>CM045769.1:144060856-144516676 GCA_025200525.1 Camellia lanceoleosa | reverse complement strand
AACATGAACATGAAGATCATAGAGGAGATGAATACCAAAATCATAACTTGTTGACCACAAAATCTGAGATTTCATGCTATGAGTTCGAAATCATGAACTTTGGGTGCCCACTTTAAAGATCTTTGGGAAAACAAACACAAAAAAGCATGTAACTTATTTGCAAACTTTCGGATCAAACAGAGCTTTTCTTCAGAACTTATGAACACCAACTCTCTCTCTCTAAAAACCAATCTTTAAATCGATAGCATGGCTTTCAAAACATGCTTCCGATCATGCAGCCTTGACTAGATGAACAATGAGAACTGACAAGAGTAGATAAGATTCTAACCTCAAAACACAAATCTAACTTGGTTGAACTCCAAGGATCAAGCTTAGCCTATCTACTTTTCTCAGCTCTAAAATTCCTCATTCACCCTTCTAGAGCTTCTCTCTACTCGAAAACAAGAATGTAACAAATGGTGGGTTTCTCTCTCTGGGAATTTGATTTAACACTCGAGGCTTGGACCATGTGTGGTTGATTTGGTTGGTCTCTCTCAAAAAGGTGATAGATTGACAAGACAGAGTCTATGACAAAGCGTGTTGTTACATTCCAACAAGCTAGGCAGCAAGGGACTTTCCAAACAGAAGTAATGACATGCGGCAATTTAACGAAACAAGACTTGACAACAAGGGGACAATGATCTTGGCTAGGAAAGAACAACACTTGACTAAAATTTGTGCCTTACGGCCAGCCTAGATGTTGCCACACCTCGGTCTATGTTATACCACTCGAGGACAAGATCACTTCAGACCTGAGGATAACTTTATCTATTTAAATAATACCACACATCCTAAACCTTAGCGATACCTTTCGACCCGGATGATAATCGTCTCGGCGACCAATATGTCGGGACAAAGGTAAGGGAGGTCAAGCAAGGAGATCTAAGGTGGTCCTAGAGAGTGTAAGAGTATCAAAAGGGTGACCTAGGCTCAAGATGACCTCAAAAATTTGGTACACTTGAGAAATGACAAGACATCGAGCAACATCAAATAAGACAAGACTAAATTTGCTAATGTAACACAACAAGTCAAGGTCACATATAAATGTATGCAAGTATGACAAGAAGGTGAGAGTCCTCTGAGTTCATGAAAAGAAAAAATGAAACAAAGTATACATGTATTTAGTAGCCAACTTCGAGAAAATGTTTGTTTGCTCATTTGGTGTCAAAATAAAATATGATTGGGGATGGGTGATGAGCTAGGTAGGTATATATATATAGGCCCTGTTGGTAGGGCTTATTTATTTTAGCTTAATTTAAGCTATTTTGATGTGTTTGGTTGACAACAATACGACTTATAGCTTTTTGTAAATAAAAATCAACTTATTTTACGGTGAGGAGGAGAAAGCTTAATTTATAAGTCAAAAATCAACTTATGTTCAGTATAAGCTAAAATTTGTTAGGTTATAAGTTATAAGGCCGTTTGGTAGAAATGGGAAAGTAATTATAACTTATAGCCTAACAACATAACATAGTGTGAACATAAGCTGATTTTTTACTTATAAATTAAGCTCCTTCTCACCTCAAAGAATAAGTTGATTTTTGACTAAAAAGCTATATGTTAAGCTAAACCACATCAAAATAGCTTAAATTAAGCTAAAACTGAAATAAGTTGAAAATAAACCCTACCAAATAGGGCCATAATCACTTGCACTCTACCAAAGCGGGGCCATAGTGATACACACATATATAGTGAGTTTTGGACTTCAAGCGAAATATAATGAAGTACAGTGTCAGTAATTATAAAATAAATTATAATTATAGATAAATAGATACTATAATAAATTTAGATTTTAAGGATAAAAATTTATGATTAAAATCACTTTTTAAGGACCAAATATTTTAGTAGCAAAAAATTTCCGTTTTTCTTTCTTTTTATTTCATAATATATTTTATTTTTTTTTAGTTTTTGATCCAAACACAACTTAAAATCTAGTGACCCTATGGCTGTTATATAAGTAGAAATTCCCATCAACTCTGAATTTTTGTGTGATGGAAATTTAACTCTAGCAAGTTTTTTTTTTTTTTTTTTTTGGAACAGTGAAATTACAAGACCAAAACAGAACAAAACTAACAATCCCAAACAAATTGCTAGAGATGGAGTAGTCGTGGAGGAAGCATGGGCACCAGTGAGCCACGTGTTTTCTTGACCTTGGGTTCCATGAGAAGAAAAAAATTCCCTTGAACCTTGATACTCTTGAAGTCACAAAAACATTGCCTCACACATAATTCAAGGAGGCTGTCTCGGCCATATTCTAGTGCTAGAGTCTTAGAACTCTAGCTAGTTGATGAATCGAATCACAATTAAGTATTGAAAATGTTATGAATCTCATCTAAGTATTTTGGATTCATCTCGAATGAAGTTGTGTGAGTGATTTTCTAACCATCTTCCAACTTCGGTATTGAGGTTGGAAGCACTAAGCGGAATAGATGGCACTTATGACTGCAGCAGAAGAGAAGATTAGGCGGTGGTTCGTCCGCAGGGGCACTCCGACGATCAAGTCGATAAAATATCTCTCAAAAGATAACCAATAGTGTTTAACTCACTAGGCGAGCATAAAAAGCATACCTTAGACCCATAAGGGTGCCTCTCTTTTATAGCCAACACAATTCTAGTTCCAATAGGAGCCTAGCTCTAATGGACTTAGGATTACTGTTAATCTTGGACTCCCAGTAGGATTAGGATAAACTCTCTAAGAGTTTCATCTTTACCCAAAGTCTTCTCTCATTCTAGGACTCTTGTCCGCTTATTAAGCTTACCTCGGATTACGGTTTCTTGAGATAACCTCGACCTGCCGAGATGATCTGAAGCGTCATGACCTTGGACCGTGGCACCTCGGTAGCGCCGGTAACACCTCGGCGCGTGTTGTCATTCAAAATTATGTCCCCTAAGCGCCACCTAGGTTCTATTACCTCGGCATCTTGGGTGATAGAACCTATATCATTCATTCCTTTAATCATGACCGGTTAACTTGACTTGTAAACTTTTCTCAAGTTTCAACAAGTGTTAAACATGATCTCGGTTTAACTGCAACTTGTAAACTTTTCTCAAGTTTCAACAAGTGTTAAACATAATCTCGGTTTAACTTCAACTTGTAAACTTTTCTCTAGTTTCAACAAGTGTTAAACATAATCTCAGTTTAACTTCAACTTGTAAACTTTTCTCAAGTTTCAACAAGTGTTAAACATCATCTCGGTTTAACTTCAACTTGTAAACTTTTCTCAAGTTTCAATAAGCGTTAAACATAATCTCGGTTAAAAACTTCAACTTGTAAACTTTTCTCAAGTTTCAACAAGCGTTAAACATAATCTCGGTTTAACTTCAACTTGTAAACTTTTCTCAAGTTTCAACAAGTGTTAAACATCATCTCAGTTTAACTTCAACTTGTAAACTTTTCTCAAGTTTCAATAAGTGTTAAACATAATCTCGGTTTAACTTCAACTTGTAAATTTTTCTTAAGTTTCAACAAGTGTTAAACATCATCTTGGTTTAACTTCAACTTGTAATCTTTTCTCAAGTTTCAACAAGTGTTAAACATCATCTCGGTTTAACTTCAACTTGTAAACTTTTCTCAAGTTTCAACAAGTGTTAAACATAATCTCGGTAAACTCTTCTCTTCTCGGACTTAATCATCTTAGGCCCCGGATCTTGTCTTGCGATCACGGGATCCGAGATCTAGAATCCGGGATCGGCTTACTTGGGCTGAGCTCTTGTCTTCTCATATCCAGTGTTATCTTGGCTTCGCTACGGCGAACCATTTCTCTTCTCTAGTTTGGGCGCCTTTGTCCCCGGTGTGTCCTCCTCGGCTCTGGCATACTTTTCTATCTAGCCATCAGCTCCTCCATACTTTTTGGCAATGTCTTTGCCAGTGATTTTCGAAGCATGCAGTCATCCTTCATGCCGCTTTTAAACGACACGACCGCCACCTCTTGGTTGCATCCTGGTATTCGGTTGGATACCTCATAATACCTTTTGGCATAGGCCCTAAGGCTTTCATCCTCGCCGATCTTCAGGGCCATTAGGCGTCACCTCAATAGGCGTAGCTTGTTTGTCACGAACCTAGCCACAAACATCTCGGCCAGGCCTTTCCAGGTTTTCACAGTTCTTCTCGGCAACTTGTAAACCAATCCGATGCAATTTCTCCAAAGGATGAGGGGAACACCTTGCAGAGCAACGGCTTGTTCTCGGTGTACAATGCCATCGAGTTTAGGTACAAGCCGACGTGAAAGTTCGGGTCTGACTTACCGTCATATATGTGGAACCTTGGCATACTGAACCTTTTTGAGGCCTCAAATTTGTCCAATTCTATCGAGAACGGTGTTCTCGGCTTGACAGGTGAGGTCACCTCGGCATCCTGTCACTTTCTCTGGAGGTAATCCCTCAAATCCTCCTTGGTTCGTCCAGGAGCTCGGCTATCTCCGGATTTCAGCCTCTTTGGTGCACTACTTCCTGTGTCATTGTGAGTCCTTTTGGACCTCTCTCCATTGGTTGCGTCGAAATAGAGGTCCTTCCTGGACATGCCGATGTTCTTTAGAGTAAAATGCCTTAGTGCGATGTGTCCTCTGTGAATCTCCTTCTTGATTCTCCTCATCCAACCTCCCTTGAAGGGTGAGAATGTTCCTTGGTCCTATTGTGTAGGAGTGATAGGAGTTGTCTTCGCTTTACATGCAGGCATCTTTCTTGGGTCTTTGGAATCGGCGTATCTTGTGACGAGAATGGTGGTGCATGGCGTTGATACGTATCATGAAATTGACAACCGTTTGCGGTCGCCAATTTGTTCGCCATTCCTTTTATCTCGTCGTCCCTGCGTAAGCATCTTTCTTTCCATAGCTGGAGGTCATCCTCGTTATAATACTTGCTTTGGTCTGATTTCTTCGGCACGTCACCCTCTTGGCCGACGTCTTCTTCTCCGTGATTCTTATCACGAGTTTCTTCGTTGTAGTTGTCTTCTTCGACGCCAAGGTCAATATGTTTCCCACTCTCAGTAGGGGTGTCGTCCCCAACCTACTCTTTCGATCTGTTGTTGGGCATTTATTCTCCTTTCGTTCCCACAAACGGCGCCAAATTGTATGAGTGATTTTCGATCTACTGCGCCAACTCGATGTTATTAATTTGGAAACCTTGGCGGAATAGATGGCACTTGACTGCCTTACAATAGAAAGAGAAGATTTCGGCGGTGGTTCGTCACGGGGGCACTCACGATCAAGTCGAAAATATCTCTCAAAGATAACCAATAGTGTTTAACTCACTAGACAGAGTGTAAAAAGCATTCCTTAGACCCATGAGGGTGTCTCTCTTTTATAGCCAACACAATCCTAGTCCCAATAGGAGCCTAACTCTAGTGGACTTAGGATTACTGTTAATCTTGGACTCCCAGTAGGATTAGGATAAACTCTCTAAGAGTTTCATTTTTACCCAAACTGAAGTCTTCTCCTATTCTAGGACTCTTGTCCCTTATCCGCTTACCTCGGATTCTGGTTTCTTCGCAAATAACCTCGGCCTAGCCGAGATGATATCGGCGTCATGACCAGGACACGTGGCACCTCTGCTGGCACTTCGGTAACACCTCGGCCACGTGTTGTGATTCAAAAATTATGTCCCCACAAGAGTTATGTGGGTGAAATTAAATTTGTGTAGTGTAAGATTCATGTGTAAAAATAAATCTAAATCACAAGATGATTATTCTAAATAATTTCGGGATTATTAAGTTTAATTTGTAGTATTACCATTAAGAATTTAATTGTATAATGAAAAAATATCATTTCAGTAGAAATTTTATAAAATAATCTCAATTTGATGGAAAGTTTATAGATTTATTTATTAATATAACAAAGTTTTTCATTGAGATTCCATTTATTTCGATATAAAATATTTTACAAAAAAAAAAATTGTTTTTGTTTTTCAACTTAGAAATTTTAATTTAATAAAGTGTAATTTATGACTTTTTAGTGAGCAAGTATATTTATTTGAAAAGGTTGAATGTGTTGAAATGGTGATGAGTAAGAGTTAACTTTGCAAAAATTAACTTATGAATTTTTAAAGATAAGTCATTTTTGAAAAAATTATTTTCTTCAAAATTATTTTACTTACTTTTTGTTTAATGAATAACAAAAATAAATAAAATATTTTTGACAAATGTTGATAGCACATGGATTACGTGTTCTGGCTTTGTTAAGTTTGTTAAATTAGAGAGAGAGAGAAAAAAAAAAAAGTGAGTATTTGTGGAAGAAATCATATCATGATTCATATCAATATGTATATATTATATAAAAATGATTTGGAACTCTAAAAGAAAGTTTTAAAAAGCTCTAATAAGTGAGCCCCACTTATAATGTGATGTGTATACTGTGTTTGTGTTTGTGTTTTTGTATTTATTTTTTTCCTTGCCATCTTAGTAGAGCTCAATTTAGAGCTCTACTTTTAACAAAAATGATTTGAAGCTCTAAAAAGAGAGCTCTCATAAGTGGGCCCCACTTATGATTTGATGTGTGTCTGTGATTTTATTTATTTATTTTTTTTGTCTTGTCAATTTAGAGCTCTGTATCATTACTCATATAATAAATATAAGAATAATATTTAAGAGCTCTAATGCAGTTATAATAATATGGAGAGTGTGTGAAGGTGGAGCCCACACTTCTCTCTCTACTCTCTCGCTCTTCCATCTCACTAGAGTTCTATTTAGAGTTCTAATATTAGAGTTATGTATCATTATTATATATATAAATAGTAGAAGGGAAACACTTAACTTGAGTAGGGGTGTAAATTTGGTTCGACTAGCCCAGGTTTCAAAATAATAGCAGGGTCTCGGGTTGGGTTTGGGCACGGCTTAGCAGGTCGAGCCACCCAAGCCATGGTGAACTTGAGCCACCCAGGTCGTGGCCAATTTACACCTAATCTGAGTTGGATTTTCTAAATAGGCGTGTTGTTAGCATCCATTTGTTGCCTGAGATAAAATTAAAAATTTAAAGTTTGAATTCAATGTTGGTGAAGTTGATAAAAAAAAAATATTTTAATTATTAAATTTAATGTAAGTATAATAAAATAAATTAAAAGTTTAAAACTTAAATTAATAAAATTAAAAATTTAGAATTTATTTTGTTATAATAATCAAACTTTAAGATTTTTTGTTGTTGTAATTTTTTTTTTTTTAATATGATTGAGAAATAAAGTGAGAATAATGATGAAGATTTTAAATTTAAAAAAATGTTTTTTTTAGGTTGGGAAATTTTAAAAATTGTTTAAGACTAAAAAAACTCATTCATATTTATTATTAATTAGAAAATTCTATGATATACATACTTTTAGTTATGACCTTTGAGGTCTCTGGTTTTGATTGTGACATATTGGGGTATTAATTACGACTTGGTCGTACACATTATGATGTTAGTTTATGACTCATTTTTTATTTTTTTTTAATTCTTTTTATGACTCTCATAGAATTAGGACAATTGTGGTGACGAAGCTCATAAATGTTATAACTTGCATATGGTTTTAGAGTCTTTCACTACTTAACATTTAGCTTTCAGTTTTTGTCAAACATCACTTAAAATATGAGATGAAAAAAAAAAGTATTTAAAAATAATTTTATAACTTTTGTGAAAAAATATACAAAAATGCTTGAGAATATTAAAGATTTTTTTGATTTTTTTTTTTTAATGTCTTTTTGGCTAAAATCATCTCATCTTTAATAGATCCTATCACACCATTTGAGAAAAAAAACACTTCAAATTAATATGTTAGAATAAACACTTTTAAATTAATAATATTTTTAGTTAAAATCATTTCAACCATTCTAACATTCAAACATTATCTAATATTTATTAATAAACACCCATAATACCTTGAGCATGTTAAGAAAGTCGATCATTGACAAAGAAATTGGTTTTCAAAATTGTGTTCGACAATGTTAGGTGACCCGAAAAAACATGACTTGAATGGCTCGAAACACTCAAAACGACGTCGTTTTGGGTGTAAAACAACGTCGTTTTGACACATTTGAACCTTTCGAGTCACAAAAATTTGGGTCACCAAACATTTTCTAATTGTGTTTAGTTCATAAATTTAGATAAAAATTTAAAAAATATAAAAATATAAATAAAATATAATTATAATTATAATTATAATTTATGAAGCAAATATAGCGTAAATCTCTTTCTCTCTATTATTTTTTTAATAGCACCAAACGTATTTAACATCGCACTTGACAGATTAATATATGATCTAGAATTAACAAATTCTGCTACTGCTACCAAACCCCACTATCTAAATCCACATAAATTTAGTGCCATTGTCATCATGTGGTATGGTGTAATTGGTGGAAACTAAGTGGATTTCATCATCAATTCATGGAAAATTATTAATCACTTTTAAAGTAGAATAAATTATAAATATATTTTTTAAGATTTATTGAAAATACAAATTAATTTTATAATTTTAAGAATTATATCTCGGCCTTTTAAAATTTTAATTGCATAACAAATGACTAATTTTAAATTAATAAGTCAATTAATAATTTTAATGATATTATAAATATATTTTAATTAATACTTTGATAACTTTACTGTTGTATAGGATAGTAGTTAAGATTTTTTATTTTTATTTTTATTTTTTTTTGGGGGGTGGTGTTGGGGGTGTTAATTTTGTCGTGAGAGAAGGAAATCCGAGTCCAGCCAAAACAAGCATAACCACAAAGCTAGATACGGCCCAATTTAGAATAGAGGGCCGACTAGATCAAGACGTATTTAGGAAAAGCAAGATTTGGTCTGAATTGACGTAATGGCATTCAGTTGACCTACGAAGATCTAATAGTTGAGGGTTAGGACAAATTGACCTCAGTCGACAAAATCACAAACAAAGAACAAGACCATCTGATCAACTTGAATCCAATAATCACCCTAAGTATTTGATAATTACTATTTTGTTTACACAATTTTTTTGAAAACTAAATTTTTTATTTTTTGTATTTTTTTTTTGTTTTTAATAAATTTTTTTAATATTTTAAAATTTTTAAATATTTTTTTAGATATATCCAATCTGAATATACTTAAAAAGTATAAAACTTGTTAAAAAAAACTTCAAAAGATTCATCAAATACAAAAGCTATATATAAAAAATAAAAAATTCAATAGATGTTCATATTTTGTTATATTCAATGAATTTTTTAAATATTTTTGTACGAATTATATATTCTTTAAGTATATCAAGATTAAGTGAATCTAAAAAGTAAAAAAAAATAATAATAATAATTAATGAAAAAATTTAAAAAATCACTATAAAATCCAAAAATACAAATTAAAAAAATTAGAAAACTATATTTGAAACTCCAAACCAAACAAAGTTCTTCTAACTTTGGATATTCATTTCAATCAATGATGTT
This sequence comes from Camellia lanceoleosa, assembly GCA_025200525.1. NCBI lineage: Eukaryota > Viridiplantae > Streptophyta > Magnoliopsida > Ericales > Theaceae > Camellia > Camellia lanceoleosa. Next base: position 144,507,261 of record CM045769.1, on the reverse strand, counting down.
GAGTTTTATTCTCGATATTTTTTATTAATCAGCGAGTTTAGAGAATGATGTTACTTTCGGTATTCATCCTTGAATCGATGGTCCCTAAGATTAGTATCCTACTTCTCAATGGCGGAGGAAGCGAGGGGGTCATGTGCCCCTCGGTTTTGATTTTTTTTTTTTTTGTGTATTGTTGTCATATACAAAATGTATATTTTTTTTCTTAAAATATTTTTTGGCTAAGGGTTTATTGTATTGTTCACAATAAATAGTTATTTGATATTTTGAGACCACTATGTGGTATTATTTATGTAATAGTTGAAACCAATAGTATAGCAAAAAATTTTATATATTGGATATAATGAACTTATTATTTTTAAGCAGTTGACAAACTATTTAGTGTGATTTGTGATTTCACATGCTTTGAGCATCACGTAGGCAATGCTATATGGTATTCTAAGTTTGTTTAATAATTTTCCTTCAAAACACATCATTTATGAGCAATGTCATCTCTTTAATAAATTTATGTCAAATAAAAATTAAATAGATTTTATAATAATTTATGCTATAAAGAATGTGTTTTTATTTTCTAAAATTAGGAATTTTGATTCATAATTTTTTGTGCTAAAATTGCAAACTTACATCACATCCCGCACCGAACAATTCTACACTATTATAGAATTTTAATTTGTTCCTATTAACAATGAATATGTAATTTTTTATGCTTAAATTTTGCTCATAAAATTATTATTATCTTAATGTTTGAAAAATCTAGAAACCCCCTAGATGTTGATTTGTGATTATGTATCAATTTTAAGCAGAATATAAACAAATAACAATCCCAATCAAACAATCAAAAGAAAGAGACACAAAGATTTTACGTGGAAAAACCACAATTGGACACCTTCCAATTGTGATTAAAAAACCACAGCAATGACCAAGAACAATCCACTAAGAAGATATAAAGGAATTACACAGGTATCACTCTCAATTATCTAGCGAATTCACAACACCTAATTGAACCAACCTCTATGTGCCTCTTCTAACCGCATCTTCAGCACGGAATTGTCTTTCTGATGAGCCACTCGATTCCTCCAAAGCTTGAGCTCGAATTCTTGAAATTCTGGCGAAGAACAACTCTTTCTTTTGTGTATAACAAACAAACCTTTGATGTACTCTCTTTAAACCATGAGTTGAATACTCAATAAAACATCAAGAAAAATAAAATATCCTAGATATAAACCTTTAAGAACCAAAAAAGAAGATGGAGGATTTCAATCAATTACTTAGTTTTGAGAAAACCAAGTATTTATAGAGAACCAAAAGTAATCCAAGATTGGGAAGAAAACAAACTCATTGAGAAATCCGGATTCTAAGGCTCGCTCGGCGAAGCTTTCTGGCTCGGCGAGAGAGTAATTTTCATGATTTCTACTAGTGCCTTGGCTCGAGTGACGGATCCTTGGCTCGGCGAGAATACACTTTCAGTTTTTGTATGGGCGCAATCCTTGGCTCGGCGAGCATTCCTTGGCTCGATCGAGAAAGTCTTAACTCGGCGAGAACTCCTTGGCTCGGCGAGCAACTGGCGACATGCAATTTTGAATGCAATTTTGAATTTTGCTTGACGCTTGGTGGCTCGACCCCGTAATAATCGTAGTGGTTGCCAACAATAAAACCTAACAATGTTGATTATAATTTTTTTAAATAAAAATTATGATTAATAATGCCCTCTAACAATTTTCTAGCTTCGCCCTGCTACTTCTCTTATTATGCATTTCCCGCAGCATCATCTATGTCATATTTTTCTACTCTTTCTACTTGCAAATCTTGTGTTCCTCGTAATAAGATTATTCATTTTTTCCATTAGCTATATACATTAGTTTTAGTTTTGCTTCTAACTAATACAGTATGTTACTATTACCATGACACCACAAACTCAACAATTGTATGCAAATATTCTGAGAGTAAAGTCAATATGAATGAAACATTTTCCCCATTCTTTAATACTTTATATGAGTGATATTTGTTAGTGTTTGATTTATGATAATTTATGAGCTAATTTTTTTCTCTCTCTCTTTTAGCTCTTGTGGCATCAGTTTTTTGTTTTGAGGCAAGCTCTCTTATGTACAATAGAACTACTTGAGAGCATAAACCAAAACACATAACCATGACAAAACTAGGTAGAGAAAGGCATATATATATGACATATAAGTTAAGGGGGAATTACTTGACCGTGGCGCAGAATTTTTTTTACTATAAGAATATGGGGTACAAGTGAATTTGTGGTGGGGTGCAAGTAAAAAGTTATGGGCGTGCAAGTCTTACTTGCACCCCTCCATATTTGTGTATTTTCTTTTTCTCTATCCAATTGTTAAGTAATTCTCTCAAAACTTAATTAGTTATAATTATTTGATGACAATACCACAAGAAATAATTTAAATAAGTTTTAAAAAAAATTAACTACTGAGAAGTAAAAAAAAAAAAATTACTTTTTAGTTATCAATTTTTAAAAATTACACCGAACATGTGCTAAGGGAAGGGTTCTTTGAGAACAATGGGTTCCCCACTGATTTCCCTACATTCTATCAAACTGTAATAATAATAATAATAAGTCAACATCCAATTTGAGTAAAAATTCAATATATTAGCGATATTACGTCAATACATGAACAATAGTAATTTACTATGAGTCCAGTTTCTATGTAGTGCTAAAAAAAATAATAGTAAATTACAAATAAATTGTTTAATAATTGTTTTTAAATTTATAATTTTAGATATTATAAATATTTTATTGTAAGAATTTTTATTCAACAAAATTAATAGAAAAAAAATGCTTAACTATTTTTCTATACAATAATAAAATTATCAAAATTATTAATTAAGATAGATTTATAATGTTATTAAAATGTTAATTGATTTAAAATTTATTTATAAAATAAATCATTTATTATGCGATTGAAAATTTAAAATAGCGGAATGTAAAATTTTACATGATTCATATTTTCTATTTGTAAACTCTTTTCTATTTGTAATTTGGAAAATGCATCGAATCATCAATTTTGGACCCCTCTATTTGTAAAATCTTTTCTATTTGTAATTTGGAAAATGCATTGAATCATCAATTTTGGACCCCTAAACTAACCACAAGTAATGTGTCATAAGTCACATCACTTAAGAACTCATTAAAATGTAAAAATTATCCAATAAATGCTTGCCATATTATTAGGGTTGATTTTGGAAGTCCAAAATTAGTGAGATCCATCATTACTCTTTCTCCTCCTATTCGCCACCACAAACCATAGAGTTTTTCAAGAAATCCAAAAATGGAGAAGGCAGTGGAGTCTTTGAATGTAACTGATGAACAATCTGAGATAGTCTCTACTTCTTCAAATTTTTTATATTTTTCTATCGATTTCATTTTCTCTCAATTCATTGGCAATTTTGTATCTCTAATCTACATATGCATACATATTCGTGTTAATTTGTGGGTGTATGATTTGGGGATTTTGTTGAGTTTTTGATGATTGAGAGCATAAACCAAAATACATATAAAAGGCATATATGTAACATATAGAGACCTGAACTAGTTATAAATATTTGATGACAATACAACAAGTACAACCACTTTCATGCTTTTCCTAGCTTAAAATTACAGTTTCAAAAAAAAAAAAAAAAAACTAGGGGGGAGAGGTAAAGTGAGGGAAAGAAAATTCTACAACATCAAAATAACATACATATGTGGCTTTATTTAAGAATCATTTCTTCATCTATCCTAATGCCTTATATTTCAAATCTTGTGTAGTTCTTTGAGAACATCTTTCACACTCATTCTTTCACTTGGCATTTCAGCAGAACATAAAACTCCAATTTCAAAGACTGGTACTAGGCAAGCCTCTAGTTTAGAAATGTTGGTTGTACGAGTTTGCATACTCCTACTTGGCTCCTCTTCCATTTCCAATATGATTTGGGGATCAACGATATGCATTGCTTGCTTTGGAAGACACATTTTTACATAGCTATGAAGGTTTACATTACCTATAAACATGTTGCTAGTTGGTCCTTTTCCTGTGAACATTTATAGCAGTAACACTCTATAACTATACATATCACCTTGCGTTGATACCTTCTCACCCATACCATACTCTGCAATATGAAATGGTAAAAAAAATGCCCAAATTTTTAAATTTTGGAATGATTGTTGAACTAGTAAGTTGTATTTCTTTTGCTAAAAAAAAAAAGTCCAACATTTCAAAAGATAAAATTATCTCAAGGGTTAAAATCTATGTTCAAATACCATAGGGGTAGGACAATGGTTGATTTAATTTGTTGTGGTGGCTATACAAACAATAAGGCAAAGTCAAGGAAAGTCATCTCTAAAACATGGCTTAATCTCTATATAATCTCGTAATTGGTTTTTAGTTCATCGTAAGATAATAATATAATGTAACTAAATAATATTTCTTAATCAATTTCAACGTAAGAGGCAGCAAACAATTACATGGGGCAACATAGTCAATTGTTCCTCTGATTCCAATTGAACTTGATTGCTGATGAATAGAAATTCCATTGACTGTTGAAAAAATCTTTGTCAAGCCAAAATCACTAACATGGGCACACAAATCACTGTCAAGAAGAATATTACTTGGCTTTAAATCCTGCGAATAAAAGTCATTTCACAATGGCGATAAAGATAATCCAATGCATATGCTACAACAATGACAATGTTTAGCCTTTGAACAAGATTCAAGTTCGTAGGTTCATGTTGCTCTAAAAGACTTGGGTGTGTAACCAATTTTCTAAGCACCCATTTTCCATGAATTCGAAGACCAAAGCGTTGAAGTCATTGCCTTTAAGATCAATGCTTGAGCAAGCTGTAATTATCTAGACAAGATTTTGATGGCGAATGTTCTTCAATACTTCTAAGGGTTGTTGTCATTGTTGAAAACATGTATAAAAACTGCATTGAAATATGTAAAAATATTTTGAGATATGTGAACAGTGTATTAAGATTAGTGTAAATCACATTGATAGTCCTTACAATTTGCTAATTATATCATTTTGGTCCTTATAATTTTAATTAGCTCAATTTCGACTTTTAATTTTAAATTGTGTTGATTTAGTCAAATTGATAACGTCAATTAGGTTTTTAAGAAAAATGGTCACTAAGCTAATTGAAATTAACTCACTGAATTGAACAAATTTATAATTTTGTCTATAAAATCATAATACATGTTGCTTATGTGTACATTTTCTTTCAAGAAATACTAACAATTGCAATAAATTGGATTAAATTGAGACAAAATTATAAATTTAATATCAAAATCGAGCCAATTGAAATTATAAAATCAAAATGACACAAGGATAGAAATATAGGACTATCGGTGTAATTTGTCCTTAAGATTATAAATATTTTAAAATTTTGTGCATCTTATTGACAACTCTTAGAACTACAATCAGTAGGAAGAACCAACCATGAGCTATTTATGAGCGATTAGGTTAGTTTGCAGAAAATTTTTGGAATTAGGTAGAAAAAGGGAAAAAATTATGGAAAATTATAAATCAATGGTGCCTTAACAAAATATTTACAATTCTTGAAAATGTTTATCATTTTAATTATTAAACTTGGTAAAATTTATCATTGATTTAATTTTATTTTTGAAAACAATGCAATTTCCACATGATATACTAGTACACAACGTGATTATGTGTATACCCAGTTTCCACATGAATCCATGATCATGTTGTCTCATTTCTCCAACAAAGTGGTCACATACCTCTCATATGGGAGTTTAGATCCTCCAGAGTTCCTTCTCTAGATTGATCTCTCTATAGTTCGATCCAATGTCTGAAATTAAGAGAAATCAAAATCACGTCATTTTGATTTAAGTCTAAAAAAACAAAAACAGTGCAGAACAAAGAGAGAGACAGAGAAGAGACCCCTCATTTCCCTCTCAATCGACAAAGGGAGTCCTTTGGTGGTGCAGCAAATTGAAGATCGCTTGGTGGATCCAGAATTTTCTATTTCCTGATGTAGTTGCTTTGTGTGTTTTCGTTGTGTTGCTATTGTTATACTCGCAGTTTGGGATTTTTTATTATACTAGTTGGACCCCCACCCACTACACGTGTGGGGGTCGCATTATTGTTGGCAGAAATAATAAGAAAACAAAATTGAAATGATTGTTTTTTTTTCAAAAAAATCCCCAACATAAAAGACACTGTTCTTCTTTTCTATTGAATAATTATAATCACATTTTCCATTTAACGAAATTGGGAACCAAAACACAAATCAGTCCCTAATTGCATCCAGCCAATACTTTGTCAAAGGTTACGCATATGGTTATGCTCCACTGGTCATGAATTCCCTGTATCAAGAAGATTTGCAAATTAAAAAGGTATACTCATTCAGTAAGCTAGTAAATTAGTATGGAAGAATTCTTCAAACCCATACGGTCTAGAATTCTTCAAATCTCCTATAAGCAGCTCTAGTGAGTAATGGGCATAGCCATGATTTCTTGAGTCAAATGGATATTGCAACCACCTCTTTTCATTAGCATGTCCTTGTGGACATGCAGCTAAAACCTAAACCACTAAAATCATCATAAAATAGGAAGAAATATAAGCATAGAGGCGACTATTTCTTCAAAAGAATCTAGCAGCATTTCAATCTAAAATTTATTCATGTAGTCCAAATTTCTATATGACATATTACTACTAGTTATAAAAAAAATATATTACTAATAGAGGCAAACACAAATGCCACTAATTTAGCATACAATTCCAGGTAGACATAATTAAATTAGGAAACAGATCTATAGATCTATTGAAAATCAAGCAATGAAAAAGATTACCTTGACAACATCTGGGGATGATTGCAAGCACAAAGACTAATGAGTTGGGTTATCAATGGACACCATCGTTCTTCATAGGACTGGAAAACAATAATTGCAAAACATAAAGTGAATAAAAATACCCAACAAGCAAAAATATAGTCTTAATTGGTAAATTTTGTATGTTAATTGACATACAAAAACACCGCCTCTTGTTGAGAACTCAAGTTTACGCACAAGTTGCTTAATCCAATGCTTGTTGCTTTCGAGCCGAAGCCCGGCTCCACTCCAAATTCACCATCGCTTGAAATTCACATTTTCCATCTTATCGTCTTGATTCTATTTTTCATATTTCTTTATTTTTCTCAATCTTTACCATAATAGACCTCAACGGTTGGGTTTAACCAGAAGATCCGATAGCTGGTTCATTCATTCATTTTATCTAAAGTGGGTATGACCTTTTGATGAAGGACTGTCAAACAAAAAAAAAAAAAAGTGACAAAAGTTAACTAAAAAAATTCATTCTAAAGTTATTGATTTTATTTGTCTACTTGTCACTTAAAGAGAAAGCTTAGGTGTGGATCATAATGCTGGTTTTGATTGGAACCAGCTAGTTGCAATCATATTGATCTATTATTATGGGATTTGAGAGATTTTCCTTCCAAGCATTTTGAAAGGCAATTTTTATGGAAAAACCACTGCCTGTAATGTTTTGATCGTTACCCCAATTTCATTGTTGGACGGAAATGGTTGATGAAGACTTATATCATGCACTTGCACCAATGGACTTGATTTTCACAAGCTTTCAATACTAACAGCTGAAGGTCATCATCATTCAAGTTATTCACTAAGCACATGGGACGGAACAAACAAGTTTTAGAACCTAAGAAAAAGACAATTTATCAAACAATTAACAACAGGAAAAAACAGAGGAAATTATTCAAAACACAAATAACAATATTTTATTATGTTAAACAAAGTCTGACAAGTGATTTTCTTAGTTTATATTTTTACTTGGTGGTTATTAAATGGCTAATGAAATTTGGATTATGCCTAATGACAGCCTAATGAGCTGTCAATTAAAAAAAGAAAATGAAAAATGGAGGGATCTTTCCAATCAATTCTGTCACGATATAGTATCCAGGTGCAGCTCGTTAACAGTGGCTTGGCTATAGTCATTACGACAAGAAAGAAAGAAAAAAAAATTGTTTTGGTTGATGGGCAAACCTCTCCAGCTGGAAGGCGAAGGAGTTCAGACCATAGTGTAAGGCAAAGACTCAGAAAAATTTCCTGCCTTCCAAGGCTTTCCTCCCATACATGAATCAACAAATTCTTTGTCTTCAATAAGTACACCAATCTGAATCAAAAGCATTTTTGTTAACAACCAAGAGAAACTACTACAAAAAAGTGGAGGAGATTTATGCGTTAAAATGGAAGGGCATACCATGATAGATGTGTAGTTTGTCAAGAAGAAGTTGGAGTTGCTAGTAATATGATTGGTTGTGACTAAATAGAGAAACAATTCAAGAAGTCAGCAATAACAACAAAATTCCTTGTGTTAAGAACAGCAATCTGAAAGTAAAGAGTTGAATCTACTACTTTAGTTATTAATTTGTACATTTTAAAGGGGTAAAAAAAATTTGAATTGTTCAACAACTTGTATTATTGAGAAATTGTGACTTATCAATCCATCTGTGAAAGTTGTTCTCACTTGAACCAAAAAAAGGTAATACTCATATAATGCAGACACACCAAAAGAACTCAAAAATTAGAAAGTTATCACAAAAATCCATCTAATCTTATAATCTGTAGATCAAATGATTCCACCACTCTTCTTATTGCCTCTCCAATTATTACGCAAAGAGCATCAATGGCTCACTTCACAATTATTTTTTATTTTTTTTAAAAAAAAGGGACAAAGAGAATCCACAGATGTAAAATTTTCAAACTTGAAGATTATATATTAAGAACCAAGCATTGTTTTTTTCCCAAAAAAACCTACAAGTTCGCACAGAAATTCTTTGCCCCAACCTTCAATACAAAGCTCGTGTTTATAGTTTCTGAAAGAAAGGGTAATGAAAAATAAATGAGTTCCATTATGTAATCAACTACGAGATAAATCATACTGTATCCGGTTCTGCAATTTAAAACAGCTGGCCAAAGAATAGAAAACATTAATGCAAAAGGATCCAAAAGTTTAAGTTGATACCTCAAAATCTCTTGATCCAAGTAAACTCCTGTCATTTATATTAGCTGATCCTATCAAGGATATACAGTCATCAATTATCATGATTTTGCTATGCACATATATCTACAGAAACATAAGAATGCAAAATGAGATGTGAATGTCTTCTCTCCGTACCATGCTTCACATGATCTGTTTCCCAAATTTGGTTTTCTAGTTTTTGTATCTAATACCAAACAATTGAGCAGTGAAGGCATGTTCGGAATAAGGTAGCAAACAACTTCTACCAAAAACAAAGTAAACAAATTGAGGGGGTGAAAAAAAAAGAGAGAAACATAAGGAACGCTTTTATAGGAATTTTAGCAAATAGCTGGCATGCTTCCATCAATTGAGTCAACAAACTTGATAATCATTCTCTCCAAAACCTAACTAAAGAATGTAATTGTTGCGTTTCAACTGGAGAGGAAACAAAAAATTTTAAACACTAACAAATATTCTATTTATTGATGCAAAAATGGATTAAGAAATTAAGATAATGATACCAGATTAAGAGAAACAAATGAGGTACATACCAGAGGGGGGTAAGAGAAAGCAAAAGGCTTTTCCCTGAATTGAAGATCGGTAACAATTGATGGAAGAGGGTTTCATGACAATTGAAAACGAAATTCAGGAGCCACTGCCAAGAGTATGTAGAACATGAATTCCAAACTGTAAGCATACAGCGTATACGTGTTCACCGCCAAACCGGAAGCTTTCCAGAGCACAGATAGGAGCCCCGGGTTGGCTTTATAGGCAGTTCACTGAAACAAAAAACAAAAACAAAAACAAAAAAATACATCCTCTTTCAACTTTATCTTCTTCCTCTTTTGTACAAGAAAACAGAGGGAGGGTTGAAATTCATTAATGAAAAGTAGTATTACAGAATCTGTCATCCCATGCTCACAGCAGGGTTTCAATCAGGGCTAACCTCCTTTCTCTACAATGAATAATGTTCTCAAGACCTGAGAAAAAAAAGGGGGGTAAGAAATTAATCAACTAAGGTCATGTTTGATTCACAAGATTAATAGTGAAGTATTAATAATCCTATTAAATTAGTGTGGTATTCACTATCCAATAGGATTAATATTCATTGGATTAATAATCCCACCCCTACTCCGTTACTAATAATCCTACAAATTTGTTGGATTAATTATCCATTGGATTAATAATCCTAAACCAAAATATTAAAACAAACATAGAATAATTGGACCCACGGATTAATAATCCAATCCTATGTTCTAATCCACCCAATCAAACATGCTCTAAAGGTAAATGTATTGGGTGGAGTAGATGATGTGAAAATGACATTTTCTTTCATGTTGCTAAAAAATATCAAGCTTGGCTTTTGATTGAGTGGAAACCAATCCCAAGCTTAAGTAGCTTGGTTCATGCAGAAGGATGGTTTCTTGGTGCTTAATGAGTCAAATTTGGGATCAACTTGAAAAATCAAAGAACTCTAGAAGTTGGCATTGAAAAAAAGCTCCTAATTGAGCTTAAACCCAAGTAACTCAATATGCTCCATATATAGTATTCTAGTTATGATTACAGTCAACAAATATGGCCTTTTTGACACTTACGTTGCCTTTCTTGATTCAGTGCCTTGGAGAACTCACCATAATTATGCAAACCTGTAATACAAGAGTAATGATGAAAATGGAAATGGAAATGGAAGAGTTTGAAATGAAAAAAAATAAATAAAAATGGATGAGTTTGAAAATATTCTTGAAAAACAAAAAATGTAATTTGCAATATTCATATCCATTGGTATCAACTACGCGGCTATAAAACAAAAGAAGTTTTATTTTACTAAGAGTTCTCCATAGATCCTAAACTGACTTCAGGGTTAGCTTTGTTGTTCTACTAAAACTCTTTTGGAAGGACTGTTTATTGTTGGCGCTGAAAGAGTTTTGAATTGCTAACATTTGCTATTTCACTATAGATCATATAAAAGCAGTCCAAGTAAGATTGCAAAACATCCAAACTACCTCACAAATGTCACCTAAGATCATGACAATTAGATATTGCATGCATGAGGAAAGCAACTAAGATTAAAAGATTTGAAATTCACCTCTCTCACCAGAATTAAAATCTTTGAACAGATTACTTGAGGAACAATGGCTTCTCTAATCTTTTCATTCACAGTGAAAATCCAACTAAAATTATGCTTAAAAGGTAATTGAACTATGTTTAATATCATTAGCAATAAAAAAAATTGAAAAACAAACGAAAAAAATTGTAAGCCATTTGAATTGGCACAAAACAAACTCTAAAAGATCACTTTTGAATTGAACTCATCCAAAGTTAAGTTGTGTTGCATCCACACAAGACTAAACACAACTCGATGCATTTACAAAGTTACAAACATTCAATTTGTAAAAAAATAATTGGTAATTCAAATTTTATTAAAACACAAAGAAAACTAATTCAAATTATATTCAAACAAACTCCAAGCAACCAACATAACCAAAACAAGGAATTTTCAATATCTTGTGCAAATTACTATTTTGTTTTACTGAATGCTCACTTGAACAAAGGCAGATAATTGTATTAAGATCAAATGAACTATTGTCTTCTCTTCTTTTGTTAAAAAACTATTGTCTTCCCATTCTTCTTAATGGTGCTTCAACATCAACTACTGACTTCGTTGTTCTTAAGTACTTATTTAAAAACAACAATTTCAACTGAAGCTTAAAATGTTGAGGCTCAAGTAGGAATAAGGGATTCATTTACAGATATTAATAAGAACTTCAAACCAAACCACAAATGCATGAACATTAATTTGAACAAAAACAAATTCAATTCAATGTCGGCACTAACCAAGCTCATAAGCAAACATCCAAAAACACTTTTCAATGAAGCAAACATAGTACAACGGAAGAAAGAAATGGAATTCACAGCTACTAGAATATGGATGTTGAGGAATATCATGCCTCTTTTGTTTCTTGGACCAAACTCACAGTAATTTGCAGCAAGGCAACATTTTACACCTCTTAAAATAGCAGAACTTGTGGAAGAAGCCTGAGTGGAAAGCTGCAGCAACACACGCAAGAAGAGGCGATGAACAACTTGCTGGAGAAGACCCCACTGATGGAGATCTTGCTCGGAAATCTTCAACAAAGGTGATTTTTCCATTTCACCTGGGTTAGACACACTGATGTTAGAGGCAGATTTTCCTGCCTTCATAGGTAGGTTATAGGCTAGAAGATTGTTGCTAACTTTGAGTTATTTATTTTTTTAACACTTTCTACTAGTAAATTTTTGTTTTCCTCATAATAAAGATTATTCAGATTTCCCATTAGCTATATACATTGATTAAGTTTGCATCTAACTAATATGTCACTAATACTATTACACCATCAAATTAAGTTTTAGATTAATATATGATGAGAGTGAAATCAACATAAATGAAACATTTTTCCCGTTATATGACTGATATTGGTTAGTATTTGATGTATGATAACTTCATTATTTATCATATTATGAGCTAAATCTTTTTTTGTTTTTGTTTTCTCTTTTAGCTTCTATGGCATCAATTTTTTGTTTTGAGCCAAGCTCTCTTATGTACAATAGAACTACTTGAGAACATAAACCAAAAAACGATACTATGACAAAACTAGATAGAGAAGGCATACATATAAACATATAGAAACCTTAACTGGCTATAAATATTTGATGACAATGCCACAACTGCAACCACTTTCATGGCTTTTCTAGCTTAAAAATTACAGATTCAAAAAACAAAAGAGGGGGGAGAAGAAAAGTGAGGGAAAGAAAATCCTAGAACATCAAAATAACCTACAGATGCAGCTTTAGCTAAGAATCATTTCTTCTTCCATCCTGATGCCTTTGTCCCCTAACCCCAAGAAATACATTTCTAATCTTGTGTAGTTCTTTGAGAACATCTTTCACACTCATTCTTTCACTCGGCATTTCAGCAGAACATGAAAGTCCAATTCGAAAGACTGGTACTAGGCAAGCCTCTAGTTTAGAAATGTTGGTTGTACTACTTTGCATGCTCCTACTTGGCTCCTCTTCCATTTCCAATATGATTTGGGGATCAACGATTTGCATTACTTGCTCCGGAAGACACATTTGTACGTAGCTATGAAGGTTTACATTGCCCGTAAACATGTTATTAGTTGGTCCTTTTCCTGTGAACATTTCTAGTAGTAACACTCCATAACTGTACATATCACCTTGCATTGATACCTCCAAACCCATACTATACTCTGCAATATGAAATAGTTAAAAAAATGCCCAAAATTTTTACTTTTGGTAAGATTGTTGAACTAATAAGTTGTATTTCTTTTGCTGAAAAAAAAGTTCAACATTTCAAAAGACAAAATTATCTCAAGGGTTAAAATTTATGTTCAAATACCATAGGGGTAGGACAATGGTTGATTTAATTTTTTGTGGTAGCTATACAAACAATAAGGCAAAGTCAAAAAAAGTCACCTCTAAAACATGGCTTAATTTTTATATAATCTTGTAATTGGATTTTTAGTTCACCACAAGATAATAATATAATGTAACTAAATAATATTTCTTAATCAATTTCAACATAAGAAGCAATAAACAAGTACCTGGGGCAACATAGCCAATTGTTCCTCTAATCCCAATTGAACTTGATTGTTGATGAATAGAAATTCCATTGGTTGCTAAAAAAATCTTTGCCAAGCCAAAATCACTCACATGGGCACACAAATCACCGTCAAGAAGAATATTACTTGGCTTTAAATCACAATGAATAAAAGCCATTTCACAATGATGGTGAAGATAATCTAATGCACATGCCACATCAATGGCAATGTTTAGCCTTTGAACAAAGCTCAAGTTCTTAGGTTCATGTTGCTCTAAAAGACTTGGGTATAACCAATTTTCTAAGCTCCCATTTTCCATGAACTCGAAGACCAAAGCCTTGAAGTCATTGCCTTTAAAATCAATGCTTGAGCAAGCTGTAATTATCTTGACAAGATTTCGATGGCGAATGTTCTTCAATGCTTCACATTCTGTAACAAAACTCTTGTTAGCTCCACGTTCATGTAGTTTGAGCACCTTCACAGCAACAATTTGTTCATCGGAGTTGAGAATCCCTTTATAAACAGAGCCATATCCTCCCTCACCAATTAAGTTGGATGGAGAAAACCCATTTGTTGCTTGAAAAAGTTCTCCAAAAGATAGTTGTAAATATTGGTTTTGCAAAGGCAAGGCTAATTTGACTTGTTGTCTCGACCTTTTATTCCGGTAAATAATAGTTAAAATGTACAATGATAATAGAACAATAGTGAGAGTAACTATTAGAACTATTACTCTATGGTTGAAAGGTCGTTTCCTTTCATTTAAGACTTTCATTGGGCATGCAGGCAATTGCCATAGTTTAATTCCTCCGCATAGCTTACTATTTCCAACAATTGAGAAGGCACTAATGTTTGTGAAAACTCCTCCAATAGGAACTTCACCATCAAACATATTGTAGGAAAGATTGAGATATTGAAAGAACCGAAACTCCCCGAGAAACCTTGGAATTTGTCCAGACAAGTTGTTCCTAGAAACATCTAGTTCTTGAATACCTTTCAATTGACTAAAGGCCATCGGAATTGTACCTTCGAAAAGGTTACCATCGATGTAGAGGAATTCTAAAACTTCACAATTGCCGAGAGTGGCGGGGATTTCTCCAAATAGCTTATTTTTTGATACATATAGTCCACCCAGATTTTTCAAGTTACCCACTTCTTGTGGTAGTAGTCCTATTAAGTAATTTTGACTTAAGGATAGAATAATAAGGGAAGACAGACCAAAGATTTGATAAGGTATTGCCCCTGTGAGATGATTGTTATGAAGATAAATTCGTTGTAGATTGGTACAATTGCCTAAAAAAATAGGAATGCTTTCCTCAATCATATTTGTTGATAGGTCAAGTGCACCAAGCCTACTCAGGTTTCTAATAGACAATGGAATCTCTCCAGAGATGTTATTTTTTTCAAGCCAGAGGATTTCCAACATGGAGAGTTTTCCGATGGAACTTGGAATACTACCTGTGAGCTTGTTATCATCTAGAATGAGGTATTCCAAATTTACAAGGTTTCCAATACCAAGAGGTATGCTTCCAGATATATAGTTGTATTGTAGAATGAACCGAGTGATCTTGGTTGAGAAATTTGCAATAGAATGCGGCAAAAAACCTTTGAAATGATTGGTACCCAAATCTAGAACTCGTAGATTGGAACAATTGGATAAAGAAGTGAGGAAGCTCATTAATTCATTGCCTTGGTTTGTTCCAAGTGAATTGCCAGAAGCAGCTATAACTTCTAAAGCATCAAGGGTACCCAGATTCATAGGCATGGGCCCAATAAAAAAATTGTTGATAAAATTAATACTCACAAGTCTCGAAGCATTGGCTATTGACGATGGAATTTGGCCATAGAATTGATTGTGTGAAACATAAAATGCTAGTAAACTTGGAAGGCTCAAGCCTAAATCTGGTGGTAGAATTCCATGCAATTGGTTGCCACTGACAGAGAAGAAATAGATTGATGAGCTGTTGTAAAGCGAAGTAGGAATCTTACCGGACAAATTGTTTGCTGACAACTGAAGAAACTCCAACTTCGAAAGCTGCCCAAGTTGGGTGGGAATGCTTCCCTCTAGATTATTGTACGGTAGAGAAAGCGTATGTAGATTGGAAAGGTTCCCAATTGAAAGTGGGATAGCTCCAGAGAGATGATTGGCTGCAAGAATCAAGTAGGAGAGATTGGACAAGGAACCCAGCTCTGTAGGAATTTTACCTCCTAGATTGTTACCGCCCATATGGATAACTCTCAAGTTCGAACAATGAGCCAAATTGGTAGGAAATTCACCTTGGAAAGAGTTATTCAAAAGCAGAAGATACTGTAGACGAAACAACTTGCCAATTTCCGGTGGGATTTCGCCATGAAAACTATTGTTACCGAGATCAATCCTCCGAAGGAAGGTGAGGTTCCCAATGTGAGGAGACACAGAACCCACCAATGCGAGAGATGATATGTTTAGGACTGCCACACGTTGATGTCGACGACCGCATGAGACTCCTTGCCAATTGCAAAAGTGAATTGAATGATTCCAAGAGCTTAAGGCACCCAGAGGATCTCCTTGTATCAAATCCTTGATTGCAAGCAGTGCCTGATGGTCTGTCTCGTTGGTGAGAACTAAACTGGGATTGCCCTTGGCAGTGGTAATCAGTTCAAGAGAGTTCATGAAAAAGAAAATGAAACAAAGTAAAGATGTACTAAGCAGACAACTGAGAAAAGTTGTTTGTTTGCTCCATTTGGGGTTAAAAATAGAATATTATTATGATGAGAAATGGAGCTGATCAACTTGTATCCAATAATGGAGAGCCAAATATATGTATTTATAGAGCCCAAAGGCTTGGGACCCTTTGTTTTATTTATTTATTTAACAAATTACACCGGTAATTCTTTTTTTTTTTGGTCATTGTACTATTTTGTTTTGTGTAATTTCGATTGGCGTTATTTTAATCCAAAATTTATGATTTTGTCCCATCTAATTAATTTCAATTTTTTAGTTTATTTATGAAGAATACGCACATAAGTATTTTGTATTACTCTTTTATAGGAAAATTGTAAATTATTCAACTTAGTGAGTTAACCTACACAAACTCAGTGACTATTTTCTTTCTAAAATCCTAATTGACATTATCAATTAGATCAAATTGACACTAAATTTAAGATTAAAGGTTAAAATCGAGTTAGTTAAAAGGGAGTTTTTTGGACAAATCCCCTTTGTAAGTGTTTTATTTCATTCAACTCATATTCTTTTTGACTATTTTATTAGGACCTATTTGAGGTAAGAAGACTAAAACACCATCAACCTCTCTTGCCTCCATTAAGGTTGATTGTCATTATATTTTAGAAGTTCTCATAACCATTCATATTCCCCATATCTTTAATCCAAAAAAACAATACATTAACTACACACCACTAATGTTGATATATGTTACACACAAAAAATTAAATATGGTTCTTTATTAATTGTCATTATAATTTGATAATTCTCATGCATCCAAATGTTGACTGTACGTGATGACGTGAATGTTCACATTAGATTACGTGAATGTGAATGTTCACATTAGATAACATTGTGATAAACGTGATATTAAGGTTTACATCAACATTGTATCAAATTATACAATCACAAGCCTCAACTTTCATTTAAATATAAACATGACTGTACGTGATGACGTGAATGTTCATATTAGATGACGTAAATGTAAATGTTCACATTAGATAACATAAATGTAAATGTTCACATTAGATAAGAGAGAATGTTCACATTATTTTTAATGTGTTGTCAATTAAAAATATATTCACATCATATAATAATATAAAACAATAACATCAATATTATTTAATTTGTGTAAGAAATTTCCTATGCCTTGGTCATTTTCCTTCTCTCTCCTCCTCCCAACATTAAATATCAATATTAAATATAAGGGTATAAAAGTCTAAGAAAATAGTGTAAATCAAAAAAATGACTTTATGGAATAAAAATATAAATACACGAGACTAAATGGGTTAACAAATTCCTTTATGGACTTTTTGAGTTAGAATACTTCTAAATAAAATTTATCAATAAAATCCCCTAATTAAAATGACAAAGACCAAAATAATAAAAAGGTCAAAATATAGTACATATAGAGTGCAGATTAAAACTTAAAAACTAAGTATGGTATAAAAGAAACATCCCAACTCATCTTTTTATGCTCTACATGTTTTATTTAAAACTCAATTTTTCTTGCTTTTTGAGATATAAAATTACTAATTAAGTTTTTGTATTCAAGGTTTTTTAGCACATTCATTTTCAATATTCAAATATTTTTAGTCCCATCTTAGGTAAGACTTTCTCAATTTTGGTTTTAAAAACATTTTCTTTATGCAAATTACAATTGTCCATGTAAATAATAATCTAATCTTTTTATATAATTCGATACATTAATTGCTATCTTTTTAACGGATTTATAATTATTCCCATTAAGCCAATTATCAATATTACATATACAAATAGTGAAAGCCTAGGGTGTGCACTCCCTTAGTGGTTCATACTATATGCATTCTATCATAATTGGCGTAATTTTATCATAAAATTACATAATATTAATTATAAAATATGTAATCTCGTCACAAATTAATGAAACAAAATATCCAAAATTTTATAAATCATGTAACAAAAGTTTATGGTTTTATTACAACATTTTTTGTTATATCCATTTGTGATGATATTACACATTTTGTAATTGATGTTACGAAATTTTATGATAAAATTACATCAATTTATAATAGGATGCATATGGCAATAGCCTTAAGAATGTGCACACCATAGGATTTTCCATGTATATACCGAACATTTACAACCCTCCGTGAACTTCATCACCACTTCAGATGCATCTCACTTAAAGTTGGTGAGTATTTTGATTAGTTTCAATCTATAATTGTTCCAATCTTAACATTTTCTTAACTAAAATGATAATTGTTTAGTCAATTTAAGCGTATGAATCATAAAAGTCTAAAATAAATTTGGCCTTTATATTTAATTTTTAAGAAACTTTATCCAATGGTAATTTTTTCAGTTATGTGGTAAGAGTTGCATCAACACGATTCCCAGTGTCAGGAAAGGCTAAAGTACATGGATTAGGATTATTCGCAATAGTTTTTGTTCTGATAATTCTAACCACTTCATATTTATAATTAAAGTAAAATTATGTTGTTTTGAAATGTGTGGTTTTTAATGTTATTTTACTTTAATCTTAACCTGAATCATTAGATTATGTATTTTGCTATGTCTTGTTATGACGGAAAAAAATAGAGTAAGATCATTGCAAAGAGACTATTGGCAGCGAAGCTGGACTCATAATTTGTTCATCACAAAGCGTCGTACCAAAAAAACTACGACATTGATAACTAACACGTCTATGTAGTACAAAATTTTGTAACTATACAATTTTTGTAACTTAAAATTATTACAAAATATAATATTTTTCAAAAATCTTTCAAAATTAAATTCGCGGTATTTCTTCTCAGCCTTCTTTATTGTAGTCAGGTTTGTATTATGCATAGTACTTTCTTTCAAATACATCAATATTTTTCTATTTATTTTTTATTTTTTATTTTTTGGCTGATTTTAAAAGATATATATCCTTTGACAGTCAAAATTAGTCGCTGAGTTCAATAATTTATGAATTGGTTTTCCAGGTAAAATCCACTTCAAATTTTTCAAGTTGAATTTGTGGAAATATAATTTTGATATGGAACTTTAATATGAAATTGTCCTTTGACTACAACTCTGATGACGTATGCATTGATTTTCCAAGTAAAATCCACTTCAACTTTTTCAAGTTGAATTTGCGGAAATATAATTTTGATATGGAATTTAATCAGAAATTATGAGTCTATTTGGTGCATTTTATGGAGTTATTTATAATATATATATATATATATATTCTATAGTGATTGGTGTAGTTTGACTTACAATTATTAAGTAGGGAGAGGCATTTTAGTTTTATTTTTTTATTTTTTTTTATCAACAATGATTTAGATCATTAAAAAAATACACCACTAATAGCACTAATGCATTGAGAATGGTAAAAAAAAAAAAAAACACAAGGCATAGAAAGTGGGCGGGGCCAACTATCATATCATTCGTGCTCCTTCTCGTGCTCCCTTTTCAGTGTTCCCAAACATTTTTCTTTTTTTATTATTAGCTTTCAATTGTTAAAAATTGCACCAATTAGGCATTATATAGTCTGAAATATAATTTGAAAAGTAATTTAAAAAAGTGATATATGTATGATATAATTTTAAACTTGATGTTGTATGAATCAACATTCATAATAAACTTGATCTACAAATTTTATTTTTTAAATAATTCTCAAGATTTTTTTTTCCCCCTGGGGGCAGGGGAAGGTAGCGCGGATGATGGGTGCGGTGGGTGGGCAGTGAGTTATGGAGAGAGATGGACAAGTATTAAATTTTTCGGTTTTAATTTGTTTTAGTTTGTTTTAATTTTTGAAATTTGGTTTAAGTATAATTTATAATAAGCATTTTTGTGAAAATGGTGGGTGTAATGTTTAAAATATAATTTTTCATCAATTCAACTTACAGAGTTTAATTGATGGTTGAAATTGGGATCAAATCAAAAGTATAGAGTTTAAATTAAAGGGGTGATGATTGAGACTCCTCAATCATCACTCCCACCACCCCCACAGACACGTGGTGATGATGGGAGGAGAAGGAATAAAAAAGAAAAAGAAAAAGTAGCCAATCAAGTGAAGAGGGGGTCAAGGGGATGGAAAAAAAAGAGGGTCCAAGTCATTATTCAAATTAATAACTAAAAATTTAAAGTTTAATTTGTCATGACAGGTTTTTGTGTGCGTGTGTGTGTAAATTTTCCAATTATTTTTAGTGATTTTTTGCCTTGCCAAGTACACGAAGGATATGTTTCCCTATTATAAATTGCAAAATATTGGCAGGTCTTTGAAGCTTAAACTCCCCAATAACTTTTCTTAAAAATAATTTGACGTTTCAAATCAAATTGAATTAAGTAATCAGATAAAGAAATAAATTAGATGTTTTCGTTATTTACCAATAAATCTTTTTTAAAACTTTCCCTTTTAAGATCTAACTTTCAAATTTTAATCCAAAATTATGAAATTAAAAACATATATATATTTATTAACAAAAAAAAAATAAAATTAAAATTTCATCTCACAAACTTTTCTTTCCCATTTTCATCACTTTTTTCTTCATTTTTAATTATTTTAAATTTGTTTTAATACAATTTATCTCACATAACTGTTTTTGTAACAAAGATTCTTAAAGTATTAAAAAATATTACTTTGATTCTTTAAATTATAAAATCATATAAATAGATCCCTTAAATTATTGAAAAGTATTACTTTATTCCTTAAATTATAAAAGCGTACAAATAATCTCCCTAAACTATAAAAGTATACCAATTTAACCCCCTAACGGAAATAGTCAAAGTGAAACATTCTTATAGTTTAGGAGGTCTATTTTTACCCCCTTTTTTTATAATTTTTTTTTTAGTTTAAAGAACAAAGTGATACTTTTTAATAGTTTAAGAAATCTATTTGTACGCTTTTATAATTTAAGAGGTTAAAGTGATGATTTCTAAAAATATCTATTGTATTGTATCAAAAAAAAAAAAAAAATTGTGACTGCCACGGCTTGCTGTATAAGTAGAAATGCACATTGCCTCTGTTTCGCAACAAAGGTTTTGGGTTTTTTTGGGCTATTTTAGCCACAAAAGATAAAATAGGCTATTTTAGCCACAAAAAATAAAACATCACATCCAACCCATAATCATTACACTCTTCTCTCACAAAAAAAGTCAAAAAAATCAAAAAGTCAAAAAGTCTTTCCCAAACCAAGCTTTTTAGCCCAAACTAAAATAGCTAAAAAAGCCAAAAAGCCAAAAAGCCAATCCACTTCCCAAACCAATGAAATTGAATATTTCAACTTGTATATAATAAGACAATAGGGTTCTGTTTGATCAGAAATAAATAAATGATAAAAAGTAAAACAAAAGAAGAGAAAATAAAATGAAAATATATTTTCGCGTATGAATTTTGATTAGGATGAAAATTTTACAAACAAATAGGAATTCTAATTAGATCAATGATTCGTCCACCGAATTTGTTTAGTTCAAATTTGTTCGAATGCGTCTCTTCCCATGAAGAAACTCTCATGCGCGAGTCTCTTCTTGAAAAGAGACTCATTCAGATGAATTCGGACTAAACAAATTCGCTAAATGTAGCAGTTTTGTTCTAATTATAAATAACTACTGTTATAATAAATTTAATTTTTTTTTTTTTGTATTTTTACAAAAAGCTAGGGCCCTGTTTGATTGTCCGAATTGGATATAAGGGTTTTAAGGGGATATGTAATACCTAAG
Organism: Camellia lanceoleosa; assembly: GCA_025200525.1. Taxonomy (NCBI): domain Eukaryota; kingdom Viridiplantae; phylum Streptophyta; class Magnoliopsida; order Ericales; family Theaceae; genus Camellia; species Camellia lanceoleosa. The sequence continues at coordinate 144,485,271 of CM045769.1, read as the reverse complement.
GATAAGGATGAAATATAATTTATTGTAGGATATGAGTTGGATTATATATACTGTGGGATCACTTACACTATGTTTGATTAAGATAAGATATATGATAAGATATGAGAAGACTAATTATTTTTTGGCTAAACTACCAATAAGTCCTACTTTGGAAACTTATTACCCAATAGGTCCTACTTTGAAGACTTATTATTCATTAAGTCCTATTTGATAAATTTATTAAGTGATAAAGATAAATTTATCAGTCTCTTTATTTTTATGAATAAATTTTTAGTGATAAATTTATCACTCTCTTATTTTTATAATGTTAAATTTATTAGTTAGGACCTGTAAGTAAATAAGTCTAGTTAATAAGACTAATTGGTAAGTACCCCTTATTTTTTTACATTTGGATGAAAGATGAAATATATCCGACGATGGGGATATATAATACCATGAGAGATATTATATATCCCCTTTTACATCATATACTACTAGCCTATCACTCGTGCTATGTACGGAATAATGGGGTACTTACCAATCAGTCTTATTAACTAGACTTATTTACCTACAGGTCCTAACTAATAAATTTAACACTATAAAAATAAGAAATTGATAAATTTATCATTACAAATTTATTCATAAAGACAAAGAGACTGATAAATTTATCACTATAAATTTATTCATAAAAATAAAAGATTGATAAATTTATCTTTATCACTTAATAAATTTATCAATAGGACTTAATGGGTAATAAATATCAAAAGTAGGACCTATTGGTAGTTTACCCCGGAATAATTATAGATATTTATATATATATATATATTTTAATATATAAATTATGTTTTTTAAGATTTTTTATAAAAATAATTTAACAATCTTATCACTAACTATAGTGTATAGGAAAAGTTGAAAAGGATATCTATAATTATTTGTATGAGGGGATTTTAAATGGTAATTAGGAGATTTTGACCAAATCAATAAATGCAGACATGTGAAAAGACATGTAGATTAAAAAAAAAGTTAATAAATGCCGATCAAGGGATTTTGACCAAAATCAATAAATGTTGATGTTTTTTTTTAAATAAAAAATTTAAAAACTTCAGATTGGGATATTGAAGTTCCCATAAGCCTTAGAGGTTAAAAAACCCCTTTTGCTTAATATATAGTATAGATCTGAACTTTTCATATCCGGAACAACCAAACACGCCATATAGGGAGAAAAAAAAAACATGTGGGACCTACTTCATATTATATCTAGTTTCACACCCATATCTAACATTTATATCCGGTAAACAAACAAAAACGGATGTTTTGAAAATATAGTTAAAAATATTGTGAGAGATAGAAGTGGGTTAAAAGTTGAAAAATTACTTTTAACTTACTTCTCAAAATAAGCCTTATCTATATTAAAAAAAATCTAACCAATGAGAAAGAGAGAATTGAAGGGGGTGCAGAAAAAAAAAAAAAAGTCTCGGACATTTTTCATTATTATAAGTTGTACAACAAAAATTTTTATGACTTCCACCACTTCCATGCTAATAAATTTAGATAAGTTTTTATTCCAATTATTTTTACTTTTTACTATTTTCATTCTGACCAAGCTGGTGTATAAAAATTTGAAATCCGTGGAAATATATTCAAGAACATGGAGTCATCGTAGTGGGCCCGCCCTATGGCTCCTAGATTTATGAGCTTAAAATCTCATGTCAATCCGGTTTCAATGTCTCATAATTTAAGGGGGGAATTACATCCAGTGAGCTGTTAAAAAAAAAAAAAAAACGAAACAAAATACAAATATAAATACTTTAAAAATTTATAAATTTAATTATTAATATTTATAAAATTTCAATTGATTTGTAATTATTTTTATCGTAAGGTAAACTATCAATAGATTCTAATAATTAGATTTAATTCTTCCTAAATTCTATTGAAATAGTCTCGGTAAAATTATAGTTAAAAATATTATTTTGTGACGATTTTTTACATACGTCACTAAAAATTAATAATTAGTAATTTTTTTGTCACAATTTTTATAAATTATCATGAAAACTTATAATTAGTGACATTTTTTGTGACAAAATTTTCAAATTCCCCCTAAAAGTAAAAAATTAGTGACTTTTTTGATGATAATTTTTTAAATTATTGCTAAAACTTATAATTAGTAACATTTTTTGTTATAAATTTTTGAAACTGTCTCTGAAAATTAATAATTAGTAATTTTTTAATAGTATTTGATAAAAAAATGTCATTAATTATTACAGGACCTATTGAACAATAAGTTCACATTCCAAGTTTGGCATGTCTTGAAAAAAACAAAAAATCAAAAAATTATTCCAAAAGTTAAAAAGTTATTACTATTTACCAAAAAAAATATTAAAAAATTAATTTAACACATAATTACATTTCAGACAGCTCTGCGGTCCAATAGGCGGAGGTGACTTTTGAGAAAAATTGCACAGTTTTAGGTGCACAAATAACACGGTGATGTTTACCCTGTAGGGGCCATCATGGATCCTATTTTAATAATCTGAACCGTTCAATGTGTAGAACTCGTCGAGTACTATATGCTCGTAAAAAATCACGTTAATTGGATATCGATAAATATATGATCAAATCAGTTAAAATTTATAAAATTGATGGTGTTATAGTTAACGGTTGGAAAAAAAAAAATTCGATCAGATAGCTATCAATATCCGATCAACATGATTTCTTAAAAGTATATAGTACTTGATGAGTTCTACACATTAAACGGTTTTGATTAACAAAACGAGACCCGTGGTGGGCCCTCACGGGCCGAACAACACCTCCAATTCAATGCCCGAAAAGTAGGGAATCATATCCCATATACACTCTGCACACGCTATCCTCAATTATCTCACCGTACCCCCAATTTCCTCGCAGTCTTCTATTATACACTAATTTATACAATTTTTTGATACACATTTTTTTATAAAAAGTCAAAAAGTTATCCTCAACAACCATATTTTTTTCTCAACTTTTTCATTTAAAAAATCAAAAAGTATATTTATTTAGGACACTCCAAATAATCCCTTAGACCATCTCCAACGGAGAACCAAATCCAACATCAGATTTAAAATTTGATGAAAAACTCACTTTTTGAGCTCCAACGGTGGCACCAAACGCATATCAAATTGACAATTCACCAAACGCTACACCAAACTGATACCAACACACAGAATTTAATAAATCACTGTTACTGACCGTTGAAGGTGGTACACCGGTTGTCCACCTGGTTGCCCCGCCGGTTGTTCAACCAGTCAACCGGTTTCCTTTAAATTAGATACGTTCAAACCGGTAAAAAAGTTCAAACAGCTAAAAAAAAAAAAAAAAAAATTAATTTTGCCTACGGTTGGCCCGGCGGTCGCAACCAACCAACCGGTCACCGTCTCCCATGATGAATCAAAGTGCGGTGCATGTACAAAAATTTGGACTCCTTCCTTTTATCGAAGGTGTGCAAAATTACCTTTATTTTTGTTAGTGTGTGTTTGGCACTATAAAATCCAAGTATCGAGTTGGAATTAAAAGTATGTCATAGTTCAAAATTTCCATTGAGATAGCCTCCAATTGTAATTAGAAACTTGGATTTCATGCCACCAACGCAGCCTTCAAGCTTTTCATCACCTTAATTTATTCAAATCCAAGCGTGTATTCAACATTATGTTGCATGTATTCAAATCAAGCGTGCATGTACGACTTTCAATTTAAAAGCGTGAAAAAAAAAAAAATTTACTCTTCTGCGACCGTTGGTCGAATTCACGGATTTGATGATACGAGATTTGATACACCGTTGGAGCGAGTGGTATCAAATTCGATGAAATGGGTCATTTTTAACTCAGATTTGATAAAAAATCTGAGTAAGCATTGGAGATGCTCTTAGACATACACGTAAGTTCCCCTTTATAGTATCCACTGATGTGATATTTCTCTTAATTTAAATAATATTTTTAAGTTTTAAAAATATCCCAGTCATCCCTTATCCCATCACCATCATTATTATCACTATTACTATTACTATTATCATCACGATAAGCCAATCACCTCGTTAGTAATGCAATTATTAGTAGATTAATATTAAAATTATAATTAAATATAAAAAAAAAATATCACTATCACTATTGTCATCACGATGAACCAATCACCTCCATTAGTAATACAATTATTAGTAGATTAAAATTATAATTATAATTAAATATGAAAAATATATTTTTAATTTTATTTTATATAAAAAATATTTTTTGTGATGAAATATTTTTGATCCAAATAAATGGAGGATTAAGAAAGAAAGGGCGATGTCTTTGGCAATACTTTGATTGCAATATTGACTATAAAATTAGTGGCTGAGCTAACGTATGCATTGGTTTTTCCAAGTAAAATTCATGAAGTCATTCCAAGTAAAATTCATGAGGTCAAGTGGTGAAGAAAGAAACATAATACCCTTGGAGTAACTTGATCATTTGTTCATGGGAAATTCTATTTTCATATGTATACTTATCACAAATTTAATAAAATATTATTTTAATAATAATTATATCTTAAAAATAAAATGATTATGATAGATATCAAAATACACTCCTAATATTATATTTAAATTTTCTCTATACACATTTTTTTAAAAGAAAAAAAAAATCTATTTAAACATATTTTAAGTTAAAAAAACTAAATCCTAATTTATCCATTATTTCTCACTTCTTCCATTATTTCTCATTTGCTTACAAAACAATACTCTCAAAACTCAAAACTCTCAAAATTCACTAACTATAACTGCTATTTACAGGTGTGTGAATTACGAGTCTAATGGGAATGTACCTGACAACAATTTCAAGAACTACAATGATGGTGGTAATGCCCCCTTTGATGAGTTCGTAAATTACAGAAAGAAAATCAAATGTTGGTGATGACTCGTTTCAATTGTACGTGAAGAATTTGAATTTAGGGACTATGAAATTTAAGAGCTATGGACAATAATTCAACGAAGGCAGAGACTAGTTCAATGGGTATGGAAAAGGCGGGTTGGGTCAGAAAATTGGGTTTGAAACTTACGGAGTCAATAATACATACGCAGATTATGATAAGAAAAAAGGTGTCTCGTTTGCTAGATATCTCAATGAGAGCTCTGTTGGATTATCAATGGAGGACAATGATAAATTCGTAAATAGATGGGTGGAGTCGGGTAAATTTTTCAGGTGTATGGAAAAGGAAATCAAAATGGGTAAAGGTGTATGGAAGGAGGGTTTAGGTAGTGTGTGTACAACGAGTTAGTGTATAATTGGAATATTAAGTGTGTGGAATGAAAAAAATAATTAATAACTAAGTTAATAAGTGTGTGTACTTAGAAATAATATACACTGAGGTAAATAGGCGTATGGAAATAAAATTTATCCTTGTTCATTGAATTGTTCCAATGTGACAACAATCACGGATGTGGAGTGGTTGCTATTCGTGAAACATAGTAGTCAAAGTTGATTTTCGATTTTATTCCAATAAATTAAATTATTTATTTTTTAAAAGTATATTGTGTAGAATAAATTTACAAAAAATTAAATTAATTGGATATCAATAGCCTTTTTATCAAATTATATTTATATTCAGTTTTATGTTTAAAATAACACTTGTCATTCTCGAATATCTTTAAATATTTTATCAAATTACATTTGTATTCAGTTTTATATTTAAAATAATTCTTATGATTTATTTTTTTTGGTACACGTCTTTTGATGAGTGGGCTACCAATATTTGATCAATTTAATTTTTTGTAAATTTGTTCTACACGATATACTTTAAAAATAAATAATTCAAATTATTAAAATAAGATTTAAAATGGGCCACAACGCATGCTTCACGCACAAGAATCACCCCAAATTTCACAAGCACAAAGTTTCTAATATATTGGGATATTAGTTAAGATTTGATTATACATATTGTGGGTTAGTTAGTGGGTCATGTTAGCGATCCCAAAAATTCTACGAATTTTTTTACCAAATGTCTTATATAGGTGTAAGACCCACACCACGTGAGTCCCAAACCCATGTAAGATATTTGGTAGAACTTTTGAAATATTTAATATTTTTATTAGTTATAACTCATATAATATTGATTATGACATTCTTTTAGTTATGATTAATAAAGTTTCTAATTATACTATATGTAGTATTTAATTATAATTTTTTTTATGTTAAAAATCTCATAAACTTAAATGATGACATTTGCAATGATATGCTCTAAAATCAACAAATTCTGTTAGTAATACGAAACCCCACTATCTAATTGCTCATCATATCATATGGTATGGCATAATTGGTGGATAAGTGGAATTCATCATCAATTCATGGAAAATTAGTAAATCCACATAAATTTAGTGTCATTGCTGATCATATCGCACACTAGCATATCAACCTTCCGATGCACGGAATAAATAAATAATTAAAAATAATTTTAAAATTAAATAATATCATTAAATTTATTTAAAAAGTATATAAAAATAATTTATAATAAATAAATTTTTAACCATTTTATTAGAATATATATTGCAGTCGTTATGTTATTAATGATATATTTTAAGTTCACAATTATATTTATGATAAAATTAAAATAAATTTCATTTTATAATTTTTTAAGTTTTAATTTATTCTATGTTAAATTTTATCGTAAAACCTAAACATATACCTTTTAGAAATAAAACAATATATATTGATAAAATCGTTAAAATTGGTCAAAAGACCAATCAATTTACACAAAAATTAATTAATTAAAATTTTTAAATTTTATACAATATTAAATGGGAGCATATGTATACTTTATATAACTGAAACAACTCAATTTTTTTTTTTCAGATGTAGGATTGTATAAAATAAAAATTAACAATTGTTCGGACGGGAAATTTATTTTGAATCAAACAATATCAGTCATTTAATCTTTAATTAGGTCAATCTTCAGTTTATTTTGAATCAAACAAATCTAACTAATATATTTTGATAAAATTGCTAATATCACGGTTAAACCAGCAAATCAATCAAACTGAAAACGGTTCAGCCTAATTAGCTTGGTCAAAAGACCAATCAACTTATACAAAAATTAATTAATTACAATTTTTAAATGTGATTTTAATTTTAAAATTTAAACTGTCTTCAATTGAAGCATACAAAACACTACAATATTAAATGTGAGCATAAGGTTCATTTTATATAAGTGAAACAACTCATTTTTTTCTTTTTCCGATGTAAGATTGTAAAATAAAAGTTAACAATTGTTTGGGCGAAAAGTTTATTTGTAATCAAGGAATCAGTCATTCAATTTTTAATCAAGTCAATTTTTAGTTTATTTCGAATCAAACAAATCTAAGCAATATATTTTGATAAACCGTTAAAATCATGGTTAAATCAGTGAATCAATTAAAATGAAAATGATTCAGCCTATTCGACTAAGTCAAAAGACCAACCAACATTTAATTAAAACTTTCAAATGTAATTTTAAAATTTAAACTGTCTTGAATTGATACATGCACAATACTATAATATTAAGTGAGAGTATAAGATTCATTTTATATAAATGAAATAACTTACTTTTTCCTTCTTCTCCCAATGTGGGATTATAAAACAAATCATATCATAAACTGTTGGCTTTTTTGGCTTTCGAAGGTTATTATTGTAATTTTGAGCGTGCAAGCAAGGATTAATCAGTCCTTATAGAATACTAATTGCCAATCAATTATCAGACGATTGTGTTTTAGTTCTTTCAGCATCAATGAAGAGGACTTTTACTGATGACTTTGTTTAGGAGAATTAAACAAATATTGATTAAATGAAGAACAATTGTAGCATTTAAGTAAAATGAAAGACTTACAAAGATCCAAATCAGCCTCGTAGAGGTTTACATCAATAAACTACTTGAAACTACTCCTATGAACGAAGTGCAGTATAAGAATTTGAAGTACAAAAATGTAAAGAACAACAAATGTAAAACTGGAAGGAAAAATAAAGTAGATAAAACTGATTTTTTTGATCTGAGTTTGGGTCACTTTCTAGGGTCTTCTCTACTATTTATATTTCTCAATGACAACTGTCGAAATGAACTTTTAACTGTCGAACCACTCCTCCATGACCGCTGATGTTTCTTTACAGTTAGCTCCACTATGTCATATTTGCAGTTAGGCTTCCCTCTTGATTTTGAATTTGAATATATGTATAACCGTTAAAACCATATCATCTTGTATCTCTTTGCTGATCCAGTGCTACGCAGATCTTTAGTAACCAATACTAACTGCCACGTGTATGATTACGATTGAAGATTTGAATTGTCTTCTCGTATTGCCCTTATCCTGTCACCTGTTGAACTGTGATTGGGCTATACAAAATATGTAGCCAACATTACCCCTCGCACTAATATACCCAAAACTTGGTGATATTAGTGGATCAAGGTATTTACGCACGTCTTAAAACGTGCATGGGCTTTGCATTTTCAGAAATGCAACCGTCATTCATCAATGACATTTGCATTAAATTCTCTTCTATCCCTTGAACATTCTCACTATCTCAGTATTCGAAAAGACTAGTTCAGCTCTCATGGCCAAGCAGACCTTTTCTTACCTCGATCAAGCATATGAAGAGTTATTTGATAATGCTGTTCGTTCTCGAAAGAACCTTCATGCATTGATTAGCCACCTTTATCCGCCTCAATTTATACAAGTTATAGAAGCTTTCGCAAATAATCGACCTTCGAACCAAGAACCTACTGTTTACGATTCTTTGGAACACAAATTTGAGACCATGGATATCAGAAGCTCTTCTTCTGCAACAAAGCCATCCGCGTGGGACGAAGCTGCTGCTTCTTCTTTTTCTACGACCTCTGGCTGGAGAACTCAGCTTATCCCTACTCAACCTCAAACGAGGGAACGCATTCATCATTGTTTCCCTGAATTCGATGACCCTCTTGAAATCCCCCATTCCAAACGCAGCTCTGTAGTATATCCATATGTTCCTATTAACCGTCGATGCAGTCTTGAAGACAATCTGCTTACATCATGGTATACTTCTACCTTGCCATCTCGGATGGTTCAAAGTGTCCCACGTCCTGATGAAGCTTTAGGAATCAATCCTGTGCTTTTAGCCAAAAAAGAAAAACTTTATACCTCTGATTGGCTAGAATGTGTGGCCATACCTGAATTTTTGGATTCGCCCAGGAAACCTCTGACTACCCCTCCTCTGCCTCCTAATCCAAATTGAATTGATGAGTTGAGGCTCACTCTCTCTGAGGGCCAATCCTTCCCCCCCTATCAGGTTTTGGCGCCTCCAACTCCTTATTAGCAATTCAAGGCTCAGACCTTGCTTGCTTCCTTTTCTCATTTATCTTTTGAAGTCCTTCGAGATGACATTCTGCACAAAAACTTTCTATGGGCTTGTGACATTATGTCTCGAAGTCATCTTCTCAACCCTATGGCTCAAATAGAGCTTTATACCTTTTTAAACCAACTTCCTCTTCTGCTCAACTGGCACTTCCATGCTTCCATTACCAGTGAAGTTCTGGATGAAGCCATTTTTGCTCAAATCCAGGTTCAGTATGAGGCAAAGAACCTCCTTGATGAATATGAAGCCTTCAGGAGCCAGGATTCTGAGTATGGGGAGGATGTTGCTATGAACGAAGTACATGAAGAAGAGGAGATGGACGCCACAAATAAAGCTTTAAAATATATTGAATTTGAAGTGAAGGTCCAACAACTCTCTTCTCAATTAAGGGCTTATCAATTAGATAAACCAAACCTGGACAAGATAGAGGATAGAGTAGGAAAAGAGTGTTCATTTATTGAATTTTATTGGACTAAATTCCATGACCTTGTAACTTTCTCTATTCCATATTTCTACGAAATCGAGAATGTAATCAAATGAATCCCAGTGTAAACAGCACTTATCAATAAAACTGGGCTTTCTGAATTTCATTTATCAGATTCTGATTTACCACTCCAATTGTAAACTGCATGGTTGATGTACTTTAACTCCATCCCAACTCAAACTCTTTCAAAGTGTGAAATCTTCTCTTTTGAGAAAACAATTATTGTCTTACATACCGATTCTAAGGCTAACATAATTCTTCAGCTATCAGCTTCTAATTAACCAACTTTGCCCTTCGAAACTTGATTTGATCGTATTCAATTCCCCAACATATGGTTAATACAATCAAGTAATTTCAAATCAACTAATTTTGTTTCAAACAAACAATCTATATTTTTCAAAATATGGAAACCTCTTTTAAGGACTGCACTGTTTTATTCTAAAAAAGTGATTTCTTCTGTATACTATCAAACCAACTATTGGTTTGAAGCTCAGGACAAACAATTTCTAATCGTAAAGTATTTCAAGTTTTGCTTCGAATGATTTTATTCTCATTAAGAAACCTAAAAACAGGTCTTTAATCCTTTTGAAGTAAACAAATACTTGAGCATTCTTGTTCCCTTAGGCGTGGAATGTACTTCGAAATCGACTTCCTTCTTTCGAAGCCGTTTATCATTTGATTTTGGCGCCAAAACTTGGCTTCGAAGCCAAATATTTTATTTCAAAACTGACATCAGTATTTGAGATGCGTTTCCCTCTATAACTATCAATATTGAGGGAAAATTTTCGCATCCGTACCTTTAGTACTTCTTTATGAATTCTGCTTACATAAAACGATTGGGTATATTTTCAAACACAAAGGTTTAAAAACCCTTTTATTTCGTACTCCTAATCCACTTGATCGTCTAACACACAAACCCTTCATCTTCTGCTGGCTTGCTCTTTCCTTTTACTCTCTTCTTTTGAGAAAACTCTCTATCAATGGCTTCTTCTTCCTTGAAAATACCGGTTGTGGAGCGTGCGAGTCCATCCGTAACCTTGAAAAGGATCATTGATGAAGAGTGTGAGAAGTACAAGGTTGGTGAGAAAAGTGCCATTGACGGACGCATCTTCATTCCTCGTCGTCATGAGCAGAAAGAGCATGTGCTTAGGTCCATCTTCAAGGATATTCCTACTAAGCTTCCAGCTTTGTATCCACGTCTAGAAGGTCATTGTTTCCTTTACGAAGGTGGTCTTGACTGGGGAAACTGGAGGATGATCCGCCCCCATCGCTGTTGGCCTACGGTGAGACCAGAGTGAGAGGAATGGTATGATCGGGTCGTCCCTGATAGGACTCTGGATCTTCAGGAGCTCTGCCTCTTCGACGACCTCCAATTATCCAGGTTCACCATTTCGGAGGACCCTTTTTTAATACCTGCTGCCCTTTGTTTTTGGAATTCTGCTTTTAATTTCTTTTAATTCAAATGTGGGGTGATGGCTCCTACTGTTCTTGACATCTGTCATCTATTAGGATTGTCTCCTACCGGTACTCCCATTGGTCCAGATTATCCTGACCTCAAAACCTCTTTTTCCCTCCCCTCTCTTAACTCATCCTATAGTGACTTTGTCAAGGCTGAGAATTAAAGAGAGGGCCTTGTGACTGATAGGGAACTCTTTTCTTTTATATTATATTGGCTTTGCAAGTTCCTCTTCTACACCTCTTCCCAGAGGATCATGCCTGGATTTGCCCCTCTTGCCAAAGCCCTTGTCTTACAAAGAAATGTGGCCTTAGCTCCATACGTTCTAGGTCATGTTTATAGAGCTTGTTTCTTTTTTTGTGAAAAACCCTTGGATGCCAATCAGGGAGGTCCATTTTGGATACTTCAACTTTGGCTTTTTGCATATTTTACCGAGTTACAATCTAAATGTCTAAAGTTTTTGGAGCCAACCCTACTACTCATGGCATGAAGTTAGCCAATGTTTCACTCTATTCTTCCAACTTTGCTTTTTACTTTTCTTTTTTCCACCAACTCCCAGCTTCCCATTCTTCTCACAACTTTCGTCCTTTCGAACCTACCAATATTGGCCCATCCTGGTTGATGACCTTTTTGAGTGATAGGTCCTACTCTGCACCCCAACACAAAAACATGTGGGCCTCTATTATGATTCCTAGAGAATTATTCATTGGGACTATGAACCCTAGAGCTTACAAATGCATTGCTGAGCCCTATTGTCCTGCCAAATTTGTTAGGCAATTTGGCTTCTCACAAGGGGTTCCAATACTGTCACGACCCAAACCCGGCCCTATGGGTTTAGCATCAGAATCGCCAAGAATCCGAGATTACCAAGGCCTACTGCACGATACTGATCAAAACAGTAGGGTAGGCGGGAAGCCAATACAAGAAATAACTAGTGTCTAGAGTCCATAAAAAATCAATGTCAAAAACATTTTTATGCATTCATACCTCAAAACAAGATAATCCATATACAGCCTATACAATCATGTACAACAATGCAGAGGACTCAATCCTCGATATAAAGATACCAAACAGTCTATACAAAAGGTACAAAACAAGAGGGAGACAGTGGGGAAACAAAACACCCCAAGCCATGGCATGGCGTCTCGAACCTCACAAAGGAGGCACATAGGTCGGCCGACAAAATCGGGGACCAATCCCACGCCTCCTAGCTCATTCCTGTCGAGAACCTACATATATATATAAACAAAGTGAGCTAAAGCCCAAGTGAATAACATACAAGTAAAGAGGTTATGAATGAATGTCCTAAAGAATGAAATCAATTCATTATGCAAGATTTCAATCTTCAAGATTTCACCAATCAAGATTTCAATCAATCACCATATGTGGTACATCCATTAGCCTATAAAACAGAGGGTCCAAAAGGACGACCTTAACAGATCTAACAATAATGATGGCCATCGATCAAGATGGTTTCACAAGGAAACCGACAGAGCTCAGAATACCAATAACAAGGTGCTAAGGATGCCACAATACAGCAAATACAGACATACATTCATTCAATAAACAATATCAGTTCAATAAACAGCTTCGATTCGGTATTCAAAATAAAACCATTTGAACATATCTTTACACAATCATTACTCAAAGGATTGGGCTATCAAGAGCTAGAGCGCGTCCCAGAGTCAACCCTAAAATCAATCAAATAGAACACACACTAAGTTTACGCTTGGAAAGGATGATAATTAAATCCCTAAATTCCTCGCAGTGGTTCTATGTCTACATCCTCATTAAGATGCTCTAAACTAGGCCTACGCATGCCTAGGATGCGATGAAGATGCAAAATAGCACTAAGGAAGCAATTACAGAATTTTCGAATGTGGCCTCCGCCGAAGCGAGGTTTCGCCGAGCGACACAAGCAAAGGCCCACGCTGAAGGTACATTCATTGCCGAGGACTGATGAAAGGTGCAAAAATGCCGTGCGCGATTTTTCCCGCCGAAGCGTTAAAATCCGCCGAAAGCGGATCAGAAACAATGCAAGAAAATACTTGGAGCATGAATTCGCCGAAGCGCACTTCGCCGAAGCGGACGTCAAAACTGAAAATCCAGATTCGACCTCTCGAAGTTTCAAACCAAGTTTTGATGCTCCCAATTCGATCCTCTTGGGCCCATTTTCTGGAAAACTCTTTCAAACACATAGAATAACAAGTTTTAAAACTCAATTTAAGAAATCAAGGCCCAAGGGTGTTTAACTCAAACTCAATTTCAAACCATTTTCAAGAACACTTTCAAAACATGACATGCATGATCTTTTAAACCAATTTCAAGCTTTAAATCTTGCTCCAAAGAGCTCCATAGTTGGCAAATGAAATGAAATCATGGACTAGAATATAAACATGGACATGCATGTATGATTCAAGCATGAATTCAACTCCAATTTCACTAATTCAACCATGCATGCAACAATTGATCTTCAATTCAACACATATGAGCAAAACCATGTCTTAGTTCTACAATGATGTATGAACATGCAAGATGGAACTCCAAGACAACAAGAAGATGATGGTATCCTTACCTAGAGTGCCAACTACAAGGTGAGGAGGTTAAATTATGCCAATTACACTTCAATTCCAAGCAATTCAAGCCAAAATCTACAATTTGAGTCCAACTCTCACTCTTCTCCCTCACTCCCTCTTGTTTGGTCGGCTAGAGCAAATAGGAGTGGCTGAGCAAAAGTTTTGTTCACATGCATAAGGCTCAAGTAATATGAAACAATGGGCCACTAGTTATGGCAATTTCGTAATTAAGCCTAACTTTCAATTAACTCGTTTTTAATCTAATTTAATCATTCCTAATCAATTTTCAGATAAAAATACCATAAAAATCACAAATATTCTACTGAGTCTAAAACTTCAAACGGTTTCTAAATCGGCCGCCGATAAGGCCTTCAATTAACAGTTTAAACACATAACTCAAACAGATAATAAATCAATTAAACAGATAGAAATGCAATTCAATAGGTTAACTCATTCAATTTCGTTTTCGGCCCATTCATTGCTCAAGAGTTCATCCACCACTTATCACCAATATCGGTTTAGCATTAATCAATATATAATTCAGTGGTTATCCGGTAATCAGTACGAGGGTTGTTACAAATACCTCTCTGCAGCCAGACCAATTTAAGCCTTACTAGCAAGGATCTGAAGGTTCAAAGATCTAGATTGGAAGAAGCCACTTCCAAATTCATCCAGGATTTCATTGACTTTGAGTACTTCCCCTTTATACCTCAAAGCAACATATTGAAAAGGTGCCAGAACTGGTGGATGACCAATATGGAAGTACACTTGGCCATTCCTCCTCAAGATTTGTTAATGGTACTGGATGTACCTCAAGCCAAGTCCAAAGGAGCTGGAGTTGTTACCTCTTCCATTGCTCCTGCCACTTCCGCCTGTCACCACAAAGTCTGTTCTTGCTGTCTCCATTTCTTCTAGAGTTACTCGAGTTGTCTTGAAGAAAAGTACGTACCCCTGTTTTTTTTTTCTTTTCTCCTTCTTCATGATGCTCTCATCCCTACTTATAGCTCTTCCTTTGGTGTAGGTGGCACGGGTGTCTCACAGGGAGATTCTTTCCCAAAAGGTCCAAGCTTTAAATTTTCTCAAGAGCAAATAGCAACAACAAAAGAAAAGAAAGCTCTTACTTGACCTTGAAGAAGAGTCACCTGAGGTTCATGTAGAAGAAGAGGAAGCAGAAAAAGAAGAGACAGAAAAAGAACAAAAGACATCTTTGAAAATTTAAAGCTGAAAATGACTATCTTTCCGTCTGATTTTACTAGAGACCCCATTCACGAGGCATCTG
Organism: Camellia lanceoleosa; assembly: GCA_025200525.1. Lineage (NCBI taxonomy): Eukaryota > Viridiplantae > Streptophyta > Magnoliopsida > Ericales > Theaceae > Camellia > Camellia lanceoleosa. The sequence continues at coordinate 144,470,135 of CM045769.1, read as the reverse complement.
CTAAAGTAGTGGAAGCAGAACATTCCAAAGAACTTATTGTATTTCAGAGGGCTGAGAAGAGGAGGCAATAGCAAATGCTTAGGGATAAAGTTGCTACTGTTGATGCACTTCAAAGAGAAATTGCAAGAAAACAACAAGTTGCTAGACATTATACTCTTCGCAGTTTCCCAATCATAGCCATCACTTCTGAAACCAGTAATTTCTTTCATGCCTCTATTCTCTTTTCTCAAATTCTTGATACTGAGACTTGACATTAATTTGTGTTTCTTCTTTTGCAGCAACAACTACTCTGCCCCCTTATTCAATAAGGGCTCCTTCAATCTCATTTGAAGTTGAAAGACCTCGAATTGTAAAGCCAATTCAAGCAATACTTCCACCACCTGGTCCTATATTTTCCATACCCTTCTTGAGGCCAAGCATTCCTGCATCCCTTTCTTTTGGCTTAACTCCATACTTTTCTTATTTATCTTTCAACTCTAATGAATTTGCTCTCCTTTCAAGCCTTGCTGCTCCTTCCCCTCCTAAGGAAATTCTAGCTGTTACTTCATCTTCAATGATAGCTGATTCCTATAGAGAAGGCATTGGTAGCTCTCTAATTCTTTGTCCATTATCTCTGCCTAGCTCCAATCCCCTTTCTCTTGATCTACTGGTAACCAAAACCATGGAGACTGCTAGGGATACTTCACCTTCTTCTCCTATTCCTATGCAGCCATTTCTTCCTTCTACCAGAGTTATTTCTGCACCCTCCATGTCAACAGATGAGGTGAACATCTTCTAAGCTAGGCTAGCTAGTCTTTTTGACATACCTTCCACCAGTCTAACAGCTAGCAATGAAACTGAGCCATTAGTCCTAGTTGGTTCTCTACTAGAAATTTTTGAGAGCTCTTCCTCCGGTGGTAGGACTTCCTTACCTTCAATAGACTTGGATAGCTGTTTGAAGGTGCTGACATCCTTCTCAAGGATTCCTTTCGAAGCCTTACAAAGGCTTATAATCAAGAATGGCTTCCTCCAGTGCTGCAAAATTGTTGAGCAATTCAGCATGATTGTTTCAAGTCATTTATCTCAGGCGGCAGCCACCATTGATTTTTACATCAACATCTGTTATGTTGCCAAGGCAACAGAGGAGAAATTGTTGAGAGACCAAAGTTTTGTTTCCAAAATACATGCCGAAGTGTCAGAACTGAAAGAGCAACATTCCTCTGTCTTCCAATTTCGAGCTCAATTATTGGAGAAGAAAGCTCAGCTTGAAGAAGAACTATCAGCAGTCAACCAAGCTTTAGATCGAACTACCACCAAGCTGCAAATCACTAATCAAGGACTGTCTGATCGAAAGCAGGAGATGGCTACAACCATTCAACTGTTCCCATCTCTTAAGAGTAGAAAATCTATTGTAAAGGAACAACTAAAACATTGTACTGACTTTTGGGCCAATCTATGGCTACATGTATTCAACTCATTATGAAATAAAACCCTTATTTATCATTTCAGTGTTCTCATGTTCTTTTCATTTAGCACTTATTTTATTCCTTGTGTTTCCCACATGGTTGAATAATAAGGCTTCAAATATCTACCATTAATCTTCTTAGGATGTACATATCCATTCAAAATTTTCAAATGATATGCTCCCAAAAGTAAGATTCTATGAACTTGATATGGTCCTTCCCAGTTAGGTGACCACTTGCCAAACTTGTGACTTTTAATCCCTATTGGGATTATTGTCTTCCATACCAAATCACCTTCATCAAAGCTCATGTGCTTGACTTTCTTATTATAGTTTTTGGCTGCTTTCTTCTTTTGGAAAAGAATGCTATTTAATGCCAGAATTCTAGCTTTATCTATACTTTCTAATTCCAAGCACATACTCTGATGGTACTGCTCAAGATTTAACTGATCCTGGCATCTCACCCTCAAGGACTTAACATTAATTTCCACAAGTAGCACTGCATCATGCCCATATACTAAAGCATAAGGAGTGATTCATGTACTTGACCTTGGAGAAGTCCTATAAGCCCATAATATATCCAACAACAAGTTATGCCAATCCCTAGGATTGTTTCCCACAACTTTCTATATTCCTTTCTTCAAAGATTTATTGGATGATTCCGCCTGATCATTGGCTTGTGCATAATAAGGAACAGAATTAATAAGGCTAATTCTAAATTCTGCCACAAAAGACTTTACCATTTTCCCATCAAATACAGTCTCATTATCAACAGTTATAGTCTGTGGGATGCCAAATCTGTGGATCAGATCTTTAATGAATCCAATAACTTCAGTCTGGTCTACAGCCTTATATAGCTTAGCTTCAACCCATTTAGTGAAGTAATTTGTGGGCACTACGATGAAACAATGATGCTTCGAAGAGGGTGGATGTATTTTCCTTATCATATCCATAGCCCATCCTCTAAATGGTTCACAACCGCATGCAGATCAGTTATAGGTACATGTCTTATTGTGCCATGCTTTTGGCATGCCTGACAGCCTCTAGCATATTCTATGCAATCCTTAAGGATGGTCGGCCAATAGTAAGAATGTCTTCGAAGCAGCCATCTCATTTTCACACCAGGCTGATGAGCACCACAAATGCCTTCATGAACCTCAGTCATGGCTGTCAATACTTCCATTGGGCCTAAACATTCTAATAATAACCCATTCCAATAATAACCCATCTACCCCCCTTTTGTAGAGAGTATTACCATGCATTATGTATTGCATAGATTGCAATTGGATTTTTCTACTGACTTTCGAAGATGGGCCAGCTAGATACTGCATTATTGGATGCCTCTAATCTTGTTCTTGTAAGTCATTATGATTGACTTCTAAGACTGCATTTCTTTTATTTAAAGGTGGTATTACCTTTTGATATGTTGTTTGGCTTATGTTCATTTGAGTGTTATCCCTTCTCTTGAAATTCAAAGCTTTTTGAGCTACATCATTAGCTTTATTATTCAAGCATCATGGGACATAAGTTACATTTGCTATCTGAAATTGAGAAAGCAAATGTAATGCGACAACATAGTATGACAACATGCTTATACTTTGAGATTTGAAAATTCCTTTCACCCGGTTAACCACCAATGGAGAATCTCCAAATATATTAACTGCATAAACTTGTAATCCAATAAGTATTTCCAGTCCTATTATTAAAGCTTCATATTCAGCTTGATTATTGGAACAAGTAATTTCATCCACTCTGAAACCATGTGTGGTTTCTACCCCTTGTGGTGACTTAATCACCACACCAATTCCAGTTAGACCATTGGCTTTTGATCCATCGAACCACATTTGCCATGGTTCAACACTAACCATACCAAGTTCCATTATCTCTTGGCTTTTTATTTGACATGGATGGTTTGCCAAGAAATTAGCTAAAATTTGTCCTTTTACTGCCTTTTGGGGGAATATTCTAGATGAAATTTTGATAAAGCTAGTATCCATTTGCCAATTCTTCCTCTCAACATAGGTTTAGATAACATATATTTAACCAAATCTGTGATTACAATTACCAAGACAGTTGTAGACAAAAGATAGTATCTTAATTTCATTTCAGCAAAATACAATGTAAGGCACAACTTTTCTACAGCTAAATATTTACATTCACAAGAACTTAGAAACCTACTAAAGTAATAAACTACTTGCTCTTTGCCTTCTTCATTGTCTTGGGCTAAGAAAACTCCCAGTAAATCTTCTGTCGCAGTTATATACAACTTCAAGGACTTATCGCCCTTTTGTGGCATCAGCACTGGAGGGTTAGGCAAGTAGGCTTTGATTCCTTCGAAAACAGTTTGATGCTCTGCTGTCCACACCTTAATAAGGAAGAAAATGCTTTAGTTTTCCCTACAGTATTAGAAATAAATCTTCGAAGAAAATTAACCTACCCAAGGAATTTTTGTATTTCTTTCTTACTTGATGGAGGTCTGGCTTTAATGATAGCTTTGGCTTTGTAATGATCAATCTACATTCCCTTTTTGTGTACTACATAGCCCAAGAAGTTTCTAGCTGATACGCCAAAAGCACATTTGAGAGGATTAAGTTTCAACTAGAACTTTCTCATTCTTTCAAAAGCTGCTTCCAAGTGAAACAAATGTTACTCCATGGATTGGGACTTTACTACAATGTCATCAATGTAACACTCTAAATATCCTCCAATGAGATCATGAAAGATAGTGTTCATAGCTTTTTGGTATGTAACCCAGCATTCTTTAAACCAAATGGCATTTTAACCCATTCGAAAGTACCAATGTTCTCAGGACATCTGAATGTTGTCTTGTGGATATCCTTTTCTACAATACAGATCTGGTTATAACTAGAGTGTCCATCCATCATTGATAAAATCTTGTGCCCTGCTGAAATATCCACCAATAAATCTACTATGGGCATAGGGTACTCATCTTTTGGAGTTGCTAAATTCAAGTTTTTGAAGTCGATGCATACCCTCATTTTACTATTCTTTTTAATTACAGGTATAATATTGGATAGCCATTCAGCATATCTGGCTGTCCTAATAAAGCCTGCTTTAAGGAGTCTAAGAATTTCCTCCTTGACCTTCTGAATCACTTCAGGACTCATCTTTCTTGGTTTTTGTTTGTATGGCTGCCTATGCTCTACCAATGACCTGTCCTACCTTGGTAGCTCATTGTAATACCATGCAAAACAATCTTTATATCTCTTCAAGATTACCAACAATTGGTCCCTGTCAAGAACACTTAACCAAGCACTAATGTAGGTGGGTTGCTGTGCAGAACCTTCCTCTAGGTTAACTTCTTCCGAGGGGTCTTGTATCTGAGAACTCATTGATGCTTCTTTTTTGATTCCTTATGACTTCGAAGCAATCTTTTTACTTTGTCCTGCTCCTAGTTTTTTTGATTCAACATTTTTACCCTCCTCCTCATAGACAAAGTCTGTCCATAAGGCTTCTTCTTCCTGTACCTCCTGAACTTTTGTTTCAATGTCTAAAGCACAATATTTATCCAAGGCCAAAAATCTGACCTGTTGCTGCTCCTGCTTGCAGCCAGTTATCGTGGCTTCTTTCTCTTGCTCTTGCACCTTTTGGACTATTGATTTTACATCCAATACTGAGAACTTAATTAAAGCCAAAGATCTGGCTTCCTAGGTTTCATCTTTTTGCCTACAACCAGGCATCATTGTCATTCTTAGTGATAAACTCTTCATCAGCACTTTCCTGAACTAAGTGCTTCAAGTGTGCTAATTCCTCATCAGACGTCACTTCGGCTTATCCATCAAGTTTTCTCAGTATACTGAGTGGTGTCACTCCTTCAGTATATAGTTTGGCCTCTGCAAAATCTGTACAAGCTATGAAGGGTTGACGGTCCGCATTGATCTCCTCTCTTTCTCCATTGCACAAGGCCATCATGATCTTCTGATGTAAAGAGGAAGACACACATTTGTTGGTGTGAATCCAATCCCTTCAAAGTAGAGCATTATACTTAGCATCACTGTTGATAACGAAGAATGCCGTCTTGTAGTCCCTGGTTCCCACACTCAGGTTGATGGGCAAAATGCCTTGAACCATTTGTTTGTCTCCAGCGAAACCAGCAATGGTTGTACTGGTTGGGATTAGTCTGGGGTTTCTCTTTCCTAGTTTATTCAAAGAAGATTTCGGAAGCAAGTTTACTGCTACCCCCATTATCTACCAATACCCGGTTCATCTGTATCCCATCGAAGAAGGCCTTGATATACAAGGGTTTGATATGCTTTGTCATGGATATCGTGGGATACTCACCTCTTCCTTACTCTCATCTCCAGTTTCCATTGGTGTGACCACTTAGGATTCGTCTTGCACCATACTCACTTGTGAGTCTTCGCTAGAAACTGGAATTGAGTCAATCTCTTGACCTTGGTTTTCATCTTCACTGACACAGGAGGAAATGAGCCAAATTGGACGACTTGCTGTACCTGCTTCTTTTCTTGGCCAACTTGTTCAATTACTTAAGAAGCATCTTCCATGTTACATTCTGGCACTTCATTACTAATAACCTCCTTCGAATGGTCTGTTTCTGCTGATTTTTTGAAGGCTTCAAACATTTCTTCCTCAATCATTTCCTTCCTATGGCTTAGGCCAACTTCTCCCTCTATCTCACTATTACTTTCCATCAAAGCCTTTTCCAATCCTGCCAAACTGGATCTTTCTTTGGCTTTCAGTTCGGAATGAACTTTGGCCAATTGCTCTCTACTGCAACTCATTTTGTTTTGAGGGGTTGATTTTGGACCATGATCTAACTTCGGACTTTTCTTTCCATCTGTCTGGCCCTTTGACTGGACCAATGAAGAGCTTTCTCCACTTTTTTTTAGATCCTTCTAGTACTGAGTGTACCTTCGCTGGATCTTCCTCCTTTGCGATCTGGAAATCACTGGAACCATACTGGGTTCCTTTGTTTTTGGATGCTTTAACAACACCCAATTATTTGGAGACATCAAGGGAGGTTTGACCATCCTACCCTGGTCTCCAACAACATTTATTTGGGTAGGTATTTCCTTAGGTTTGTTTTGCATAACAAACCAATCTAGAACTCCAGGTACCCATGAATCCACTAACTCAGTTGTCGAACTGTTTCTTCCTTCATTTGGAGCCGGTTTCGAAGCTGCCTGTGAAGGCCACTGCTTGGCCCTGACTCTATGTTTTTGGCCTAATTCAGGCCTTCTATGAAGGTGGCCACTTTCCATCCTGTGTGGGGCTGGTCTAGGGGGCCAATCTCTGGCTTTGATCCCATAACTTGAGCCCATTTCAGGTCTCCTTTCAGGATGATTACCCTCCGTTCTATAATAGTTGGGTGGTCTGAACCCATGTAAAGGTCTTTTTCCCTTGGAGTGCACTCTAGTGGCTGTTGACTCAACCATGAACGACTGCTGTCTACGACCAGCTGGATATGGCCTTTTGTTATAGGCACTGGTTAGTTTAGGATGCCTTTGCACATAATATTGCTTCCCATCAATTGGAAGGCCCTTCAGCCACTTGTAGCTCAACCTGCACCTAAGACACATTATTTGCATGACAGCTGCCTCTAAAGAATCATCATCCAGTGCCTCCTCATCAGAATCTTCCCTCTGGTCTGCAAAGCCCTGTCCAACAACTGGTGAACTTCCAACATCTTTCTTGATAGTAGTTTCGCCGGCAACATGCATTTGCACATTGACCTCTTCCATTTCCTTCAAGGAGAAGTTCTGGAAGTTTGGCACAATAACATTGGCTGCAACTTCGCCAATTTTTGGGAATGGATTAGTGTCAATCCCCATGGCCTTTTCTGCTTTAACTGAGAATTTTAAACTCCACTTCCGAATTTGTTCTTGGATCCTGTCCCGAAAAACAATACAGTTCTTAGTTGAGTGAGACCAAGAATTATACCATTTACAATACACTTTTTGTAATGACCCAAAAATGCGTATAGGAAGTCACCCTTATTTAATTAGGGGATAATGTGCTTTAATTTAACTATATCTATTGGAATCGAAGAACTATCTGTTGAGTTATAACTTTAAAGCTGGACTTGACGACCCTTACGGGTTCAAAAATAAAAATCGAGTACTGGGGTATGTTAATGAGAATTTTTAGAACTATTTGGGAAAATTAATTGGAATTCTAATTTGTCTAATTCGTTAAAGCACGTTTGAGTGGCTAATTTGTACTATAAATTGAAGGCCTTAGAGGCTTCAAAAACCAGAATAAAGGGTATATTCATGATCAGTGTAATTTCTAGAGTCATCTGAAAAGTTTAATTGAAATTTAATTTCGTACGATTTGTAAGGCCACGTTTGGCTCTCCCTTGTGTGTGTGTGTATTTATGTGAGTAGAAGCCTTATGAGTTGTTGTACTCATCTATTTTGAACCAAAAATATCTAGAGAAAGGAGGAAGACCCGTGAGAGAGAGAGAGAGAGGGTTCTTGAGAGAACTCAAAGAGGAAGGAGGGAAAGCTTGGAGATTGAAGAGCTTAAGGGGGGAATTCAAGGATTTGGGTTAAGGTCAAGACGAGGACATCGTTCCACCGCTATCAGAGACCTACCACTGTGAGTAATAGTACGGTTGTTACTAACGTCTTATCCTTGTAAGTGATTACACTAACAGTTATGTCAGCTGGAAATCAATGTGAATGTTGAAAGATTTACATACGTCGGTATGACTATGGAATCATTTTGTTCTATCAATAACGAACATTAACTCTATGTTATCTATAAACGAGCTATGTTGTCTTTCAAGAATAAAGGGAACTTATGTTCATCTTAGAATGATGAAATTTGGGTGAATTGAAGATCATTCTGGGTTGCCACTAATGAATCAAGATTATTCTGTTATATGACACATGAACTTGAGGTCGTTCAGATCCTATAAATGCAAAGGTCTAATGTTATCATATAACCCACGTTAGAATGTGAAATGTTCTATCCTCATGAAATGCAATGGAATGGCATGTATGCCCTCTATTAATGGTATATTTGCTCTTGATCCTCGTTAATGTTTATGTTCTACTATTTACGAGACAACTATGCTGATAGTTAATATGCACATTCTGTTATCTGCAAGTTAGTGGCATTAATTCATGATGAACAAGTGAAATGTGGGTACATTATGAAACTACAGTATTTCCTGTACCTTTGGAATCGCCCAATCTGTTAATGGTTGTTGCTAGAACTTGTTAAATGTAACTTAATTATGCTAACTCATTTGAATGATAAAAAGAAACCGTGTGCCTCTGTATGACTATAAGACTAGTCTGTTATGATGATATCTGTGGTTATTCCGTTATGATGTTCGTTTCGTTTATATTATGACATGATGCAACTTATTGATTTCTGGTATGGAACAAAGTGCTGTACGGAACTAAGTGCTACACTTTCGTGGGAGCCACCTCTAGAATCCGTGCGAGCCACCTCTTGAGTCCATACATATATGAATTGGGCCGATGGCCATTTTGTTATTTCTAGGCTGATAAGCCGTTCTGATATTTCTGGGCTGATAAGCCGTTTTATTACTTCTGAGCTGATAAGTCGTTCAAATATTTCTGGGCTGATAAGCCGTTCTGTTATTTCTGGGCTGATAAGCCGTCCTGTCATTTCTGGGCAGGTAAGCCGTTCTGTTATTTTTGGGCTGATAAGCCGTTGTGTTATTTCTAGGCAGATAAGCTGTTCTTTTATTTCTAGGCCGATGGCCGTTCTGATAATTCTGGGCCTATGGCCGTTCTGTATCTGTTACGCCTATGGCCGTTCTGTATATTACTGGGCTTAAAGCCACTCTATTAAGAAAATTGGGCCCATGGCTGTTTTACAGAATATAATTCATCATATGCCTCTACAATGATATACGTGCTGTTTAAGTTAACCATTACATTATTTATGTGCTATTATTCACTGAGTTTTACTCACTCTATATTTTGTCTATTTCTGTAGGTAATCAACCGGGAGGCCAGTCCTAACCCTTAAGGCTTGTCCCTCTCTTGTCAACCTCAGTGTGTCCAGGCACTTAAGATGAAACCCGTGCATTTTGCAAAGTCTTACTAAGTTTTGGTTCATACTTTGGCTGGTTACCTATGATTGAATGTATATAACCCCTTCTTTTATAATACTTGTGTAAGAATATGAATTACTGTAATTAAAGCTCAGGTGTATGTCTCCTGTATATTATCTACCTAATGCAATGTTTGCAGTCCTGGCATGATAGTGGTAGCTCAATGGATGATGTTTTTATGTTATTTTATTTTATTAATGCTTCCGTTCAGGCCCCATATATTACGTATATCAGGTTAAGTGTCCATTTCTGAATAGGTCATGCCCGAAACTTTTAGGGGCGGGTTTGGGGCTTAACACTTTTCCTTTAAGTTCCTCTGGAGATAGAATTTTGACTCATTTTGGTAACTTCAAGAATTTTACCGTAAGCACATGATCAAAAATGTCATCTGCCTTTGTTAAATTGAAAGAGTATTTCCTATGAAGGTCTTTCTTTTTAAATTGCTGGTTTATTATTGTGTCTTTATGAATTAATGCTTCACAGATCACAGGTTCTTTCCCCACAATCTCTGTTGTATCAATCTCATAATTAGGATCTCTATAATACGTCTTGTATGATGCATTACTTCGATCTTGTTCTTCCTCTAGTAATGCTTCATACCTAGACACCTTATAGGTTAGTTCCACTAAGTCTCTAAACTTAGTTGAGTCAAACTTCTTTCGAAGCCTAAACTCTAGACCATTTTGAGCCAATCTCACGAATTCAAGCTCTGGTACGATGACCCTACATTTGTTTCGTGCTCTTTTGAATCTGGCAATAGAGCAGCCTTCTCATCAGGCCTTTGGCTCAACCTTGCCAAGTCTGCCATAGAAACTTCTGGCTCCGTTTGGAAAAATTGGGCATGAAATGCCTCCTCCATTTGTTGCCAAGTTTGGATAGAGCCAGGTGTAAGGTTAATATGCCATACAAAGGCTGCCCCAGTTAGAGAATTTGGAAATAGTCTTAACTTCATGTAATCATTATTGATAAATTCACCACATTGAGCAGCAAATCTAGCAATATGCTCTACTGCTGACTGGTTTCTATTCCCATAAAAAAGGGCAAAATCTGGTATCCTAAACCCTCTTGGGTATTCGTGTACCCTATCTACCCATTCTGGATATGGTTTCCTGTACACAGGAGTTTGAACCCCCCGAGTCATTGGTCCAAACATTTCTCTAACAATATTAGCAATTTGGTCCCTAGGAACCATATTTTGTGCTTATTGAACCGCTACTAGAGGAACAAACACAGGATTTGGTGGACAACCTTGTACCTGAGGTCCTCTTCGTCCATGGGGTGGCACATTTGGGACTGGTTGTCCCTGTGGTGCTGGCTGCTGTTGAGGGTATAGGTAACCCGTCTGAGCTTATCTTGCAAAAGGACCTGCGAAAGGTGCTGGAACGAGTGTTGTGTCTCTTCCAGTCGCAGGAAACCCTTCCAACCCCTCGGGTATAAAATTCGAACAAATGATTAGTGAACCCCCTCGTGCCAGGTATGGCTTCGAACATGGGATTTGGAAACATCCTTATGCCATTTTCATGTGTTGGGCCAGATCCACCAATTTGCATGGCTTCACTGTTAAGTAATGAGGCATTTTAATTTGTCACAGGCCTCGAAAGAGGTTCATACCAAGACTGAGGTGATGGTCTTTCGTAGTTTTGGTTACTAGTTTTACCATTAGAATGTCCGTTATTTTGCATAGGCTATTTATCTCTAGCCAATCTTTGCTGAGGGACATTTGAAATTTCCTCCATATGTCTTGTGTTTGTTGGTTGATGGGTATTCATTCGATCCAGAAAGGATGTTGCCCATCTTTTCATTGTGTTCATCAACTGTTGTCTCATGGTATCTACTAGGCCTCCCCATGGATTCATTGGCTGAGTAGATGGAACAGTGGATGATCCAATTCCTTGGCCTTGCCCAATACTTTGAACATGTTGTACTTGCTTCGAAGTGCTGGTCTATTCGACCATAGGTTCTAATAAAATAGGTACTTCCACAGGATGTGTTATCACATTATCCTCTAGATTAGGTATTTCTACCTCTCATTCCACACCTTCTTCCAAGCATTCATTTTCTCTTTGTCTCTTACGTCTAGCCATTTCAATTAGTTCTACCGGGTGTGCCAAAAATATATGTTGGCTTTTTTGGCTTTCGAAGGTTATTATTGCAATTTTGAGCATGCCAGCAAGGATCAATCAGTCCTTACAGAATATTAATTGCCAACCAATTATCAGACGATTGTATTTTAGTTCTTTTAGGCTCAATGAAGAGGACTTTTACTGGTGGCTTTGTTTAGGAGAATTAAGCAAACAATGATTAAATGAAGAACAATTGTAGCATTTCATTAAGTAAAATGGAAGACTTACAAAGATCCAAATCAACCTCGCAGAGGTTTACAACAACAAACTATTTGAAACTACTCCTATGAACGAAGTGCAGTGTAGGAATTTGAAATACAGAAATGTAAAGAACAATAAATGTAAAACTGGAGGGAAAAATAAAGTAGATAAAACTGGTTTTTTGGATCTGAGTCTAGGTCACTTTCTGGGGCCTTCTCTACTATTTATACTTCTCAATGACAATCAATCATCGAAATGAACTTCTAACTGTCGAACCACTCCTCTATGATCGCTGATGTTTCCTTACAGTTAGCTCCACTATGCCATATCTGCAGTTAGGCTTCCCTCCTGATTTTGAATTTGAATATATATAATCGTTAAAACCACATCATCTTGTATCTCTTTGCTGATCCAGTGCTACGCAGATCTTTAGTAACCAATACTAACTGCCACATGTACAATTACGATTGAAGATTTGAATTGTCTTCCCGTATTGTCCTTATCTTGCCACGTGTCGAACTGTGATTGGCTTATACAAAATATGTAGCCAACATAAACTAATTAGAGTTTTTATTTTGAAATTTAAACTGTTTTGAAATGAACTATATACAATGCTACAATATTAAATGGGAGTATAAGATTTACTTTACATAAATCAAACAACTCACTTTTTTCTTATTCTCCCGATGTAGAATTATAAAATAAATCGTAAACTAATTAGAGTTTTATTTTTATATGGTTACATGGAAATTAGATAATGAAAACTATTTTTAATTGTTTAAAATTAAGAAAATCAATATGAGAAATTAGTCAAACCGAAAACGGTTTAGTCTAATCGATTAGGTCAAATGATCAACCAACTTATACAAAAATTAATAAATTAAAAATTTTAAATATTATTTTAATTTTAAAATTTAAACTGTCTTGAATTGAAATATACACAATACTACAATATTAAGATATATTTTATATAAGTGAAACAACTCACTTTTTTCTTTCTTTTTCCGATATGGGATTATAAAATAAAAACAATCCCAGTCGTTCAATTTTTAATCAGTCAATCTTTAATTTATTTCGAATCAAACAAATCTAATTAATATATATTGATAAAACTGCTAAAATTGCGGTTAAACCAATGAATCAATCAAATCAAAAATGATTCAGCCTAATCAACCGACTTACACAAAAATTAATTAATGAAAATTTTAAATTTTAAATTATATTGAATTGAAATATGCACAACACTATAACATTAAATGGGAGTAAAAAATTCACTTTATATGAGTAAAATAACTCACTTTTTCTTTCTTCTCCCGATGTGGGATTATCAAATAAATCATAGACAAATTAAAATTTTATATGATTAAATGGAAGCAAACCAATGAAGATTTTCTTAATTATTTAAAATTAAAAAAATTAGTATGAAAAATTGAAACTCTCACAAGAATTCTCACTAAATCTTAGTTTCCTTATATAATATATGGATGGCATAATTGGCGTATAAGTCAATTTATGGAAAATTTATTAAGTACTTTTGAAGTAGGGTAAATTATAAATATATTTTTAAATTTTACTTCAAATATAGTTTAATTTTGGAAAATTTGATCAAAATTCTTTTATAATAAATTTTAATGTATTAAAAATAAGCATAATTTTTTTTTTGAAAGGTCCAACATACACCATTATTATCAAAATATCCTTAATGACTAATTTAATATTTTAAAATTTAAAAAGATATAACTTTTTGTTTAAATGTCACTTTTTAATAAAATTGATATTTTTAGAATTCTCTCATTAAGATCTATTAAACAAAATTCAGGTTGGCTATGAAATTCTTTTTAAAAAATAATAAAATTTTATCGTCAAAATTAACGTAAATAGTGAAAATTTACTCTGAATAAAAGTAAAGTTTACAATAAAATTTAAATTTTTAAATATTAAGACACCATCATCATCACTAAATACCATAGTAACTATAATTATTAATAAATAATTACAAAAACATAATTTTTTATCTTTTTGATTTTATTTTTTTTGAGAACAATCTTTTTGATTTTATTATAACAGTCGAAAATTGATTTTAAGGCTTGTATGGCTAGAATATATCGGAATTGTCAAGATGAAGAATTAATATAATGTTCATGTTTATCGTTTTTTGTTTCTAAGAACACTAATATCAAGTTAAGAGAAGTATTTTTACAAAAAAAAAGTTAAGAGAAGTAGGCATAGACACTAATGAGAGATTTTCATCGACTCTAGTTAAAAGATGGGTAAAATCGTCCATAAAAAATTTTCCTTCTCAAAATATGGACTTGTTGAGCCAAAAACAATCAATGGAGGTACTTGTTGCATTAAAGATTTTAAAACTTGGACTTTTAGAATAAAGCTGTTAATCTTGAGGGGCTTATTATCAATTTTCAAATTAATCTTTATGGTTTTGAAAATTATATTTCGGCCCGTCAAATTTGTAATCACATAACAAATTATCCATTTTATTAATAAAGTATTAAGTCTATTAACAACTTTTAATAATTTTATAAATATATTTCAATTAATAATTTTAATAACTTTACTGTTGTATAAAAGAGTAATTAAGATTTTATTTTTTTGTTAATTCTATTAAATAAAAAATTTTGATAAAAAAATATTTTTAATTCTCATAATCACGGGAGCTAATTCATATTTTAAGTAAAAATTCAAAAAGTGTATTTCTAATTTACTTTTTAAAATTTTCTGTGTTACTAATAAATGAAAATTCATAAAATATAATAACTGGGTTTATCCCATATCTTTCAATTACTGAACAAAAGGGATTCTAGCCTTAAAATATTCTGATGGAGAGATAAGTATTACTGGCGATCAACTCGAGAAAAAATAGATTGCAATGAAGATCAAGGCAAGCGAAGATCAAGAGAGATTGAAGATGGCTGCTAAGGCCAGTCTTATGAATATGATAACAAAAAAAATTAACAAAAGTGATGTGACAGTAACGTTTTGAAAATTATAAATTATTTTAATGGATCTTTTTATTTGAAATGAATGTATTTACATCTGTAATATCATTTTATATGAAAATTGGATGAAACCCACTTCAATCCTATCTTTGACAATCTGAACCTTTCACTTATTAGAGTCCATTGAGTAGTGTATCCTTATAATTTTTTTTTTTAAAATTAATTAGATATCGATAAGTTTTATATTAAAAACATATTTTGTATTGAAAATAAATAAAAAAATAAAAAAGAAAGCCATTAAGCTTGTTTGTTTTTAGTTTTCAAAAAATACTTTTTAAAAAATTTTACGTTTTTATTTTTCATATTTTTTTAAATGAATTTTTTTAATATTTTAAACAATTTATTTTTAATTTTTACACACACCTAACATAAATACACTTAAAAAATATAATATTCGTGAAAAAAATCTTAAAAAAATTCACTAAATACCAAAAATATATTAAAAAATATATGAAAATTCAGTAGATTTTTAGTATTTTTGTGTATTTATTAATTTTTTTAAATATTTTTTTACAAATATTTTTACTATTTAGATACATCTAAGTAAGGTGCATCTACAAAAAAAAAAAAAATTACTTAAAATTTTAAAAAATATTCATTAAAAAAAAATACGAAAAATAAAAAAAATCAATTTTCAGAAAACTGAAACCAAACACACTAATTTGTATTCCGGTTCACACTAAATCACACCTATTGTTCATTTTTATGTACTATATGATGTTTTGATTAAAAGGTTACCAATGTCTAATTAATTTAATTTTTTACAAGAATATATTACTCAACGAATTCAAAAAATAAACGATTTAGATCATTAAAGGAGGACTTGAAGTGGGTCCCATTGAAACCTTTGCCGTGTCACCCAACTTCCATCATGTATAATGTTTTATATAAATTTTTGAAAAATTTAGAAATCCCCGAAATATTGATTTGTGATTATATATCAATTTTAAGCAGTAACAGTCTCAATCAAATAATTCAACACAACGATTTTAACATGGAAAAATCACAATTGGAGCGTCTCTAATTGTGATAAAAAAAAAATCATGGGCAAAAGCCACAAAACGATCCACTAAGAAGACAAAATGAATTATACAAGTGTACTCTCAATTACCTAGTGAATCCATGCCCAAATTGAACCGACTCCTATATGCCTCTTCCACCACGATCTTTACCTCGGAATTGTCTTGCCCAACGTTAAATCCACAACGCCGATGTTGAATCCATGACGATGAGCCACTCTAGAATTCACCTAAGCTTCTGACCCAAATTCTCCGAAATCCACCGAAGAACAACTCTCTCTTTTGTATTGAATGAAACAAACAATCATTTGATGTATACTTTTCAAACCATGAGTTAAACTCAAACAAACATTAAAGAAACTAGCAAAGAAGCTCCAGATGAAAACCCCTACTATCCAAGAAGAAGATTTGAAAGTCGTACCCTAAAATCGGACTGAAACACATATTTATAGAAAACATATCCGCGATATAGTCAGCGAAGTGGCAAACAAGAAAGAATTAACATCACAAACTCCTCTGCATAGGCACAATTCGGGTTGGATTCGCATCTAAAACTCATAGTCTCACTGAAATAAAAGATCAAATACAATTACAACTGAAAGGAATTTTGTCAAACGAGATTGCCAAGAATAAAAACCTAACATCTTTCATTTTGTATAATGTTTTGTAAAAATTTCTTAGATGTATATTGCTACTATTTTGTTTTCAATTTGAGATTGAAAACCTTTTTTTTCTTGCATTTTAATAGACGGGAATCACTTATTTCAGTAAAAAAAAAATCCCTCTATTTTCTTTTAATTCTTCTCGATAGCTCGAAAATGGACTGCCCTCAAATGGTTCGAATGTGTCAAAACGACGTCATTTTGATACTTTTTCTTTTCTTTTCATTTTCCTCCCCCTTCTCTTTTCTCTCTGAAACTGGTTTGAGAACAAGGGAGAGAAAAAGAGAAGAAAGAGGAAGAGAGAGAGGAAACAGAAGATGACCAGGAAAGAGAAAGAGATGACGCCTAGTGAAAGAGGAAAATAGGATGCTGAAGATGGGAAGCCACTTCGAACAACAAATTCAAGCCACAAATTAACAGTGTTGAATCTCCATAGAAAAAAAAAGAAATCAACTTCTTCTACCTCATTCTTTCTCTCTCTACAAACTATCAAACCCATCGCAAAATTGAAGCAAACTCATTTTTTCTCTTTAAAAATTATCAAACCCACTACAAAATTGAAACAAACCCAACATGGGTTATTCAATTAACATTACAAACAACATAAATCATCCAATTTATCTAGTTTCTTCATGTCACGACCCAAACCCGCCCCTATGGGTTCAAGATCAGAATCGCCAAGAATCCGAGATTACAAGGCCCGTGATAACAAGAGAATAGTAATACTGAGTATGTGTGGCGGAAGCCAATACAGTAAATAAACAATGTCTAATGAGCTATGAGTCTGTATGCAAAAGACTTTTCATACATATATATAGACAGTGCAAACCAGTATGTACAATATTTACAGTAGATCGGAACAGGGACCTAATCCCTGTTAAACAATACAGTACAAAAACATTCAGTCTATACAATTACATAACAGATACAGGAACAGACGGCGGAAATAAAACACCCCTGAGCCATAGCTTGGCAGACTCGGAACCTCGTAGTGAGGCACAGTAGTTGGCTTGACAAAACTGGAGTTTAACCCACGCCCCTAGCTTCGGTCTGGTGCCTGAACACCTACATATATATATAAACAGTGAGCTAAAGCCCAGTGAATAACATAATGCGTAAAGAGGTTAAGAATGAAGATGTCCTTTTAGTATTGAAAACAGTTAATTGATTCAGTATATCAGTCATTTCAATCAGTATAACAGTTATTCAGTACAGTCACATGTGGTACATCCATTAGCATAGCAGTACAGTAAACAGTAGGTCTTAAAAGACCAGGTCTTAACAGACCGAAGAGTAAATGATGGCCATCAATCAGTAAACAGTAGTGGTTCCAACAAGGGAACCGACAGAGATCTCTGTAATGAATAACGAATGAGTTGCTAAGGATGCCACAATATAGTTCAGAATATAGGACATACATTCATTCAGTTAACAGTATCAGTTCAGAAACAGTACAGTTCAATTATTCAGAAGATAATCATTTTTGAACATATCTTTACACAATTTTTACTCACAGAGTTCTGGGCTACAGTAAGCTAGAGCGTCTCCTCGGAAAGCCAACCCTACACAGTTTACAGATTGAACACACACTAAGCTACACAGTTGGGAAAGATGATAACTTAACCCCTAATTTGCCTCGGTGTGGTTCTACTTCTATATCCTCATTAAGATGCCTTAAACTAGGCCTAAGAATGCCTAGGATGGGATGAGGATGCAAAGATGCACTTTTAAAAGCATTTTTCAGAATTTTAGAAATAGGGGTCTCGCTCGAGCGTGGCTTTCTTCGCTCGAGCGAGCTTGTCAGAACAGTGGGGTCGCTTGAGCGTGGACTTCCTCGCTCGAGCGGTCTGTCAAAATGCAAAAAGTGCTGGATGCTGGAAATCTCCGCTTGATGCTCATTCGACGCTCGCTCGAGCGCAAGACACAGTCCTCGCTCGATCGTAGGTTTTCTTGCTCGAGCGTGCATCTTCGTGCATTAAGATTCTGAGAGCTTGCAATTTACGCTCGAGCCACCATTCCTTCACTCGAGCGGAGCTCAGAATAAACGATGGTCGCCCGAGTGTGGAATCCTTCGCTCGAGCAAAGAAGCCAAATTCTGAAATTTCCAGATTTGCCTCCCAAGCTCAAACCAAGCATTCTTTAGCTCAAAACTCGACCTCTTGGGCCCAATTTCTGGAAAACACATCTAAACTCAATATACAACAAGTTCCAAAGCTCAATTTGAGAAATCAAGGCCCAAGGGTGAGTTAATTAAATCCAAATTCAAACCATATTTCATGAACAAGATGAACATGCAAACATGCATGAATTAAACTCAATTCAAAGCTTCAATTTGATGCTCTAGTGAGCCAAATCTTTCAAAGACAAGATGAAAACATGGTCCTTAACATTAACATGAACATGCATTATTCATGAAGAACAACTTCAAAAATGAGAGACATGTACATGCATGCATGAAATGAGCTCTAATTCAACATTTAAGGACCAATTCATGACTTAACTCTTTAAATTAGACATGAACCATGTATGAACCAACTTCAAGACACAATCAAAAGGATGAAATTCATACCTAGGTTCCTTAATTACTAGAATGGGAGCACAATATGCAAGAATCCCTTCAATCTTCTCAATTTTCAAGCAATGCAAGATGGAGCAAATTGAAAACACTCTTCTCCTCCTAC
This sequence comes from Camellia lanceoleosa, assembly GCA_025200525.1. NCBI lineage: Eukaryota > Viridiplantae > Streptophyta > Magnoliopsida > Ericales > Theaceae > Camellia > Camellia lanceoleosa. Next base: position 144,450,917 of record CM045769.1, on the reverse strand, counting down.
TCTCTCTCTCTAGTCGGCAATATCAAGGGATATAGCTGATGAAATGTTTGCCTAAATGTGTACTAGACTCAATATGTTATTAAACAAAGGCCCACTCACAATGGCAATTTGGTAGATAAGACAACTTATGCAATTTAGCTTATTTTAATCTAATTCAATCATACTAAATCAAATTTCAGATAAATATACCATAAAATCACATAATTTATGACGATCCTAAAACATCAATCAATTTCTGTTTCGGCCGTCGATAAGGCCTTCAATTCGCAATTTAAACATAAAAATATGAACAGATAATTTGGTAGGCAAACAGATAGAATGCATTTTAACTAACATATACTCAATCAATCGGTTTCCAGGTTTCAGTCAATCAGTCCAATATTTCGTTCAGTTCAATTATCAGTCGTAATCAGTCTCAGTTTAGCGGTAATCGGTAATTAATCGGTAATTAGTAGTGAGGGTTATTACATTTCAATTTCTTTCTTTCTTTTTTTATGATTTTTTTTTTTTTATAAAGAAGAGGCTGGAGGGTGCCAGCAGTTGCGGTGGTGGGGTGGTCATGTTGGTGAGGGTCGCCGAAGACTTTGGGTGGGTTTGAGAGAGAGATAGAGATTAGAGAATGAGAGAATTTTGCAGAATGAGAGAATGTTTTTAGAGAAGGAGAGAGATAGAGTAGAGAGAAAATCTGTTGTGCTAGCAATCGGGCCATTCAAGCCCCTCCATTTTCAAGCTACAAAGCATTTTTCATTTCCTTTTATAATTTATTCATACTTCTATACATTATTTAGTCAGAGTTACAAGAGAAATCAATCAATATTTTTACTCATTTTATATGCATATCTCACTTTATTATTTTGAAATAAACATTTAATTAAAAATATTCTAATTTGTAAGAAAACTTTAATTTCCTGATTTGAAATTATTTAGTTTTATATTTTATTTATTTTGATTTTATTTCTTATTTTATTAGTTTCTTGTTGTATAAAAATTAAGTTTATTATAAATAACGGGCAAATTATACCAATAATCCCTACATGTTTTCTCTTTTGTCATTTTGGTCCTTGCACTTTCAATTAGCTCAATTTTGATCCTTAATTTTAGATTTTGTGTCAATTTGATCCAATTTATAACGTCAGTTTTTTTGATGGGAAATTATCACGAAATTGATTGAAATTAACTCACTGAGTTGAACAAACTTATTATTTTACCTTGAAAAGCTTGGCATATGCCACTTATGCACATATTTTTTTATCAAAAAATGTTAACAATTGTAAGCAATTGGAATAAATTGAGATAAAATCATAGATTTATAGTTAAAATTGTGCCAATTGAAATTATAAAGACCAAAATGACACAAATATCAAACTACAGGGATTATCAGCGTAATTTCACTATAATTAATAACTGTAAATTTTTGGACAACAATATTTGAGGATTTTAATACAATTTTGAGTTTCAATAGTACTACATTCACACAATTTTTCTCTCTTACAATCCCCAAAAATGAGATGTCAAGCAAAATTTTAAAAGTTGATCCACACTCCAATTGGTATAAAACTTGCATTATGTCTTGCCACCTCACTTGTGGGGATTGTAGGAGAGGAAATTGTGTGGATGAAGTGTTTTTCTTTAAGTTTTTACTCTTTTTTCTAAGGTGTTGTTTGATAAAGCTGAAAACTGAAAATTAAGTATTGAAAATTGAATGTTGAATTTTTTAAGCTGAAGAGCTATTTAATAAAATTTAAGTGCTTAAATTGGTTGATATATAAAAGATTAAATTTAAAATTTATTATTTTTATATTGTATCTTTTAATTTTTAATTGTGAAGGTGGTGGTAGTGGTGGTGGTGATGGCGGTGACAGGCATGGTGGTGGTAGTAGTAGTTGATGTAACAATGGTAGTGGTGGTAGTGTCATGATGGTGGTGGTGGTAGATGTGGTGGCAGCGATAGTGGTGGCAATGATGGTAGTAGCTGGTGATGGCGATGGCATGATGATGGTGATGATAGTGGTAGTGGTGGCGGTGGCGATGGCTGTGGCAGTGGCGGTGGCAGTAGTGATGGCGATGGCGATGGCGATGGCATGGTAGTGGTGATAGTGGTAGTGATGGGTGGTGGTAAGAGTGTTAATAATGAGTTATAATGGTATATATTGATACTTATGTTTGGTATTTATAAATTCAATCAAAATTAAGTTTCATATGATATAATTTTTTGGCACTTAAATTTTTACGTGATGTTAATTGTGGTTATTAAACGAACTTAATTGATTATCACTTAATACATTTAATTTTAAATGTTGAATCGTGTTATCAAATACCTCTAACTTTGAGTATTCATTTTAAATTACTAATTTATTAAGTTTTTATTCTCAATATTATTTATTAATTAGCGAGTTTAGAGAATGATGTTACTTTTAATATTCATATTTGAATCAATGGATCTTAAACCAGTATCCTACTTCTCTTATTACAGGGTTTCCTACCAATGCTATTTTTTCGACACTTTCTACAAGTTTTTGTGTTCCTCATAATAAGATGGGCAAATTACACTGACACGTTTCTGTTGAATACAAATTCTCCTTCGCATTTGAAAAATTACATATATTTTTTGTTAGATTAAAATGATATATTTACCCCTTATTCTTTATATATATAAAATAATAAAATAACAAAGATATTTTATTTATATCATTTCAAGGTTCTTTGGTTTAACTCACATAAAAAATTGAGTTTTTTTTTTTTTTTTTTTTGTGTTTTTTTTTTTAACTGAATTTTTTTAATATCTTAAGCAATTTTTTAAATTTTTTAGATACAACTAATCTAGATATACTTAAGAAATATAATATTTTGTATTTTTTTTAATTCACCAAATATAAAAAAAATACAAAATATTATATACTTTTAATATTGATGTTCTAAAATGTATATATTTTTTAATTTTTTAGATATACTTGATCATCGAGTCAATCCCAATCAAGTAAGAATCCCCAACCCCCTGTTTTTCTACCGCTTTGATTTTTTTGTCTACATATATGCATACATATTTGTGTAAATTTGTGCTTGTGTGATTTGTGCATTTTGTTGAGTTTTTGATGATTGAAAGCATAAACCAAGATACATAATGGCATATATATAACATATAGAAACTTTAACTAGTTATAAATATTTGATGACCGTAACACAAGTACAATCACTTTTATGCGTTTCCTAGCTTAACAATTATAGATTCAAAAAAGAAAAGGAGGGGAAGAAGAAAAGTGAGGGAAAGAAAATTCTAGAACTTCAAAATAACTTATAGATGCAGTTTTAGTTAAGAATTATTTCTTCTTCCATCCTGATGCCTTTGTCCCTTAACCCTAATAAATACATTTCTAATCTTATGTAGTTCATTGAGAACATCTTTCACACTCATTCTTTCACTTGACATTTCAGCAGAACATGAAACTCCAATTTGAAAGATTGGTACTAGGCAAGCCTCTAGTTTAGAAATGTTCGTTGTACTACTTTGGCTGCTCCTGCTTGGCTCCTCTTCCATTTCCAATATGATTTGGGCATCAATGATCTTCATTACTAGCTCTGGAAGAAAAAGGAAAAAAAAAAACTTCAACATTTCAAAGGATAAAATTATCTCAAGGGTTAATATCTATGTTCGAATACCATAAGGGTAGGACAAGAGTTGATTTTTAATTTGTTGTGGTAGTTATACAGACAATAAGGTAAAGTCAAGAAAAGTCATCTCTAAAATTTGGCTTAATTTCTATATAATCTAGTAATTGGTTATTAGATCACCGCAAAGTAATAATATAATGTAACTAGATAATATTTCTTAATCAATTTCAATGTAAGAAGCAATAAATATAAACACTTACCTTGAGCAACATGGCTAATTGTTCCTCTAGTTCCAACTGAACTTGATTGCTGATGATTGGATATTCCAATGGTTGCTGAAAAAATCTTTGCAAGCTAAAATCACTAACATGGGCACACAAATCACCATCAACAAGAATATTACTTGGCTTTAAATCACAATGAATAAAAGCCATTTCACAATGATGATGAAGATAATCCAAAGCAATTTATCAAAAAGAAAACAAAAAAAAAATTCCAATGGAGAAGCCAAGTCAATGGTGTAATGACCCCATCACGTAAAATGATTAGCACTTAATTAATTAAGAAGATTTGGATTATAATTGCCAATTATTCTAATTTAATCTGAGATTTATGAAAATTATGGAGACTGATTCATATATGATTCTATTGAGGATTTATTTTGAGATTTGAAATTGAAAGACTAATGGCACAAGAGAGTATAATTAACGAATTGAATTATTTTAAATTCGAGTATCGGACCATATGGAAGTTTAATTAAATATTCGATTTAGATTTGTGAAATTGAGACTTGATTAATTAGGTCCGAATCGGAGTTAATTAAGTTATGAGAATTGAGAATTCAAATTATTATGAATTAAATTTATTTATGAACTGTTCAATTGAGTATATAATTTATTGACAAAGACTTTGAGGTTTAATCTGAAATTGGAAGCCTTGACGATTTAAGAAACCAAAATTGAGGATGAAAATAAGTTTAATTTAATATTTGGAGCCTTTTGGGAGTTCGATTAAAAATCTGATTCAGATTGATAAATTTAATTATAATTAATTGGGCATTAATTGAAGTCAATTAGACTAATTAAATTGTGTGGGACTTGTGATTAGTTATGATTAATTAAATTTTGATTAATCAAGATCAATTAAAATTAAGAAGTAATGAATTAAACTAATGGATAATTAGTGACTAATCTACTCCTACTCAAATTAATTAAAATGAAATGTATATGGAAATAAATTCTAGAACCTTTAAGCCTACATTTTGTTTTTGTTCAACCATTCATTTGGTAAGAGAACCTGGACGTAGAGAGAGAGAAAAGGGAGAGGGAGAAAGAGACTTTGCGCTGGAAATTAATCCAAGAGCCAAGGAAGAAAGAATACAAGAAGGGAAGTAAAGAAAGTGAGGGAAAAGCTCAAAGATTTCAACAAATTAAAGCTCTACGTATGAAATTGAAGCTAAAATCTTGTAGGAAACTCATCTAAAGGTTGAGTTCATGAAATAATTGGGATTAATTACATGGAATTTGTTAGGAAATGTCAGGAAGATGATAACAAGGAAACTAAGTTCACATCCATGGTTGCATGTAACGCCCCGAAATAATTCGACATGAACGACCCACATAACTATTACATCAATCCACTTCCAAATAAGATATAACCATAACCCTTGCATAAGATCAAATGTTTTACAAAAAATATCTCACATGCGGTTATACATTCATTGATAAACTAGTACATGAATCTATAGCATGTGAAATCATCAAATCAAAACGAATAAGGCCCTCAAGGGGCTTACAAGTTCTAAGGCAATAGCCCGGTTACACAAAATGGTCTCTCGGACCCATACACATTAGCCCTTGGCTTTACAAAAATTTACACAAAAATATAAGAGCAAAAATACTCTCCACAATCATGTCCACGCCATTAACTCGGCGGAATCATCACATCTTTACCTGCACCAAATCCATAAGGGTGAGCATAAAGCTCAGTAGAGAATTCTCACAAAGTATATACAGTTATGCCAATTCCCTCAACATTAAAAATGCAATGCAAAGCCATGCAAGTATCAATGATGAAGGAAAAATTTTATTTCTATGCATTGTTTAGAAATCATGTCCATTACAATATTTTCCAATCTCACCAATTTCACAATTTCCAATATTTAAATCAATAGGGGTGGTAAATGCGATACTGGTAATCCCTAGACTGGTGTCTGTAAGTAGACTTTACAAGTACTACCAAACTGTCATTTTTACCAGTATTAACCGGAAGGCTCGACACCTATCCGCGCGGTTTTCTAGTCTTTCACCAAAGATACTCAGGCCAACTTATCAAGTTCAACTACACTCCCTATTCGGACTTACCACATATTTACCCTGTGTACATTATCGTAATTCTCATTGCAATATAATCTTTCTCAAAATAAATGTTTTTTTCTAACATATGTCAAGATGCACAATAATGATAATGTCTCAATTAAAACATGATGCAAAAGTTCTATTTGATAGCATTCTTTCATTCTTAAGATATCTCTACAACAATACCAATTAATCCCATTTCTCATCTCATCTTTTCAAGGCCAATTCACAAAACTCATGTGTCTTCAACACACAAGAACAATCTTTCCATCATGCACAATTCTAATCAATTTGCCTCTTCAAGTCATAGGTGATGTTTTTTGAACATAAATCTCCCATGGGTTACAATCTTCACATTTCATGGCACACAATCATTCATCACTTTCCAACAACACATGTTCAAGTAATTTAACAAACATGTTATAATAACTTCTCAATTTCTCATACTTTAATAGATTTCCATTTTTTTTTTTGGCAAACTTGTTATAAGATTTATTCTCAATCACCTTCATGACACAAAATATTAAGGAATTTCATAAACATTGTCTTATTTTCCAAGATCCCCAAATTCTAGGGTTTTGCATCAAAACCCAAAACATCTCCCAATTTTTTTGGTGAAAGTCATCAAAAATCAACTTTATGAAATAATAGATACAAGACCTTAAAGATCAACATAGAAACTTTTGAGTCTCCAACTCTCCTTTGAGAAATCGTATTATTTTGAGCCAAAACCGAAAATCTTAAAATAAATCCAAGAGAAGTTTAAAATCAACACTCAATCTTCCAAAACATGTATATATGACTCAAGAAAACCCTACCTCAAACTTGATGAAGAAGATGATGGAACCCTAGCTTTTGATAGAAGATCCTTCAACCTCTACTACCCAAGTGAAACTCTAGCTTGATCTTGAAGATTGGAGGAGGAGGATGATGATCTAAGCCCAAATGGATAGCAAGATTTAAGAGTTCTTAGTGCTTTGGTTAGCGTTTCTAGAGAGAAAGTGTAGAGAAAATGACCTATAGAGTGAGAGAAGGGATCCCCAAAGTGAGATACAACTCGGCTAAAAAGTTACAAAAATGCAGATTTTCGGGTCTAGACCGACCCACGTACGGCGCCCATCCCTGCACGTGCAGAGCGCCTCTCCCGCACATACGACCCTCACCCCCGCACGTGCGAGGCTCTCCTCCTACACCACCTTCCACACATGTTTTTTAGGTAGTGTGCAGCCCCAGCTTCCCCTGAAATCTACATGTGCGGCCCCTCCCTACGCATGCCTTAGGTCCCGTCGTCGCAAGCCAGTTAGTCCAGAAAAGTTATTGGTTCGACCCCCGGGCACTCCAGACCTGACCTCACACTCTCTGAAACACATGGAATTAAATACTGAGCAAAACAAAAGCAAGAATTTCTATTTAGAGGGTGATTTCCGGATATTTCAACCCCAACGAAAGTAAAAGAAGAACTGCGCCACGAGAGAAAGAAAGGAGAAGAAAAGAGGAGAAGAGGGGAGAAAGGATCCGGTCGCTATATTACATGTCTCATGTTTCATCATTTTGCACTTGGTTTTGAAGATCTTGCATAACATAAGAGTGTATATATATCTTGCATGTTTTCAAGAACAAAAATCATGGCTCATATGTTTAATTTTTGTTTTGAAAATCAAGAAGAAATAGAATCCACTTGTATGTAATTTACATATAATGAAAAGAAAAGAATTAAGGTCAAGAACTAAGAGATTAATTTGGAAAATTTATCAAGTGAGTTTAATTTGTGTTATTCCTCATGAATTTGGACTTCATCTTTACATGCATCAATGAATTTTTAAGAGATTTGAAGAATTAATTTCATGTTTGGGTATAAGAAGAACAAGTTTTGGTAAATTATAAATTCATGAACATTTTGAGCTTAATTTTGAATTAAAGGGATTTTTATGTAGATGGTTTGATTTTGATTATAACTTCATACCTGCAAAGTTTCATGACTCCAATTTCATGATTTAAAGGAAAATAGAAAGAACTTGAAGTCAATTTTATGTAATTAAAAAGAAAATGAGAAATTGAAGCTATGTTCAAATTTATGAAAATTAATTTAGAAATTGATTATTTTTGGTTTGATGTTGAATATCTTACATGAATTTCGGTCTTATTTCTACATGCATGTTATTTGGAGGAATTAAAGAATAAATATGGATTTTGACTTTGATTATTAACCCATGCATGTAATGTAATTTAAGAGTTTGATTCAAATTAAATATATTTTGGAACATCTATGATTTAAGGAAATAAATTTGGAAAAAATAATTAGTTTGAGTTTGATATGATTCAAGTTTATGAGATGGATTTATGTAAATTTGAGATTCAAATCTTGTAGAATTGGCCCTGATATTCATGTTGAAAGTTATATATAAGTCTTATGATATTAATTACATTGGTTGGGACCAAGTTTGAAGCTCAAACATAATCAGGAAAAACCCAGAATTTGACCTATCCGCTCGAGTGTGTATAGTCTAGCTCGAGCATACCCTGTTTTACTAGACTCCTCGCTCGAGCGTCATAAGTCTCGCTCGAGCGTAATTTGCAAGCAACCAGTACTTTTGCAAACCAAAGGAGGAGTCCGCTCAAGCAGACGGCCCTGTTTCAAAATTTTTGAAAAGATGTTTTATGCTTCGTTTTCCGCTCTCTTTCATTTCAAAGCCCTCTTAGGCATGAATTAAACATTGTAAATCAATTAAAGAACATAAAAAGAAGCCTAAGAATATTAAACAAGTTAAAGAACGGAATAAATTGTATTGTGACCCAATTTCTATGTGTATTATGAATTGTGTACGGTCAACTACAAGGGCGAACCAGGCAATTGAACATTGTGAGTAATAACTTAGTAAAGCTAAGTTCAAGATAAGATACTTTTTGCAAATGAAGTAAGATCTGTTCAATGAGATGCTATGTTTTATACTATGAATGATTGTCCAATAATAACAAACATTTATGACATTATGCTATGATTCAAGTATGTTACAAGTGAAATTATGCTATGATTTAAGTATGCTACAAGTTCCCAGTACCGAAAGTTCCTTATGGAACTGACAAGCTATCTATACCCGACTGGAGGTTCTTTTATGGAACTGACATGTTATCCGTTCCCAGTCCGGAGGTTCCTTTAAGGAACTGACAAGTTATCTGTACCCGACTGGAGGTTTCTTTATGGAACTGACAAGTATTCTACACCCGGCTGGAGGTTCCTTTATGGAACTGATAAGTATGACCTTTGATGCTTTGCATGTGATTTGTAGCGCTAATGGATGTACTATGTAAGATTAAGCAGAAACTCTAATTTTTGTATATGATTTGAATATGAATCTATTTCTGACTGAAATTTGAATATGCACAAGACTCTATGATGGACATCGTTCATTAAAACCCTTTACTTTGTTATTATTCATTAGGCTCCAACTCACTGTATTATTTATGTATATAGGTGATCAGCAGCGTGACCAGCCCTAGAGCTTCTGCCTGGACTCTGTTTTGTCAGCCAACCAATATACCTCCCATAGAGGTTTTGGATATGTTTAGTGGTTATGGCTAAGTACATAAAGTCAAAGTTTTGTTTTCTTGTTAGGTTAAACAAGCCTTTGTTTGTGACGATCGGATCTTTTTTTTTCCTTTCTTTCTTCGCTTCATTCTCCTTTTATCTTTGTTGGATTTGAAATGTCTGGAGATGGTTCTCTAGATTGGAGTTCTAGTGTGTTTTTGTTCGGTGTTGAATTTCACTTGTTCCGGAGGGTACGCGGTAAAGTCCAGAGTGCCTTGAGCGAAGCGGGAATTTTGGGTGGTCGGGCGTCGTCAGAGGCCCTAGCCGCAGACGTCTTTGGGAGGCTGCACGATGGTGAGCTAGGCATGACGAGCGTAAGGGTTGAACCACTTGGCCTTGCATTTTGAAATGGGCCGCACGAGCGGGGGAGGTGGGCTGCTCGAGCGGTGGAGGTGGCCGCCTGGCGGTGAGGGCCAAGACGCACGTGAGGAGGGTGCGACGCATTGCCAACTGGCAATCAAACTTTGTTTTTTCCCTCTTTTTGTCCGAATGTATCTCTTATTTTAGACATATTTCTCTCACTCTAATCCCTATTTTTCTCCCCCTTCTCTCTAGAAAACTTCCTCACACACTAAGACTCTTTGATTTGGCAAATTTTGGGTCAAGGTCATCATCATCTTCCTCTAAATCTTGAAGATCTAAAGCTAGGGCTTCACTTGGGTGGTGGAAATCCAAGGTTTCTCTCATCTTGAAGTTAGGATTTCATCTCATCTTTCATCAACAAGCTTGAGGTAGGGATTTCCTTGATTTTCTTCAATGCTTTCCCTATAGATAGACATGCGGTATACTCCATTGCATAAAAACCATGTGGTATGGAATATTTTCGAAAATTATGTTAGAGGGTATAAGTTATGGGTGTAGAGATTGAAATTTCATAAGATGGGTGATGTTGGGTTAAATTTGGGGTGTGATTTAATATGTTCATGATTAGAGAGGCAAAGCCCTAAATTTTGTAGTAATGCCTACTGTATAAAAAGGGGGTTAACGTTGTAGAATAATGATGTCATGAGTTTAAGAAATGTGACTAATGATTTGGAAGTTGAATTAAGAATAAATTGGGTGTTGTGGAATGAAATGTTGACTTGTGTTGGGTTATTTATATTTAAGCACATTAAATTGATGTTTTTGTTATTTGTTAAAAAGGAAATTTTAATCATGAGATTAGAATATTTTTGGGTGCACTACCGTTAAATAGAAATTGTGTAAATTATAAGTTTGTTAGCCATGATTGAAATCCCTTATTTTAAATGCAGGAAATTGAGTTAGTTATGTTTTGGTGTAATGAAATAAATGGATTGAGGCAAAGGGTGGAGAACATTAATGTGGAAGAATAAGGTAATTAATTTTGAAATGGAAGAATGGAAGACTAACATTGTGTAAATTTCAGAAATTTACTTGAGATTGATCACAAATATATTTTATTTTATTACTGTGTAATTAGACTCAAAGATTCATGAGAAGTGGTTACTGGTATTATGTGTTTAACATAGATATTGTTTAGAGGTTTTATCCTTGGTCATTAGTGGAGGATGACATTGTGAATGTTGAAATGTTTATGTGTCCGTAGTACACTTTTGTTATTATGAATATGGTTTGAGGTGATGGTTGGAAAGTGTGTGTTGCATTGAGAATCAAAGGTACCATTACTTTCCAGCTAGCCCCTAGAGAATTGGCTGCGCTGAGAATCAGAGGTACCATTCCCTTCTAGCTAGCGCCTGGAGAAATGGATCAAAGATACCATTCCCTTCCAGCTAGTGTTTGGTAAATTAGCATGTTATTGTGGAGAGATGCATCATTTGGCTTATCGTGCTTCGGGCAGGTAGAGCAGAGGTTATTTACTTTGTGTTTAGTTTGATTGTGTATGTCTTGCATTAAGATGAGTATGACTTTGTAAGGTTGAACTGTCTATATGTTGAAAAGATGTGTTCATGTATGTTTGGTCGTGCTAGAGAGTAGTTGTGGGAGTTCCTTACTATGAATTATTTTGTCAAGGCGTCTCGTTAAATTTTGAGTTAAGGATTGAGAATGTGATGAACGTGTGGAGACGGATCTTGTTGTATGTTGAGTATAATTAATGTGATGAAAGTCGGATTAGGTGAACATGTTTTTAAGAGAAATAAAATGGATATTATGTGGTATTTTGTCACAAATGGAAAATATGGTTAACGTGTAATAATTGCTAAAATGGAAATGGGTAGTAAAAGCTAATCTTGGCGTTGTTGAATAGAATGAATGTTTTTGAGAAAAGTATTATTGTAAGTATACTTTGGTTACAAATGTCACATTATTTATGTGGTATGAGATTAGCATTTCATGATCATAGCTATCTGTAAGTTGTTATTGTCGAGGATCATGTTGAGATCCCTATTGGACTTTATGTTCATCCCACGTTGTTAATCTTTTTTAGGTGTATCTCGAGATGTGCTACAAGGTCACGGATCTTGCTTATTTGTGGCCACGGGGCCTTTTATGTGTAGGCGGAATGCCATTGATGAAAAAAGGTGAAACCCTTCCTCTTGATTTAAATGATGTAAGCCTGCGGGCACTTTATTTAGTTATGTTCATGTTGCATTCATTTTTATATTCGAATGAGAGAATCCTTACTCATGTATTTCTTGTAAATATAAGGAGCTTCTGTATGCTAACTCTGAAATTGAATGTATACTAATGGCTTGGTAACAGTAATCCGAGTAATAAAAAGTGGGGCGTGACAACTTGGTATCAGAGCGAGCCATGTTTGAATACTTGGCCGGGAAGTGGTTTTTACCACAAAGGGTTTACTATGCTTAGTGAGGACGTTGCACATAGTTAGGATAAATATTAGGATTTATGTGTTGCATTTATGTGAGCATGGGATTAAGTTTCTTGGATAGGACTTGTGGCCGGTGAACTTACTTTGAGGTCCTCTTGGAAACACGCCTAATCAACGTGGTTTCTAATAGGAATTCTTTGGGAGTTTCGGAACGGGTTGCTATCCTCGTGGACTTGATTCGATTATGTGTTTAGATGTTTAAATTGTTTATATGCCTTGTGAATTGTAAGTTTTGGGAGTTAAGTGTGTATTGTAGCTTAGTGGTGGTGAGTGTGTGCCTCTGGGAGGCCGTTGCGATGCGCACTTAGTTAATTTTGTTTTCGAATTTTATAGGATGTCTGCACGACTGAATAGAGAACAGATGAGTAGTAGGAGTGTCGGCAGGGACACGGTAGTTCCCTTACCACCAGCTGTTGCAGCATCAACTGCCGGCGAGGAACTTGCACGCGAGGTTGTGAGAGCAGTACAAGATGCTCTAGCTCGCAATGAGGGGACAACGGGCATACCCTCAAGCTTACCAAGGAGTTTCTTCGCTCCAATCCACCAGAGTTTTTGGGGGAGGCAAGACCGCTGAAGGTGGAGAGTTGGTTGGAACAGATTACCAAGACTCTTGATATGCTCAGAGTCGAGGACGAGGGGTTGAGGGTTTCTTTGGCAGCCTTCCAATTGAAAGGAGATGCAAATTATTGGTGGAAGTATGTGAAGGGTACCATAGGTGCCACGTGGGTTGCATTTATTGAGGCCTTCCTGGCCAAGTTTTTCCCTCCTTCCACTTGGGAAAGGTTGAGGGAACAGTTCGTTGAGTTGCGCCAGAATGCTACTCTTTTGGCTTAGTTTGAGATGAGGTTCGCTAGTTTGTCGAGATTTGCTCCACAGTTGGTGGCAACAGAGGAGCGCCGTTGTTATGAGTTTGAGAGGTGGTTACGTGAGGATATTCGAGAAAAGGTGGTTGGATCTATGTGGAGGAATTATTTTGCTTTAGTTGAGGCGGCGGTCCATGTGGAGGCTGTGGTTAGCAATGTTGGTCGAGTTAGAGAGGAGGCCACTTCGGTAACTCCTACGGTTCATAAGCACCCTAGGCTTAGCAAAAGGTGGAGGCGAGCGTATGCTCACTCCCAGACTCAGTCCTTGTCTTCGTCGCGGGTTTCAAGCTCGTCCGTTGGGGAAACCAGTGAGGTTCAGGCTCCAAGGCAAGTTCAGAATTGGAAGACTACTGTTTGTTTTACTTGTGGTTTGCAGGGCCATGTTAAACGTTTTTGCCCTTTGTGTGTGAACCCTTCAGATGTTTCAAAATCTAGTCGAACTCTATCCCATCAGTCTAGTCGGGGATGTTATCGGTACTAGACCCGAAGAGGCCAGGCTTCGGAGGCTTTGCGAGGGTCAGCTTTTAAACCAGCGTGGTAGTATCACCTCCGAGAGGGACTTTTGTTTTAGAGATCTATGTTACGAGTGGTGAAATTTTTGTTATTGATCGGTGTCCTGTAGGATGTTGAGGCACCGTGGTTATGTGTTACATATTGTAGACGCGCTCCGAGAACTCCCGAGAAAATTTCGTTTTGTTCTCTAGCTATTATAGTTTGGACTCAAATGTTACGGTTCTGAATCTGATCTCGCAAAGTGCAATGCAAGACCGATAAATCATCAAAGAGTCCAAATCCGGCAAATCGTTTTGGAAAACTGATTTTTAAGAAAGAAGTGCCAAACATGGACTACTTTGCCAGCTACAGAGTTGCCACCTAAATATTTTATTTTGGGGGAATTTAGGAAACCCTAACTCGTGCCTAAGGCCACGTGTTCGTCATCACCAAAGTTGCCTTGGCTTGGGAACTTCGGTACGATTGGGGAAGGTCATGCAATGAGCACCCCCGCTCGTCCGATCAAAGATCGGCCTGTACTAAGCATAATATCTTGTTTTTGAAAACACATGTATTCTTATTCCAGTTAATTAGCTAGAATTACTATGTGATGCGCACAACACACAAGTATAGACTAGATCACCTAATTTGGAACAAAGCATCGCATATCCGTTTGTTTGGAGATGGTCTGAAGTTTGCTACTCGCAAGTAGGCTAAAACACGGATTGCAATGAATCATTTCAATCAAAGTAATCCAACCTTCACCCACAGGCATTCAGGCAGTTGTATCACATAAGCAATTAGCCTCATGGCAAGTATGCTGTCATGTTAACACTAACACACATGCAAGATGCTAAAGCATAAACACTTATAGTGTACTCCGAGCCAAAACAAGAAACTAGTTAGTAATCATGCATGATCCTAGTTCATGTTGAGATGGCTAATGCAACACATGCAAAATGCAACTAGAATAGGCTCGGCTATCCTATGAATGGCATATAAGATGCAGCTTGATACATGTATTCAACTTGGAATTGAAATACGATGCAATTAGTATGATGCGCCGAGCCCGGTGCATGCAATACAGATGAATGAATGCAAACATGCATAGCATAAGGTATGCTAATTGAAATATGCCCTAAGACTAACCATCGTAAGCGATTAAGTAAAAGGGAGAAAGAAATGGAGGTTGGAAGACATGCATCACACACACGCACGCTTATTACAAAATTGTGCCCTATTGATGGAGGGTCTGAATAAATAATACAATCCAACTAATTAACTAACTATCCTAGCTAATTAATTATTACAAAACTCTTAACTAATTAAGCAAATTAATTAGGTTACAAAACAGCTAAAGTATGAAATGAAAGAGGCTGCCACAGCTTTGCCTCGGAATGATTGAATGATGCATGCTCGATCGCCTCGCTCGGAAACCCGTTGCCATGCCTCATGTTGCCTCTGTTTGCACTGATCTACACCTCTGAGAACTGTGAAAATATCTGTGATGCTTCTGAACCATTTCATGGCCATGCTGAGAGGTCATCAGCCAAGAGGAGTGGCCATCGGCCAAAGATTATTGCTATCGGCCAAACTGATAGCCGATCGGTAGAATAAGGTGGCCGGTCGGCAGTTCTGATGGTCGATCGGCTAACACTTCCTGCAAATTCCTGCTTTTGCTGCAACAAAGCACTAACAGAGGCATGGCAAGGTATTTTCAAGAAAATGTTTGTGCCACCACACTCCTTATCATGTTTAAGGCTCAAAAGAGTGTAATGCTCGACTCTCGAGCCATCAATCATCCATCTCAATGCATGATGGCCAAAGAAGCCAAATTGCAAAAGGTCAATAAGTGCATGACAAATGAGACACTTGGACCATCACCTTATCATGGATAATCAAAGGCAATAGAGACAAAAGGGATTGGACCATTTTCATCACTCCAAGTATGAAATGGACCAATTCATTTTGTGTTCAATATAACGTCCGGTTGAACACAATGCAATGCACACATGCAACATGCTTATCTTGGCACATTTTACTTGATTGATTTTGTTTACACATTTTAACATTACCAATCCATTCATTAATCAACTTGTCCAACTATGAGAGTCCTCTAATGAGAGAGAGGTCTATCAAAGAGAATGGTTTAAGGCATAGGACAGACCAATGCCTTTGACTAGGAGTAACCCTCAAAAGAGGGTTGAAGCCATTTAAGCACAAGTCTCAATCCCTTGCATTAAACTCAAACTCAAGACTAACTAATTCTCCAAACAAATCAAAAGTGAAAAAATGAGGAGGATGGCAGATTTTCAGTGCTAAAGTGGCATGAAATGCAAGACTCTACTATGCAAACATCGCATGCGCAACATGCTAGAACACTCAAGCGTTGAAACTAGTGAAGAGCTATACACTAGGACCATGCAATGCAATGCTTAATGGACTAAACCAACTCTAGACAGAGCTTAATCACATCAAAATAATGGCCTAAACATGCTGGAATTTGAAGCTTAAAAGGCTAGACAAGCATGCGCACAAATTGGCTCACCAACAAGGCATGAAGACACAACTCTCAAACACATTGAAGGAGTGGAAAATGTGAGAGTGTGGCAATGCAATATGCTCTGAAATCTCATGGTAAATGATGCCAAATCATATACATGTCACAAATTAAGCATGCTATGGTGCTCAAAACTTAAAGCTAGCAAGGCCAATTGCACTACAGCTACGCAATATAAGAACCATATGGAAAGTAAGACCAAAAACAGTCCTAAAGTATGCCAAAAAAATGCTAAAACATGTATGGAGCAAAGCTGAAACAAGCTAGCATGAAGGGTCAAAACATCAAGTAAGCTAGGCCAATGTGCATGATTACAATACACCTACCAAAACCAAGCATGAGATGACTTTGCCAACAAAAATCAAAGTTATATCATGGAAAAATAGGACCAAATACACACTGAAATGATAGCTCACAAGCTTAGGCAAGATGGCATACGCAATGGCTCATGTTTAAGGCATACGACACCAACTCTCCAAAGCATTGAAAGAGTGACAAAAGTGAGTGTATGGCAACATTATATGGACTGAAATAACATTTAAAATGATGCCAAATCATGGAAATAGTCCAAGCAATGCATGTTAATGGACTCAATACACAAAGCTAGTGAGCAAGATTGAACCATGGCTATACAAAGCAATGCATGCATGGCCAAAACAACATGAATCATACCTTAAACATGGTAAAACATGAATAAAATCTTCTTAGAGTCGAGCCAAAAGCATGCTAGAAAGATGATCAAAAGCATGATACACATTAGGCTATTGAATGGAAATGCATTACAAGTGCATGGAGCATGCAAGAGGCCATCAAACCAACTTTAGACAGAGTTATGAAAGGCTAAATAATGACCAAAAACATGCTGAAATGGAGCTCATACATGCTTAACAAACATGCTACTTCATGAGGCATATAAGGCTAGTTTGCAAGAATTACACTACAAGTGTATAAAGCATGCATATGGTGACCAAACCAGCCATGGACAGAGTTAAGGAAGGTCCTAAAAGTCACAAAAAAGTGCTTGAACTAAGCCTCAAAATGGTAGAAACACATGCTCTTTTGGAGGGCCATCAATACAAGCAAACAACAGAAGAGGATGGGGACAACCCCCTCCTATTTTGAGCCTCAAAACAAGTTTTCTACCACTGAAATTCCTCTGGAATTCAGTGATTTTAAGGCCAAAAAGATGTTGTTTGAAAAGTTTGAAAGTTAGCTCATAAGGCCTTACAAAGCCAAAGAGCAAAAGAGAGGACAACCCTGTAGCCAACCAAGGCACAAACCAAGACTTTTAGGATTGAAAAACCAGAGGAAAAACAAAGATTTTTGTAGTTCAACACGACCCCAAAAAACAGTCCCAAAGTAGTGTGCAAAGGTGGTGAAGTAAGTGTGCAAAACAAATACAAAAGATGAGAGGTGCTTACCCTTGTAGCACAGCAGCAAGAGGGCCTCTTTCTTGGCTCAAATGACCTTCTATCAGCCCAAAAACCAGTTCCAAGAGACCTCAGCACATGGATATGCAACTTTGATGAAGGATGCCTAGGCAAAGGAGTTGTATTTCTCTACTTCTATGCACTTCTATGCATCAAAGGGCAAGAGAGAGAGGCTTTAGAGAGAGAGGCAGAGATTTTCCTTTGAAAATTCTATAGAGAGAGGGATTTTAGTGAGAGAAGCTCTCAAACTTGCTTAGGAAGTTCTATCCCTTTAGAAATGAGATATTTGGCTCCATATATAGCAATGCAAAGCTTTTGGTCGAAAATATCTAAGCATGGGACAGCTGGAGGTTGTGTGGAACAGCTGGAGATGAAATATCTTCAAAAAATCTGAGTTTGGGACATTCTTGGCCGATCGGCCATCTTTAGTGCCGATCTGTTACTTGTGATGGCCGATCTACTACTTTTTTGGCCGATCGGCACATTTGTGGCTGATAGGAAATTCTGTTCTGCAGGTCCAACTTCAAATGGGCATAACTCCTTCTATGAACTCCTTTTTAGGTCATTCTTATGCCCAAATTGAAGCCCCGGAAGTAAGCTTTCCAATGGTGGAATTCTTGCATCAAAATTCTAACTGTGTAAAAAGTTATGCCTCTTTTAGTAAAGACTGCTCAGTTTCGGTCCAACCGGAATAATGCCCAAATTCAACCAATCATATCTCCTCCATCTAGACTTGTCTTTAGGAGATTATTGAGTGAAAAATGAAGCCCCAGAAGTCTTCTTTCCAACAGTGGTAACCTCATAGCTTAAATCCAAGTATACAAAATGATAGGCCCAATTTAGAGAGGACCGCTCGACTCTCTCTTAGCGATTCATGCCCATCTTCTTCTCCAACTTGGTTTCTTCCCTCTTCTCCTCTTTTCTTCAACTCCAAACCCCTAAACCAGGTGTTTTCAAATATTTTTCAAAGAGTTCATCTCTCTTTCATTCATTTCCACTTTGTCCTCGCTCGGTTTACCGAAAAGCGCATCATTTAACAAAATGCGGGCCTCGGAACATCGTAGGAACTTTATTTCAGAAATATTTTGAAAGAGAGGGTTTTAAGGTCTAAAAACCATCCAAAACAACTTTGGTCCAAAATGGGATGTGAGGTTGGGATTTGACCCTCCTCTTGCCGAAGAAATCGAACTTTTGCTCTGCATATCTTTTACCATCAAGTAAACTATCAGTAGTGCCCAAGTCTTAAGGGCGGTAAAAAATGGGGTGTCTACACATATGTATATGTATTGTTGTTTGTTACCCTCTTGTGTTGGGGCTTGCAAATGGAACTTGAACTCCCTGTTATGTTTATGTAATGAAAAGTTGTTAATGGGATTGATGATCCTAGCGTTGTTATATATTAAATAACGAATTATGTGTTAGTCATGTGTTGGCCTTCGATTCTTAATTAATTTGGAAACTTTTTGTGGAAAATGAGAAGTCTATGGAAATTTTGTGACTAGCGTAGTGTTAGGATGAGGGCCAAATTTTTATTTTAAAGCTTTATTTATGTTAAGTTCGAGGAAATGTAAGGCCTTAGAGTTTAGTGGAGATTAGTGGGAGTGATATAGGAATGTCTAAGGGAGTGTGAGATCCATATCTTGGTATAGTGAGGAGAGCACTTGTGTGTGCCACCTAGTGTGTTGAGTTGTTTATTAGTGAGTTGGTGGTGGTCTTGTCGATCGTGAGTGGGGTCAGTGTTATGCCATGGTCAGTTGTGAGTTAGAGGCGTTGTTAGATTGTAAGGAATTTCACAGGTAGATGCTTGAAGTATTACTAGTGTGGCGAATGGTTTGCGTTGTCAAGTGATAAGTGTACCATTGATGAGAATTTTAATGAGCTATTATGGAATTTTAATGATTATAAGGGGATCAACATGTGTTTGATAAAGTTAAGTAACGAGGCTAAAAGCTAAGAATTATTATGGAATTTCTAATGTTATGAGGAAATTTGAACTTTTGAATTAAGCATTGGTGAGTACCAGTATGTTGATTTGTGGAAATAAGATGTTATGAGGAATTTTTCACATTATAACGAAATTAGAATTGTTGATTGGAATATTAGTGAGCACATGTGTAAAGATTTATGAGAATATAGTGTTATAAAAGGTTATTTTGAAATTTCAACGATTATGAGAGAATTAGAATGTGTTGAATCAGTTTAGCAATGAGGTTGAAAGCTAAGAATTACGGTGAAATTTTTGAAATTTCCACTGTTATAAGGAAATTAGAATATTTGACTAGAATATTGGTGAGTATAAGTATGTTGATTTGTGGAAACCTAGTATTATGAGGAAATTAGAATCTTTAATGGAAGCCATGAAAGCTATATGGGTTATATGTCAAATTAGACCATGAGAATATTTGGGAAATTAAGGAATTTGATGATCAATGAAATATGTAGAACTATGGTAATTGAAGATCAGAAAATTATTTGATATGTAAGACGGCATATTTTGGCGGGGAACCTATTATGTGAAATGTTAAACCGTAAAGTCTCATGCCTTTATTGAATGACCTTGAAAGTCCGATTGGAATCACGTTGGCCAGCGTAACTTCGAATCGGAAATTCTTGGTAAATTCCATGGGAATGAATAGGTTGCCCTAACGATGTCTTTGCATGATTGTATGTTTCATGATGAATTATGTGATGCTATGTGCTATGTTTGAAGTTAACGATATCACCCTAACTGATGCTAACCTTTGTCTTGTGTCTTTAGGAAAAGATGATGAAAAATAGGAACGAAGTGGAAATTATGTCATTCTCAAAATGATTAGACAAAGCAAAAAAAGTGTTAGAGAATGTGGTGAAAGCTATGCAATACTATGATACTGTGCAAATTCAGAAGAAGAGGTTAGGTGTGAAATCAAAACGAGAATCAAAAAGTAAGTCTAAGAGTTTTGTGATTGGAGAGACAAATGGTTCTAAGCAAGATGGTAGAAAGAGTATAACTGCCCCAATATGTCCAATGTGTCACAAGCTTCATAGACAATTATGTCATTGACTTACGGGAGCATGCTTCAAATGTGGAGGAATAGGACATCGGATGAAAGATTGCCTAAAAGAAAAATGATGTGCCAAGTCACTTAATATGAATGAAGTTCAGTACTTAATAAAGAGATCAATAAGAATATGTTTAGTGAAGAATCATATTATTTGGGAATGTTGTACCATGAATCTGACCCAAAACCCCAATGAATGTGAATGAACCTTATATCTATTAAGTGAATGTTAATCACACACCTAAGTGAGTTGTCTTTGACTTCCGAGATTAAATATCTTTCTTGTGGGACTAGTGGAGTAAATCCCCCACTTATTTGACTAGATGACTCATGAATTGCATGAGAGCAAACATCCAAATCATTGTGGTCAAAGAATTTATGGATCAAGAATTCAGATTAGTTATCGATGTTGTATCAAATACATAATCTAATTTGAGGAATTCAAGTGGCTATTCGCAATAAAATGTTGTGATTTGTTTGAAACAAAAGAGTCGGGTCATAAACATTGTTCGCATCAATCCCTTGCTATATATGAACTATGAATCACTATCTGCGAGTAACAACTCCGTAATGCTATATTTGAGTAAAAGTGATTTTAGAGTGATAAGACATGACTTGGTCTATGAAATCTATTTTGTGAATAATGAATGAATGTCCAAGTTTTTTTTTTTTTTTTTTTGGAAATGTATTTGTGGTATCCTTAGCAAACCCTCGCCCAGGGGAGATAATACTGTGGCTTGTGGTCATGAGGCCCTCGCCCAGGGAAAACAATACTGTGGCCTATGTATGTTATATGATACCCAGTACTGGGGGCTCCATTATTTAACTTGATGTCTTGATATACATGACCAATGTGAGATGTAATGCTAAAGGAAATACCACGCATGATTTGAATATGAATATGAATATGACTCTGTTTCTGTTACGAATACGATCATGACTATGTTTCTAATCTGATAAGGGATTCGAAATTTGATTTTTGAATCTATTATGGACATCATTCATTAAAACTTTTACTTTGTTATTGTTCACTAGCCATCGAATCAAGGAATTGAAGTATGAGAATGTCAATGATAGAATATTTTGAATACATTTGACAGAGGGAGTATAGTCATGAGTATTATATGAGATTGAGCCTTGATTATTTGGGGTATGTGAATTATAGAGACGATAATGAATCGCCAATTTGGGTACTTAACCAATAAGTGATTAGGAATAAGTTCAATTTATGTGGAGTAACTCCAATGAAAAGAAGTCACCTAGGGAAGGAATTGAAATGAGACCAAGTTATATGATTGATTTTCTGTACAAGTATCTTAAGTTTGGAGGACCAAACTTCCTAAGAGGGGAAGGCTGTAACGACCCCATCACGTAAAATGATTAGCACTTAATTAATTAAGGAGATTTGGATTATAATTGCCAATTATTCTAATTTAATCTGAGATTTATGAAAATTATGGAAACTGATTCATATATGATTCTATTGAGGATTTATTTTGAGACTTGAAATTGAAAGACTAATGGCACAAGAGAGTATAACTAGTGAATTGAATTATTTTAAATTCGAGTATCGGACCATATGGAAGTTTAATTAAATATTCGATTTAGATTTGTGAAATTGAGACTTGATTAATTAGGTCCGAATCGGAGTTAATTAAGTTATGAGAATTGAGAATTCAAATTATTATGAATTAAATTTATTTATGAACTGTTCAATTGAGTATATAATTTATTGACAAAGACTTTGAGGTTTAATCTGAAATTGGAAGCCTTGACGATTTAAGAAACCAAAATTGAGGATGAAAATAAGTTTAATTTAATATTTGGAACCTTTTGGGAGTTCGATTAAAAATCTGATTCAGATTGATAAATTTAATTATAATTAATAGGGCATTAATTGAAGTCAATTAGACTAATTAAATTGTGTGGGACTTATGATTAGTTATGATTAATTAAATTTTGATTAATCAAGATCAATTAAAATTAAGAGGTGATGAATTAAACTAATGGATAATTAGTGACTAGTCTACTCCTACTCAAATTAATTAAAATGAAAATGTATATGGAAATAAATTCTAGAACCTTTAAGCCTACATTTTGTTTTGTTCAACCATTCATTTGGTAAGAGAACCTGGACGTAGAGAGAGAAAAGGGAGAAGGAGTGTAACGCCCTCAAAATAAACCCAAAAACAGACATCCATGATACAAGAAAGAGATATCACATTTCATAAATCAGAGTATTCTTACAGAATATATTACATGTTGACAACAAAAGTAAATGCCCTACGGGCTTACAACTTTCCAAGTCAACATTTGGTTACAAAAAGGAGAGTACCAACTCTACACAAAATAAGCCCTTGGCTTGATATACATGTAATACAAAAAGTAATCAAAAAGGTCTCTCAGCCACTAAGCCTCCCAAGCTACGTCTTTGGAGGTGGCATGTCACTTGCACCTGAAAATGACGTCCCAAATAGGGTGAGCCAACGCCCAGTAGAGATATGCTAAATATAATAGGAGCAATAACTAAAACATTAGCACTTGATAAATGTTCAACTCATATAAACCAACATACAGTACAATCTGGTTCCATAATCCTTTACTTATCCAATTCTCAACTTATAAACATGGCTCAGAACCTAGCCAAACAACTTAGATGAGACTACATCTCATGCCAACAATACTCCAAACTGCTATTTTACGGAAATTTCATCCGCGGGACTCGGCACCTATGTATAGATATTTTCAAATTTCCATTTTACGAAAATTTTATCTGCGGGATTCAGCACCCATGTGTAATTATTTTCGAATTGCCATTTTACATAAATTTCATCCGTGAGATTCGGCACCCATGTATTCAATTACTCATCATATACAATGACCAACCAATACACATATTCGTTGTATTATTCCAACCGTCATACTCAATGACATACTCAAATTGATTAATTTTAATTCACCTAATCATCATGCAGTGTCTACAACAATCAAGACTATCCTCCACCGATAGCCCAAAGCAGTTATTTCTAAACAGATAATAAATGCACCAACAGATAAATTATCAATAATTCTCAAAAGTGAGTGATTATTAAGTCCAACTCCACCATTCTACTACATAATGAGCCAATTTCACTATCTCACAATGAAACTCACTAATTACACTAATGACCCACTAAAACCCAAATATGGCATTAAACAACTACAATTTCACTAATGACCCACTAAAAATTTGGGCAACAAGAGTTGAGACAAAAGCTCAACCAACCTGTTTGAAACACGCCCAAGACAATTCTAAACTCAAATGCAAAGAGTTAAAGAGACTTTGCCCTGGAAATTAATCCAAGAGCCAATGAAGGAAGAATACAAGAAGGGAAGTAAAGAAAGTGAGGGAAAAGCTCAAAGATTTCAACAAATTAAAGCTCTAGGTATGAAATTTAAGCTAAAATCTTGTAAGAAACTCATCTAAAGGTTGAGTTCATGAAATAATTGGGATTAATTAATTTTTTAGGAAATGTCAAGAAGATGATGACAAGTAAACTAAGTTCACATCCATGGTTGCTTGTCTCATGTTTCATCATTTTGCACTTGGTTTTGAAGATCTTGTATAACATAAGAGTGCATATATATCTTGCATGTTTTCAAGAACAAAAATCATGGCTCATATGTTTAATTTCTTGTTTTGAAAATCAAGAAGAAAAAGAATCCACTTGTATGTAATTTACATATAATGAAAAGAAAAGAATTAAGGTCAAGAACTAAGAGATTAATTTGGAAAATTTATCAAGTGAGTTTAATTTGTGTTATTCCTCATGAATTTGGACATCATCTTTGCATGCATCAATGAATTTTTAAGAGATTTGAAGAATTAATTTCATGTTTGGGTATAAGAAGAACAAGTTTTGGTAAATTATAAATTCATGAACATTTTGAGCTTAATTTTGAATTAAAGGGATTTTTATGTAGATGGTTTGATTTTGATTATAATTTCATACATGCAAAGTTTCATGACTCCAATTTCATGATTTAAAGGAAAATAGAAAGAACTTGAAGTTGAATATCTGTAATTAAAAAGAAAATGAGAAATTGAAGCTATGTTCAAATTTATGAAAATTAATTTAGAAATTGATTATTTTTAGTTTGATGTTGAATATCTTACATGAATTTGGGTCTTATTTCTATATGCATGTAATTTGGAGGAATTAAAGAATAAATATGGGTTTTGACTTTGATTATTAACCCATGCATGCAATGTAATTTAAGAGTTTGATTCAAATTAAATATATTTTGGAACATCTATGATTTAAGGAAATAAATTTGGAAAAAATAATTAGTTTGAGTTGGATATGATTCAAGTTTATGAGATGGATTTATGTAAATTTGAGATTCAAATTTTGTAGAATTGGCCCTTATATTCATGTTGAAAGTTATATATAAGTCTTATGATATTAATTACATTGGTTGGAACCAAGTTTGAAGCTCAAACATAATCAGGAAAAACCCAGAATCCGACCTGTCCGCTCGAGCGTGTATAGTCCCGCTCGAGCATACCCTATTTTACTAGATTCCTCGCTCGAGTGTAATTTGCAAGCAACCAGTACTTTTGCAGACCAAAAAGGTCCGCTCGAGCAGAGGGCCCTGTTTCAAAAATTTTGAAAAGATGTTTTATCCTTCGTTTTCCGTTCTCTTTCATTTCAAAGCCCTCTTAGGCATGCATTAAACATTGTAAATAAATTAAAGAATATAAAAAGAAGCCTAAGAATATTAAACAAGTTAAAGAATGGAATAAATTGTATTGTGACCCAATTTCTATGTGTATTATGAATTGTGTAGGGTCAACTACAGGGGCGAACCAGGCAATTGAACACTGTGAGTAATAACTTAGTAAAACTAAGTTCAAAATAAGATACTTTCTACATATGAAGTAAGATCTGTTCAATGAGATTCTATGTTTTATACTATGAATGATTGTCTAACAATAACAAGCATTTATGACATTATGCTATGATTCAAGTATGTTACAAGTGACATTATGCTATGATTTAAGTATGTTACAAGTGAAAGTATGCTATGATTTAAGTATGCTACAAGTTCCCGATACTGGAGGTTCCTTATGGAACTGACAAGCTATCTATACCTGGCTGGAGGTTCTTTTATGGAACTGACAAGTTATCCATTCTCAGTCCGGAGGTTCCTTTAAGGAACTGACAAGTTATCTGTACCCGGCTGGAGACTCCTTTATGGAACTGACAAGTTATCTATTCCCAGTCCGGAGGTTCCTTTATGGAACTGACAAGTATTTTATGTGATTTGTAGCACTAACGGATGTACTATGTAAGATTAAGCATGAACTCTGATTTTTGTATGTGATTTGAATATGAATCTGTTTCTGATTGAAATCTGAATATGGATAGGACTCTATGATGGACATCGTTCATTAAAACCCTTCACTTTGTTATTATTCACTGGGCTCCAGCTCACTGTATTATTTATGTATGTAGGTGATCAGCCGTGTGACCAGGCCTGGAGCTTCTGCCTAGACTCTGTTTTGTCAGCCAACCTATGTGCCTCCCGTAGAGGTTTCGGATATATCTAGTGGTTATGGCTAAGTACATAAAGTCCAAGTTTTGTTTTCTTGTTTGGTTAAACAAGTCTTTGTTTATTTTATAAATAGGGCTAAGTCCCCTTTTTGTCTAATCTGTATATATATGACGATGTAAGAATGATGTGTAAATATGTACATAAAAAGTTTCAAATTTTTCTGTCTCATATAAGTCTGCACAGCTCAATGGATGTTGTATATTTGTTATTTGCTTCCGCTAGCCCCTAATATTATGTTAATATGTCTCAAAGGCCTTTAGTAATCCTAAGATTACTGGCCGATTGCGATGCTAAACCTATAGGGGCGGGTTTGGGTCGTGACAAATGGTAATATTTAGCTTTTGAACAAAGTTTAAGTTTTTAGATTCCTATTGCTCTAAAAGACTTATGTGTCCCATTTTCCATGAACTTGTAGACCAAAGCCTTGAAATCATTGCCTCTTAAATCAATGCTTGAGCAAGATGTGATTATCTTGACAAGATTTCGGTGGCGAATGTTCTTCAGTGCTTCACATTTTGTTATGAAACTCTTGTTTGCTCCATGTTTGTGAAGCTTGAGTACCTTCACAGCAACAATTTGTTCACCAAAGTTGATAATCCCTTTATAAACATAACAATATCCTCCCTCGCCAATTAAGTTGGTTGAAGAGAACCCATTTGCTGCTTGAAAAAGTTCTCCAAAAGATCGTTGTGGATATTGATTAGCCAAGGGCAAGACTGAAGTGGCTTCATGTCTTTAACTTCTGTTTCGATAAAGAATAGCTAAAATGCACAATGGTAATAGAACAATGGTCAGAGTAATTACTAGAACTATTACTCTACAGTTGAAAGGTTGTTTCCTTTCATTTAAGACTTCCATCGGCATGCAGGCAATTGCAATGATTTAATTCCTCCACAAAGCTTACTATTTCCAACAACTGAGAAGTCACTATTGTTTGTGAAAACTTCTCTATTCGGAACTTCACCATCAAACATATTGTAGGAAATATTGAGATATTGAAAGAACCGAAACTCCCATAGAAACCTTGGAATCTACCCAGACAAGTTGTTCCTAGAAACATCTAGTTCTTGAAATCCAACTTGCTAATTGTTAGGGAAAATATATGATTTCCCACAAGTAAATCAATCAATGGGAATAAAAACTAATGCGGAAAAATTAAATCAACAACAACACAAGAATTTTTACGTGGTTCCCTCAATGTGAGGTACGTCCGCGGGGATCGAAATCTGATTCTACTATTAACCAAAAAGTTTCCAAATGATTACAAACGAAACACAAATGATCTCACAAAACCACCCTTAGGTAAATTCCAAATAATCACAAATAAATAAGAAGAAAGATCTCACCAAATAGATGAACAAAATTCTTCGAAAACAGAATTGAAGAAGACCAAAAATCTGAATCAAAATAGCTTCACCGAATTGAATTCCACCGAATTAGCTTTGATCCAATAACCATTCACACAACAACCTTATGCTCCAAGAATAAATCCCACCGAAAAAGGGCAATTGTTTGTAGCAGCTGCATTATCTCATTCGGGAAAAAGAAGTCTATATCTTTATATTGTTGAATCTTGGGTTTTTATCAAAACCCTGACTGTTACCAAACTGAATTGGGCCTCCAAAAGTTAGATATAATATATTTTTAATATATTATGACCAACACCAAACCAAATTAAACTCTTTTAATAAACCAATTGGGTCCCATACTCCACTAAGGAGGTTTACCCAACAATTCTCCCCCTACCGACTTAGGTGGAGACATCAACCATACCCGCCAAAGTTCAATACTTTAAAAGTTTGTCCCTTGACAAAGTCTTAGTCAACATATTTGAAATATTATCATCTGTGTGAACCTTTTTGAGTTGTAATAATTTCGAATCTAACACATCACGAATCCAATGGTATCTCACATCAATGTGTTTCGATCTCGAATGAAAAATAGAATTTTTACTCAAATGAATAGTACTTTAACTATCACAATAAAGCACATACCTTTCTTGCTTCAAATCCAACTCTTGCAAAAATTTCTTCAACCATAACTCTTATTTGCAAGCTTCCATAATGGCAATAAATTTAGCTTCAGTAGTTGAGAGCAACACATTTTTGTAATTTAGATTGGCATGCCACAGCTCCCCCTGCAAATGTCATCACATACCCCGAAGTAGATTTCCTAGAATCAACATCACCGGCCATGTCAGAATCCGTGAACCCATCAAGCATCGGCTTACCATCCTCAAAACACAAATACACCTTTGAAGTGCCTCAAAGATATCTTAGAATCCATTTTACTGTTGCCCAATGTTCTTTACCCGAATTAGAGAGAAAACGACTCACCACACCAATAGCGTGAGCAATATCCAGCCTTGTACAAACCATAGCGTACATCAAAGAACCAACCGCTGAAGCATAACGAATTTTCTGTATCTCTTCCTTGTCTTTCTCACTTGTAGGACATTGATTCGAACTGAGCTTGAAGTGACCCGCAAGTGGACAACCACCCGACTTTGCTTTATCCATGTTGAACCTCTCAAGAACTTTTTCAATGCAGCTTTCTTGAGACAACCAAATTAGCCCCTTTTTGCGCTCACGAACAATTTTTATACCAAGTATTTGCTTTGTCGATCTCAAATCTTTCATAACAAAAGACTTTCTTAACTCCAATTTCAACCTGCTAGTCATAGTATAATCTTGACCAACAATTAACATGTCATCAACATAAAGCAAAAGAAAAATAAATTTTTCATCTGAAAAAAATTTCACAAACACACAATGATCCAAAGTGGTTTTAGAGAAACCATTATTCATCATGAAAGAATCAAATTTTTTGTACCATTGCATTGGGGCATGCTTGAGGCCATACAAACTTTTCTTTAATTTGCAAACTAATTTCTCTTTCCCTTTCTCTACAAAACCTTTCGGTTGCTCCATGTAAATTTCTTCTTCAAGGTCACCATGAAGAAATGAGGTCTTCACATCAAGTTGCTTAACTTCAAGGTTCATACTTGCAGCCATGCTAAGTACAACTCGACAAGAAGACATCTTAATAACCGATCATCAAAGTCAATACCTTTCTTTTGCCCAAAGCCTTTCACAATAAGGCGTGTCTTGTACCTCAGATTCTTGCCATCATTCTTCAATTTGAAGACTCACTTATTTTTCAGAATTTTCCTCTCTTTAGGCAACCTCACTAAATCATAAGTGTGATTTTCAAGTAAGGAATTCATCTCCTCTTCCATGACCTTTTTCCAATCATCTTTCTTTGTATGCTCAATTTCTTCTTGGTAGCTCTCAGGCTCCCTTTGATCAAAAATCAACACAAATTCATTGGGAAGATACTTTTTCGAAGGTTGTCGGTCTCTTGTAAATTTCCTCAACTCAAGTTGTGGTGGCGGTTCTTGAGTTGGATGCTTTTCTTCAATTTTTGGCTCAACTTCATTAGGATTAGTATCATCCTCCACATCTTCAAGAGGTGGCTGCACATCTCCCCCATTTTCATTATCCACTGAAGATGAAGGAGATGAATCAATGTCAATGAGATCACTAGTTTTGGCTCCGATTGATCACCTTTGCCAAAGTCTTCAATTGTTTGGTCTTCAAGAAACACAACACCATGGCTTCGAATGACTTTCTCGTCGACCGGATCTCATAATCTATAACCAAATTCATCACGCCCATAACTAAGAAAAATGCATTGTCTTGACTTGCTATCAAGCTTGGACCTTTAAATCTTTGGAATGTGAATAAAGGCTCGGCAATCAAACACTCTCAAGTGCTCATAAGACACATCTTAACCGGTCCAAACTCTTTTTGGGACATCACCACTCAAAGGATAGGAAGACGATAAATTAATCACGTCAACCACTGTCCTCATTGCCTCACCCCAAAAGGATCTTAGCAATTTAGCTTGTGAAAGCAAACACCTTGTTCTTTCCACAATGGTGCGGTTCATTCTCTCAGCAACGCCATTTTGTTGAGGAGTCTTCTTAACTGTTTTTTGGTGCCGAATACCTTGGCTGCGACAATACTCATCAAATGGCCCAATGTATTCACCACCATTGTCTAATCAGATGCACTTCAATTTCTGCCCTGTTTCTCTTTCGACCATGGCTTGAAAATGCTTAAATACATCTAGAACTTGATCTTTAGTTTTTGGAATAAAAGCCCAAACTTTCCTTGAATAATCATCAATGAAAGTAATAAAATAAAGTGCACCACTATGTGTTTTAACTTTTAAAGGACCACAAATATCCGAATGAATCAACTTTAAAACATTTTCTTTTCTAGAAGTAACATTTTTATGAAAAGAAACTCTATGCTGTTTACCCGTCAAACAATGAACACAAGTTTTAAGATGTGTACCTTTAAAACCGGGCAGAAGCTCTTTTTTAAACAAAACTTGTAGCCCCTTTTCACTCATATGGCCAAGTCGCTTCTGCCACAATTCGGTAGAAGTATCATCTTTAAGTGCATTGACAACACCTTTATAAATTTGTCTTTGCATCGAATAAAGTGTATGAGTCTTCTTGCACTTAACCACCACCAAAGAACCCTTTGTGAGCTTCCATATTCCATCACCAAATCTATTGTTGAAGCCTTCAGCATCTAACTTCCCGGTAGAGATCAAATTAAGGCGAATGTCGGGAACATGCCTCACATCTTTAAGCAACAACTTGCAGCCAAAATTTGTTTCTAAGCAAACATCACCCATGTCAATAATCTTGGACAAACCTTCATTACCCATTCGAACACACCCATAATCTTCTTTGGTGTGGGTACTGAAGAAATCACCTCAAGAAGTCACATGAAAAGAAGCACCAGAATATATCACTCAATTACTCTCTTGGACCACAAAATTGATACAATCATCTTCACAAACGACCATGAGATCATCAGTAGTAACCGCCGTTGTGTCTTCTTACTTCTTATCTACACATTTGTCACGTCTTTTCTCCTTGTTCTTGAGCTTTTGGCATTCCCGTTTCATGTGTCTTTTCTCATGGCAATAATGACACTCAATGTTTTTCTTTGAAAAAGAACCATCTCTTGATTTGTCACGGCTTTGATCACGACCATGAGGAGTATTACTCTTCTCCCTTGTTTTGGTTCGGCCTCTCATAACAAATGCCTCCGAATGAGAGGAACCCGCTGATTTTCTTCTAATTTCTTCATTCAACAAGCTACTAGTGACTTGGCTTATTATCACAACTCCATCGGGTATCGAATTACTAACTGTCATAACCAAAGTCTCCTAACTTTCAGGTAAAGAACTAAGAAACATCAAAGCCTACAACTCATCATCAAAAATAATTTTCATAGAAGCAAGTTGGTTAACAATAATCTTTATTTCATTCAAATGTTCCGAAATGGGGCTGCTATCTTTATATTTTAAATTAACTGACATACAAAACAGAAAACTTTATTTGTGGCTTATTTTCTATCATAAAGACTTTCTAATTTTTTTCATAAATTATGTGCCGAAGTTTCAGTAGCAACATGATGAAACACATTGTCATCAATCTATTGACGGATAACTCCAGTGGCTTTTTGATTAAACCTCTTCCATTCATCGTCTTTCATACCCTCGAGTTTGTCACTATCACCTTCAATAGGCCTATACAAATCTTTAAAAAATAATAGCTCCATTTTAGATTTTCAAGTTATCCAATTACTTCCATTGAAACTGGACATACGACCCACATGCCCCTTCATTTTTTTTTACACAAATAAATAAACCTAAATAAACCGTAAGCTTTGATACCAGTTGTTAGGGAAAATATATGATTTTCCACAAGTAAATCAATCAATGGGAATAAAAACTAATGCGAAAAAATTAAATCAACAGCAACACAAGAATTTTTATGTTGTTCCCTTAATGTGAGGTACGTCCACGGGATCGAAATCCGATTCCACTATCAACCAAAAAGTTTCCAAACGATTACAAATGAGATACGAATGGTCTCACAAAATCACCCTTAGGTAAATTCCAAATAATCACAAATAAACAAGAGGAAAGTCCTCACCAAATAGATGAACAAAATTCTTTGAAAATAAAGTTGAAAAAGACCATAAATCTGAATCAAAATAGCCTCATCGAATTGAATTCCATCTAATTAACTTTGATCTAATAACCATTCACACAGCAACCTTATGCTCCAAGAACAAATCCCACCAAAAAAGGACAATTGCTTGTAGTAGCCGAATTATCTCATTCGGGAAAAACAAAGGCTATATCTATATATTGTTGAATCTTGGGTTTTTGTCCAAACCCTAGCTGTTATCAAACTGAATTGGGCCTCCAAAAATTAGGTATAATATATTTTTAATATATTATAATCAACACCAAACCAAATTAAACTCTTTTAATCAATCAATTGGGTCCCATACTCCATTAAGGAGGTATACCCAACACTAATTTCTGGTGGGATTTCGCCATGAAAACTAATGTCAAGCGTCCAGTTTAGAAATGTTGGTTGTGCTACTTTTCTAGGTCCTACTTGGCTCCTCTTCCTTTTCCAATATGATTTTGGGATCAATGATCTTCATCACTTGCTCCAGAAGACATATTTTTACATAGCTATGGAGGTTTACATCGCCCGTAAACATGTTATTAGTTGGTCTTTTTCCAATAAACATTTCCAGTAGTAATATTTTATAACTGTACATATCACCTTGCGTTAATACCTCCTCACTCATGTCGTACTCTGAAATATGACATAGTGGAAAAAAATGCCCAAATTTTTTAATTTTGATATAATTGTTAAACTAGTAAGTTGTATTTCTCTTGCTGAAAAAAAAAAAAAAAAAAAAAAATCTTCAATATTTCAAACAAATTAAATTACCTCAAGGCTAATATCTGTGTTCGGATACCATAGGGTAGTAGACGAGTTGATTTAATTTGTTGCGGTAGCTAAACAAATAATAACGCAAAGTCAATGATAGTCATCTCTAAAACTGTACCAAGATTGGGACTTTTTTTGTGTTTAGTATATTGTGTAATTAAGAATATCTTAATTGCTTTTCCTTTCGCATCTACTTTGGGTGTTTGTTATAGTTTAAAGGACTTATTTATAGTTTATTTTAATTTAAAAGTCTATGCTAAACCGTTTGTTACAATTTTTGCTTATGGTTTATAGGTAGAAATAATTTAAATAAGCCAAAAAAGTTAATTATCTCTGAGCTGTGGTAGGGATGCTTTTAGTTTATTTTTTGAAGTTATACTGAACATAGTAAACATTGGTCACAAACGACTATAATGTTTCATAACAAAATGAGTATTTACACCATCTATGAATATCACTTTACCATCATGATCTATGAATTTGGACATTTTAATCCCCTTAACGTAATATGAGTCAACATTCATAATAAATTTAGTCTACAAACTTTATTTTTAAAATAGGTAAATGCTAACAAGTGCCCCCTCTGCATTGTTTAATATTGGGAAGTGTATAAAAAGTGTTTTGAAAATATGTAAAAATATTAAAAAGTGTATTGATTTCAATAAAAAATGCATTGAATAGTGTCTTGTATTCTTCAATTTTTTTGTCATTTACTTCTACCCTAGTGCCTATTTCCATTAAGTAAAATTCAATGAAAAAAATATGTATTTTAATTATTAAACTCAATGTAAGTGTACGAAAAAGTCAAAAAATGTGGTTTTCAATTGAGTTTAGGGATTAATTTTTATTTTATTTTTATTTTTTATTTTTTTTGTCAATTTTACTTAACGGAAGTAGGTGGATGGTTTAGACTAAAAACAAGTCAAAAAATTAGGATTTATTTTGTTAATTATCAGGTAGGTAGTGAGGTTTGAACACAAAATTTATTGCCATATTGAATTGTTGACCACCAACTCATCTAAGATTTTTTATTTTATTTTATTTTTTTTTTGGAGGAAAATCTATGAGTTTAAATTGTTAGAGAGGGTTAATTTTATTATTTATATTAGAGTTAAATATACAAATGGTGCTCAAAATATGTGTCATGGATTATTTTCGTCCCAAATATTTTAAATATGTGAATTTGGTCCACAACTTATTAATTTTATTACTAAATAGTTCTTTCGCTTTCTTCTATAATAACAGAAGTAAATGCATTTATATCAAACCACATTTACACATCAACAAAATGAAAAAAAAAATAATAATAATCCCAAAGTGTGATTTGTTTCAATTTAGTCCGTCATGTTTTAATTTTGCCGATTTGAACTTATCTAATGACATTGACATAGGTAATTTGACGAAAGTGATCCGACTTTTATTAATAATTGTAAATGAAAATGAAGGTAGGAACTATTTAATAATAAAATTAATAGATTAACAATTAAATTTACACATTAAAAATATCATAGACATTCGGCATATTTTTGAAGAGCATCTCCGTATTTAACCCATTGAGATTTGTTTGGGGCAGCATGACATATGGCATAGGTTCAATTGCCCAATATTAATTTGTTGCTGAATTGCTAAATTTATTAGAATAAAAGTCCACGTCATGAGAATAAAAGTCCACGTCCTTTCCACCAATTTCAATCATGAATGTTGCAAAATTTATGTTTGGGTAGCAGGAGGGTTTGTTAGTGGAGCATTTCTCTGTGACTTGGAATAATTTTTTTTAATAATAGGTAGATTGTTGATTCTAAACCCGGTGTTAATTAACATGGCAAATTAATAATGACTTCATTTTCTTGTCATAAGTGATAAGATTATTAAATTAATACAATGTAAACACATAAATTGATTAACATACTGTTGTTTTTCTTGGAGTAATATTCTACACTAATTATTAATTAATAAATCTTATATAATCTATTAAACATCAACATAATGCCCCAAGTAAGGGATAATTATTAGCAGATCTTATTTATTTATAAATCTTGAGTGTATTTTTTTTTTTCTTTTACGTATTTGCCTCTTGTTTTAACGCGGAGAAAATTTTGATACTTTTTAAATGTATTTTGTATTTGTGAAATAATTATTTGGTACAGGTAATGGTAGTGATAAATTTATTAAAGTGATAAATAGTTAAGATATTTTGAATTTGTTTGAGTTTTGATTAATTGTTAGTTTGTATCACTACAACATATAAAAGTTTTAGAAATCAAATTTTTTAGTCCCTAAAAGTGAAAATTTTGTTGATAAAAATATTTAGGAACAAATTTCTCGTATCGAAAAGTAAAACAACACGGCTTTTAGCGATAATTTTAAAAATATCACTAATAAATACACGTTTAGAGATAAAATGATTTGGTTTGAGACAAAAATTTTGGTCTCAAAAGATAATAATTCATCACTAATGTCCAATTTTTGTTGTTTAAAATATAATAATGAGACTTTTTGGAACAAAATATTTGGTCTTTAAAAAGTAATTTTGCCCTTAAATTTCTGTCTCTAAAATTTTAATTTTTTTGTAGTATATTTAAATGTAATGTGAGAAGTATAAGTAGTTGAATTGAAATTTTTGTAAAATTATTTTTACAGTAATAAATTTATTGCTAAAAGTTAAAACAATATTTTTTTAATAAAACTTGATGAAAAATTGAAGGTTGAATTTAAATAATAGGGCTCAAATTATTTAAATTAAAATTATACGAATCAAAAGGAAATTAGTATATAATTTTTATAATTTATTACTAAAAATTTCTTAAATTAATGACACGATGAACACGAACACGTCATTAGACTAAAATTCCACTTTCTTTCCACCGATTACAATTATTAATGTATCTAAATTTATATTGAACAAAGTAATTGTTCTGCTGTCACACTGATATTGATGTAATCATGTTGTCAATAGATTTGAATATTTTATTCATGTGGATCGTTCATATGGAGCTCACGTTTGATCCGCATGACTGCGACTATCCATATCTATTTGGGGCATTGCTATGAGTGGCTTGGAATAATTTTTCTCTATAATAGGTAGATTGTTAATTCTAAACCCGATGTGAATTAAAATGGGAAATTTATTAACAATAGTGATTTCATTTTCTTGTCATTAGTGATAGGACTATTAAATTAATCAGTCGTGCTAGACGCCTCGAAATTTCGAGACTCGAATGCCTCGAATCATGTTTCTTTTTTTTTTTGTTGTGTTGGTTTGGTTTGGTTTGTTTTTTTTTTTTTTGGAAGGATTGTTATGTATAGGGGTGTGTTAAAAAATTAGACATTCCACACCAACTCAACCTGTATGGTTTGATAAAGTGAGTCAGTTGGGTTGGATTTAGGCTACTGGTTAAAATTTATTAATTCTATATGGTTTTATACGAGTCCTTACTAGATTTTTATTTCAAATCAGGAAGAATCAGAAAAAATTGAAATGGCTTTGATTTCAATTTCCTCCGAGTCTTCTTGATTTGAAATAAAAATATAGTATGGACTCGTATAAAATTATATGAAATTAACAAATTTTAACCAGTAGCTTAACTGATTAGTCAATTTTATCAACCAATCACTCTAACCCAACTCATTCACCTTAGCAAACCACACAGATTGAGTTGGTGCAAGATACCTAGTTTTTAGCACACACCAACACATATCCACCATTGCAAAAAAAAAAAAAAAAAAAAAAATCGAGGCATTTGAGCCTCGAAATTTCGACACCTCAATCATTTTTCTAAATCAATGGAGTGTCAACACATAAATTAATTAACACATGCGGGTGGCATATGCGATATGTATGTAATTCAAATAAGTAAGAAAAAATAATAACAATAAAATTAATATTATAATATGTACTTAACTTAAGTGGTATAAGTCCTATTTTAAACCCATAGTCATGGGTTCAGGCTTTACCTAACTGTTTGTGTTACTTTTTTTTTAAAATAAAAAACAAAGCCACGTGACATAAGGAGAATAAGCTACACCAATTGAGGCTTTCACTTAATAATAGTATTAACAGGTGGCACACGCGATGCGTGTGCAATTCAAATAAGTAAGAATAAATAATAATAATAATAAAAATAATATTATATTTTGTACTTATTTTAAGTTGTATGAATCTTCCTACTTTAAACCAATGGTCATGGGTTCAAGTTTTTCCCACCTCTTGTGCAATTTTTTTTTTTTTTTTTTTTTTTTTTTTTTTTTTTTTTTTTTTTTAAGAAAAACCAAAAATTTACCACATAGCATGATGAGAGCAAAGGTTTCACTACACCAACTAAGGCCTTCACTTTATAATAACTAGTGAGTGGCACACGTTGCGTGTGCAATTCAGATAACTAACAATAAAAATAAATAATAAAGAATTTAATATCATAATATGTATGTTGCTTAAGTGATGTTCTTAATAAAACTTAAGGTTTTGAGTTCAAAATTTGCTTACGCTATGTATAATAAATTTTTTAATTTTTATTTTAGCATATATAAAGTTGTTGCCACGTGGCATGAGAAGAATAAGGCTCCACTAAAACAATTTAGGCCTTCACCTAATAATAGTATAAATAGCTACTAGCGAGTGGCACACACGATATGTGTACAATTCAAATAAGTAAGAATAAAAGAAAATAATAATGAAATTAATATTGTTAATGTATATATTAGATTTAGATTTATACTTATTTCCTTGTATTGTAGATATAGCTTATCTCTATCTCTCTATCTCCTTGTATCTCCTTGCATCTCGTTCTATACTTATCTAGGTTTGTGTTCAGCCTATAAATATAAGCTCTCCTATTGTATTCAATTGATTCCATATAATACAGATACACATTTTCCATATTTCTTCAATCATTCTAACATGGTATCAGAGCATAGGTTTTGAATCCTAGCTCCTCTTTTCTCTTGCTTATTGCCCGTACACAG
Organism: Camellia lanceoleosa; assembly: GCA_025200525.1. Taxonomy (NCBI): domain Eukaryota; kingdom Viridiplantae; phylum Streptophyta; class Magnoliopsida; order Ericales; family Theaceae; genus Camellia; species Camellia lanceoleosa. The sequence goes on along the minus strand of CM045769.1, from coordinate 144,412,766 downwards.
TGGCATTATAGCATCTCTCTTCTTTTTCATCAATACACCATTCTGTGTTTCACAACATTGCTTCGTCACTGTTTCGTCATCATCATTGATCAAAATTTTAAAAATTTTGCCCCACATTGACATCATCTAGCCTCCTGCTGTCATCATCTTTGCACCATTAAGCCATTTCCTCACTATTTTTGGCCTTCTGGACTCACTGGTATTATCTGTTTTACCTAATTTTGGTCCTACAGTTCCGTTTCTATTTATTTAGTCCTACCACAATATTATTATGGATTGCCATGATGCCTTTCATCCAATTTTTGTTATTCTTCATGGCTCCAATTATGTTCTGTGGGACTAAGCCATGTCTTTCTTCCTAAAAGGTAGGAAACTCTGGCGTATTATCACCGGGGATGTGAGTAAACCGATGAAAGAGGTTGCTGAAACTGTTGCTAAGTATGAAGACCAATTAGAAGATTGGAACAGTAGGAACTACCAGATCATTACTTCGTTTCAGAATACCTCTGTTACTTCTATTAGTCTTCAGTTTGGACGTTTTCAGCTTGAGTCTGTTAACACTCCTGCTAAAAACAATTAGTATTTTTTGAAAGAACGATACCAGACTGCCGGTCTTGCTCATCAGTATCAACTTCAAAGTCAACTTCATTGGTTGCGTCAAGAGCCTAGTCAGTCTGTTAATGATTTCCTCTCTTAGATATATTCTGTCTGGGACCAACTCGCTCTCTCTAAACTTGCCTAGCCTCATATTGAAGATGCTACTTTATTCACTCAGTATCATAATCACCAACGATTGGTTCAGTTTCTCATGGCTTTTACTACTCAGTTTGAGACCGTGCGTGGATCTCTACTTCATCGCACTCCATTGCCCACTCTTGAGCAGGCTATTTCTGAGTTATTATCTGAGGAGACTCGTCTTGGCCCTCTGAAAACTCATCATGTGGATACAATTCTTGTCACTCCCCTATCAATGAGTTCCTTTGCACCAACCACCTAGCGGCCCACTACTTGTAATTATTGTTAGAATCGGGGCCTTCCTTCTACTCATCTTCTGCTTCATTGCACAGTCAGATCCTGTCGGTATTGCAACAAGATTAGTCTTGGTCATCTGTAGCAAGATTGTTTTCACAATCCAGACCACTCATTTACTACTCGTAGGGTTGTATCACGAGGTCGTTCACAACGTCCCAGGAATCAGTCTAGATCTATGCTTGCTCATCGCACTATTGCTGCTGCCTCTAAGGAATTTTCTGAGCCTTTAGATCCAATCGCTCCTGTCTTTTCCCAAATTGATGTTGAAGCCATGTTCAAACAGTTTCTCACCACCTGTGGTACACCTCATTCTACTGCTCTATCTGTAACTGTCAGTACATCTCCCTGGTATTTTGACTCAGCATGTTTCATCATATGACTTCTAGTTCTACCATATTTTCTTCTATTTCTTCCTCTCCTCATATTCCCTCCATTCATACTGCTGATGGTTCTCTTATGTCTGTATGTCATATTGGTTCTGTTTCCACCTCTCATCTCTCCTTATCAAACGTTTATCTTATTCCTGCTCTCACTCTAAATCTTATTTCTATTAGTTAATTATGTGAGCTTGGTCTAACTGTCACATTTTCTACTAATGGTTTTTGGTACAAGACCCTCAGACAGGACAAACTCTTAGGATTGGTCGTAAGCATGGACGTCTGTAGACACCCTATTTTTGACCGACCTTAAGACTCAGACGTCATCGATTGAGCGCTCGGTGATGGTGCATGTTGTGCTCGTTTCGAGTTTCCGGAGTTTTGGCTGGGAGCCTTGTCTCCGGGCCTTTGAACTCTTTGTGCTTTGGTTCGGTTTGTGGACCGAACCTTGTTTTCTCTTCCCTAGAGGGAAGCAGAGGTCTTTCAGACCATCTCTTTGTGGTCGTAGACCACTTTTCCCGTTTGGAGACTAGTTTCCAGTTTTCGGAGCCGTCGGTCGCGCGCCTTGTCTTGGAACCGCTTAACGTTCTCCATTTGGTGTGGTTTTTGAACCACACCTTATTGCCTTTTCCTAGAGGGACACTGTACTCCGGGAGACCACTTTTGTGGTTGTATACCACTTTTGATGCCCGTAGGTTAGTTTTCGAGGCTTTCGGCCGCGTGCCTTGCCTCCCGATCTCTCGTTTTGCATCCGCTTTGGTTTGTTTTTGGTACAAACCTTGTTTTCCTTGTTTGGAAGGTGGTACAAGGGTGGGAGACCTATTTTTCTCCTTGGAGACCACTTTTCCTCCTGCCAGCTAGTTTTCTCGGTGGGATAAGCGGCTTTCTTGGTCTTTGGGCCACCTTTTCTAGTCGGCCACAACACCACTGCATTGTTTTCATGCTCTAGACCTTCTCCCACCATGGCCGACCAGTTGTCTTCCTGGGAGACCACTTATAGTGGTCGGTCGACCACTTTAAGTAGCTGGCCGACCACTTCAAGTGGTCAGCTGCTTTTTGTCACCTTTTTGGAGATATTTTCTTCCACCGGCACAAATGAAGACAACGGCATCCTCCATACACGTGTATGGAGGAATGGCCTTGAACCTTAGCTTCTTTGAGAAGCTTTAGCTTTTGTTCTCTATAAGAGGGAGGCTCCCCCTCCCTCCTCTTGGTTCAAAAATTTCTGGTTAGAGTTATACATACACACTTGTATCTATATCTCTCTTTTGCTCTTGTTTTGTGCCTTAAAGTGTCATTTTGTCTCACTTTTGTACACAAACACACACTCAAACACCATACTCTTGGAGCTGAGGTCCCTTGAAGTTTGTTTTGGAGTTCTTGGACTGGTTTGAGCTCAAAAAGTGTGCTAGAGTTGCAGCCTTGAAGTGGTTCTACAAGGGTGAGCTACTAACCCTTAAAACCCCCATTTTTGCTTAAGCTTTTATCCTTACTTGCATGCTGATTTAAGCTTAACTCTCTACTGTAAAAAGTTCTAATTTTTCATGCTTAACATGTTTGTTTAAGGTCACTTTTGTATTGGGGGTAGTCTAGCCCCTCTTAGGCCTTGTTTTGCCTTGCTTTGAACCTTCTTTTTTAGCTTTTGGGATCACCTTGTTTTTGCCTTCTCACCACTGAAATCCAAAGGATTTTCAGTGGTGGAAAGGTGGTTTTAAGGTCCCAAATAGGAGAGGGCCATCCCCTCTCCTTGTGTCTTGTGTACTTGCCATATATGGCTCATGTTTGAGCATGTTTATTAAGTTTGTGTTGGCTTGTTCTTAGTATGTATTTGGGGTTATTTTGAGATGGAATGCCACTATTTTTGGTTTTCTTGATCATCCCTTGCATGCATAATACACTTGTAGTGTAAATCTTACAAACTAGTCTTGTATGCTTTATGAAGTAGCATGTCATTCTAGCTTGTGTTGAGTCTATTTCAGTAGGTTTTTGGTGTTGTTTTACCATGCCTTAGATCTGTTTTGGATTGGTTTGGTTGGCCCTTGCATGCTTCATGCACTTGTAGTGCATTTCCATGAATTAGCTTAATGTGTCTCATGCTTTAACATGTCATTTTAGCATGCTTTTGGCTTAAATTCAAGAAGAATTTGTTCATATTTTAGCATGTTTAAGGTTTGATTTATGTTGTCTTGGTCATGCATGCCATGCTTTGTATAGCTATAATGCATTCTAGCTTGTTAGCTTTGTGTATCCAGTCCACTAGCATGCATTACTTGGCCTATTTCAATGATTTGGCATCATTTTTTATGTTATTTCAGTCCATGTAGTGTGGCCATACACTTGCATTTCTCACTTATTCAATGCGTTGGAGGGTTGGTCCTTTATGCCTTAACATGGGTCATTGCGTATGCCTTCATGCCTAAGCCTGTAAGCTATTATTTCAGTGTGTTGTTGGGGTTATTTTTCCATGACATAACTCTGATTTTTGTTGGTTAAGTCATCCCATGCTTGGTCTTAATAGGTGTAGTGTAATCCACCTTATTTGCCTTGTATGCATCATGCCTTATGCCCTCCATGCTAGCTTATTTTGGCTTCCTTCCATGCAGGTTTTAGTATCATTTTGACATGTTCTAGGACTGTTTTGGGTTGCCTTTGCCATATGCTTCATGTTTTGCATAGTTGTAGTACAAGTGCTCTTGCTAGCTTCAAGCTTTGAGCATCATAGCATGCTTCATTTGTATCATGTACTTGATTTGGCATCATCTATCATGACATTTCAGAGCTTATATCATTGCCATGTTCCCACTTCATTCATTCTTTAAGTGTCTTTGAGTGTTGTGCATTGTTGCCTAGTTTGTGGCCAAATGTGCATGCATGCATGCCTAGGCCTTTGAGCCCTCATCTCAGCTTGTTTTGATCTTTGTTAGGACCTATTTAAGCTTTGTCCATGCTTAGTTCATGTATTTGTGCCATGTATTGCATGTTGCCTTTGTAGTCTTCTTTACTAGCTTTATGCTTTAAGGACCCTAGCATGCCTTACTTGTCTTGTTTGAATGATTTGGTATCATTTCTTACTTAATTTCAGTGCACTTAGTATTGTTACACTTCCACATTTGTCTCTCCTTGAGCACTCTTGAGAGTTGTGCCCTTAGGCCTTGTTGATAGGCTATTACATGTGCATGCTTGTATATGCTTTTGTGCCTTAGTTTTGATGTGTTTTGGCCACTATTTTGGGCATGGCTGAGGTCTGTTCATTTTGGTTTAAGTCCATTGAGCATGTTTATTTGCATGTTGCTTGCATGCTTATCTTACATTGCATTGTGTATGCCATGTTGTCCTTAGCATTGTGCATGCCAAGTTGTTCCTTGCATTAAGTATGCATGTCCCTAGCATTGGTAGGTTGCCCTTGTTGCATTGCATTGTGCATGCATGCATTACATTGTGTTTAGAACCTTATGATTGCCTTGCATTGAGTATGCCATCTAGTTCTTAGGATTTAGCATTATGTATGCCATGTTATTCCTTGCATTGTGTATGCTATGTTGTTGTTTGCATTATGTATGCCACGTAGTTGCATTGTGTTTTGCATGCCTTGCATTGCATGATTGCATGTTTAAGGTGCATTGCATGTTTGCATGCTTAAGTTGCATTGCATGTTTACATGTTACTTATTGCTTGCATTGTTGTTTGGATTGGGTGTTAATCCAAACACGAGAAATGAGGGACGTTTCATACTTGAAGTGATGAAATGTGCCTCAATTCTCGGTCGCCGACACTCTTGATCTAGCATGATAGAGTTTTAGGCCTTATGTGTTTACTTGTGCCTTCATTTTACATTGAATTGTGCAAATTGGCTTCTCGGCCATCATGCATCGAGATGCATGATTGGTGACCCGAGGGTCGAGAACCATACTCCCTTGAGCTTATGAAATAAAAAAAAAAAGAGGGTGGTTGTGCACACATACCTCGTAAATACATTGCCATGCCCTTTCTTGCTCTCTGTTGCAGCAAACTGAAATTCAACAGCAACAACTAGTCGGCCGACCAGTATTACTAGCTGGCCGACCAATTTTTCTGGTTTTTCAGCACAGAAAGTGGTCGGCAGGTGGCTACATTCCTCAAAAACTGGTCGGCAGCCCTCCTATAGGTTCCCATGATGGAGTTTAAGCTTTCTGGAGCTTGGTGCAAGGTTCTGAAAACAATTGCAAACAGAGGCAAATTGAGGTATCGCGACGGATTTCCAAACGAGGCGACCGAGCATGCATGCATGCATTCTTTTCCCTCCGAGGCTCTTTGTTTTACTGCTTTATTTAGCTAATTTGCTTAGCTAGTTTATGCTTTGGTTGTGTAATTAAGTAGTTAATGCGTTTAGCTATTTCAATTCATTTTGTAATAATTAGTTAACTAGGATTAGTTAATTAATTTGTTTTGTAATAATTAGTTTAATTAGCTTAGATTAGCTAGTTAGCTTCTTATTCGGTCCCTCCGTCGAGAGGGCATATTGTTGTAATAAGCGTGCGTGTGTGTGATGCATGTCTTCCAACCCCCATTTCTTTCTCCCTTTTACTTAACCGCTTACGATGGTTAGTTTTAGGGCATATTTTGTTTAGCATACCTTATGCTTCACATGTGTGCATCATTCATTTGTATCGCATACACCGGGCTCGGCGCATCATACTAACTGCATTGTATTTTCAATTCCTATTTGAATACATGTACCAAGTTGCATTTCACATGACATTCTAGATAGCCGAGCCTATTTGAGTTGCATCTTTGCATGTGTTGCATTAGCCATTTTCACATGAACTAAAATCATGCATGATTTCTAACTAGTTCTTTGTTTTGGCTCGGAGTACACTGTGAGTGTTTACACTTTAGCATACTGCATGTGTGTTAATGTTGCCATGAAAGCATGCTTGCCATGAGGCTAACTACTTATTTGATATAATTGCCTGAATGCCTGTAGGTGAAAGTTGGATTACTTGAATTAGAACAATTCATCGAAATCCGTGATTTAGCCTACTTGCGAGTAACAAACTTCAAACCCATTTTCAAACAAACGAACATGCAATGTTTTGTTCCAACTTAGGAGATCTAGTCTGTACTTGTATGCTGTGCGCATCACATTGTAATTCTAGGTTAATAACCGGAATAAGAACACATGTGTTTTCAAACACAAGATATCATGCTTAGTAAAGGCCGATCTTTTAATCGGGCGAGCGGGGGCGCTCATTGCATGACCTTCCCCTCTCGTACCCAAGTTGTCACGGCCCGAACCCACCCCTATGGATTAAGGCCATAACTGGCCAGTAATCACGAGATTACCTACGGCCTTAAACCAAATAAGACAAAACTCATCAAAGTAAAGGGGCCAAACGGAAACAATTTAAAACTTTGTCCATAGAGTCGTGCTTATATGCACATCACAACATTCCATACAGACATATGTTAATAACTCACAACAGAAGGTATAGTAACATAAAGTTCTATACAGACAGGATCATCCAAATCTAAGCCAGCCAAAAACTCAACTATATACAGACGTAATCAAAGTCCTAGCCAATATGACAAAATAGCATAGAATGGCAAAAGGGCGAAGACGTGTCTCGTGCGTGAGACGCAAGGGCTGACTTTTCAAAACCTTAGTTGTTCCATACAGACTTCACTGGGGCTGGGTTTGGACTTCTCTTGGCTCACCTACAAACACATGAATGAGCATGAGCGATAGCCCAGTGAATAATATCCAACAAATAAGTTACAACAATATGTAGAACAACACAATGTTTTAAAAACCGGACCGATGGTCGAACCGGAAAAGGGATCGGGTGGATGGGTCACCGGTTCAACCGTCGGGTTGAACCGGAATCGAACCGTGACGTAATAAATATATTTAAATTATATTTAAATAAAAATATAAGTAATAAAATTATAAATTAAAATATTAAAAATATTAAATTATCTTAAATATTTGTCCTAATATGTTTTTTACTGAAAAATATAATAACATATTTTAAAATATTATTAATTTCAATTTTGGAAGATGAAATCAAATATTTAATATTCCCTCCATATGATTTTAATTCAAATAATTTGATTAAAAGGAGAGCAAAATTTTTGGAGGGATATCAAAATTTCAATATTCCCTCCAATAGTTTACAGTTTACAGTTTAAGAATATAAGAAAATCATATGGAGGGAATATTAAATATTGATATCAAAGAGCCGGTCAGACCGGCGGAACCGGCTCCGGGTCGACCGGTTCGCCGGTTCGACCGCGGTTTTTCCCGATTTCTCTTAAATACACCGGTTTTCGTCTTTGACCGGTTCAGGGGGTATTTCCGGACCGGAACCCCGACCGGTCGACGGTTCAACCGGTCGAACCGGCCGGTCCGGTCCAGTTTTCAAAACCATGGAACAACATACTTCAATGGCCTTGGGCCCAATTTAAAATTTAACATATATATACACAATTAAAATCGAGTGACTGTAGTTTCAACCACACTGGCCTTTCGCCCATTTATCCTTCCATATCAAACTGGCCTTTGGCCCATTCACACTTTCGTGTCAAGCTGGCCTCTGGCCTATTTATACTTTCATAACAAACTGGCCTTTGGCCCATTCAGACTTTCATTCATGACAAAACGGCCTCTGGCTCATTCATTCATATCAAAACGGCCTCTGGCCCATTCATTCATGTTAAAACGGCCTATCGCCCATTTACACTTTCGTGTCGAACTGGCCTTTGGCCCACTTATGCTTTCGTATCAAAACGGCCTTTGGCCCAATCATTTGTATCAGTCGGCCTTTGGCCCAATCATTTATGTCAAAATGACTTTCGGCCGATACATTTGTATCAATCGGCCTTCGGCCCAATCATTTATGTCAAAACTGTTCTTCGTGTCAGATTATCATTCGTGTCTGATCATCAGACTATCATTCGTGTCAGATCATTTGTATCAGATCATTGTTTGTATCAGACGGCCTTTGGCCCAATACATAGCATAACAGATATTTGTCCCCAATTTAGTATAGCAGCTTACAAGACTTATATGAAAGTAAGCAGTTGGACAAATAACGTACTTCAGATATCTTTATTAAGATATTACTCACAGTGATCGGTATGTGGATTTGTCCTGGAGCTTGACCCTACATATCACATAACACATATGGGTCACAAATAATTCAATCCGTTCTTTAATTCACATATTCCTCCTTAGGCTTTATTCTTATCTCTTTAATTCAATCACAATGCTCAATGCATGCCTAAGAGTGTTTAGAAGTGAAAAGGAACGGAAAACAGAACACAGAATGCATTTTCAAAATTTCAGAAAACAGGGTCCCCGTTCGAGCGTGGACTTCCCCGCTCTAGCGGACCCAAGAGGCCTGCAAAAGTACTGGTTAGGTCGAATTCACGCTCGATCGTGCACTCTAGCGCTCGAGCGGAAGGCCTCTCTACATGGCTCCCCGCTCGAGCGTGAACTTCCCCGCTCGAGCGCACACCATGTCTGCAAAAATTGCTGGGAACACGTAATTCACGCTCGAGCGGCGGTTTCCCCGCTCGAGCGGACATCAAACTTTCTGGAAATTCCAGAACTGTTCTTGGAGTTCAATTCGATATTCAAAGGTCTCAACTCATGATTTCATTCCCAAAAAACATATAAACACATTATATTGCATGAGAGTGTAAGGTTATTACATCAAATTATTCAAAATCAACATCTAATCTTCAAACAACTCTCATTTCCTTAGTAAGAACAAAACCCATATATTTCAAACTTCACATGAGCTCCAATTCTTCAAAAAAACAAACAAACATGCATGTAGGCTAGGCTTCCAATTTGAGTTCAAATGGTACAAATAAAGCTTATGATCATGGAACTTAGGAAAACCATGCATGCATGTGAGATTTGGTGCTCAATTCTACATATTTAACATGCCACATACTTGAACACACAAAATTGTGACAATTATGCACATGCATGTTCATATAGGCTCCCAATTCATCATAATCAACACAACTCTTGCTCTTGATCACATATTCCCTTTGAATTTACATGATTACAAACTCAATTTCATGAATCTACTCACCTAGGAGCTTTAATCTTCACAAATGGTAGTTAAACTTTAAGCTTAGCCTTTCAATCTCACAAACTTGAACCAAAATGCATAATTCCTCCTTCTCTCTCTTAAACCGCCCTCTTTCTCTCCCTAGAGAAATCTCAGCCCAATGAGAGAAAGTGAGTTCAAAACAATAATATAAGGCTACTTATATACCTTGGCCTAATCAATTTAATTAAGGCTAAGTAATTGAGCCTAATTTAATCGTTTCGAATCTAATTATTTCATTCTGAATCAGGTTCCAATTAAATTTCATCGTAGGCTCTAAAAATTACGCTAATCATAATGGCGTAGTCAATTTCAGTTTCGGTGGCCGATAGGGCCTTCAATTTAATTCCCAAAGCAGACAATCAAACAGATATTCCTACAGTGAACAGATAGAAATTCAAAACCACATATAGTCACATAAATGGTACACACAATCGTATCAAACACATAATCATATGCATAATAAGAACCAATTAACATAATTCGGGACAGGGTTATCACAGTCTTCCCCCCTTTAGGAAGTTTGGTCCTCCAAACTTATTTCACCTTCGGTCGAAAACAATTCGGAACACTTTTCATTTAACGGTTCCATTCTCTTCTGATAGCCATTTACTTAGTCCCAAAATCAAGCAAAACTCAGTTCTCAATTAGTCAGAGGCTTACTTTTTCTTCCACACAAAGCTTGTATGGTGCCATACCGAAACTAGAGTGTAAGCCGTTGTTGTGAGCAAAGTCTGCCAACGATGGATTGATTTTTTTTTTTTTTTTTTCCAATTCCCCGAAAATCTAAAGTACACATTTGGAGCATTTCTCCCATAGTCTAAATAGTTCTTTCTGATTATACATCAATTTACGGATGGAAAGCAGCGCTGAATCACAATTCAGTTCCCAATGCCTCTTGAAGGCTTGTCAGGACTCAAACACATTTTAGGATTCCTGTCTAAAACAATAGATATTGGAACCTCATGCAGACGAGCAATCTTATTGATGTAAATAGTGGCTGGTCTACAAACATCACACAAAAATTTTACAAGGAGGAAATGAACAATTTAGTAATTCTACATACAATAACCCAAACGGGATTTACATTTTGTGTGCTCAAGGTAGCCCCATAATGAAATTCATAGTCACATATCCCTATTTCCATTCCGAAATAGAGAGAGGTCGAAGTAGTTCCGCCAATATCTGATATTCGACTTTGACTTGTTAGCACCGAAAATATTTAGACATAGTTTCACTAATTGCCCTCTTCAAGGTAGGTTACCAACATGTTTATTTCAGATGCCAGCTAACTTTATCACAGAAGTTCGGTCTATTCCCTTGTCACAAAAATTCAATTCATTCTTCAATAATTCCACAATTCACAATCCGATTTAGTATTTAGTTTAGCGACTCATCACAGCTATCCAAGGTCAATCAAAAGTCTACAGGAATTTAAAGTGAATCTAGACACTGATTCCCAAGTTAACAAAGATAACAACGACACAATCAACCACACGACATACGTAACTCATATATCTCCATAGTACCAATTGCAAAGTTCAATAACATCGAAGTAGTTGACTTCTAACATGATACATGTGTTCTCAATCCATTCAACAGTTTACAGTTTACAGTTTACAGTTTGGTTTAATATTCAACTCCCTGTTCCATCGAGTCTTTCCACATTATCTGGTAGTCGTCAAAAGCATAAGGCAATTCATATACAAATCCCTATGATGTCAAGGACAATATCAAAGGAGTCAATCACATATTAAGCACAATTTACATATCCCCGGAGCCCCGATTACAGAATATAATGGCACTGAGTAGTTATTTACACAAAGTGTACTGAATTCACACACTTTCGGATAATTAGGGTTTTTCAACGCTCCTTTGATGCTAATAACATCCACATAATACCAAAGGATGACATTCCCGACAAAACAAAGGAATAATCGTCTCGGAATCAAATCACACCCGCTCACGACCGTCGATGGCTGACTCGAGATCGATTAAACAAACCCACCCGTACAAAACCGTCGGTGGCAAAAGAGATATCTCAACAAGGTGCTACATAGGCTTAACGTCCCCTAGCACGAAAGGACGTCCCAAGAATGTCATCAAAACAACACAATACCACTCACCATAACTTGATTTCCCAAAATCTGATAACACTGAAGCAACTACTCTCCCATACAAAACATATTATGATCAGTCAAAGATAAATGTTCAGTACTGCTTATAGTCGAATCAATCTGCCGTCATTGGTTCCAATAGCGTCAAACAAACAAGAATGTGACAATGCACAAGCATTGTTCCTTAAAACTCCCAATCACTAGATTTGCACAATTCGGTTCATTTATAACACATATGTTCTCAATAGTTGAAGGTTGGTTCTCAATGGTGTTCATGTTAGATCAATCTGTTGATAGCCCACAAAAGGTCTTTCAAATCGGTCAAGTGCTCCCAACGGATTCAAGTTTTGGGTCTATCAGTTTTCTTGTCAAAAATAATCTGGCTATTTATTTACAAGCAATTCTTAATTCCCTTTAACAAGGTCAGATCAGATAAAGGGTCTTATCGAAGTAATTCCGTCAAAGGTCTTGTCAAATCAAATCAAGCAAAGGTCCCATCAAATTATATCCAATAAGGGTTCTATCAGGCCAAATCAGACAAGGTCCTATCGGATCGAATCATATCAAAGTTTTCTCACATAGGGTACATTTGGTTCTGTAAGGCATACTTCGTTTGCTTAGGTACATGGTTAATAGTTCCACAACTGTCCTAAGTTTATCAATTCTCGAAGTCATATCAAGTCATTCATCACAACTGTCTATACCAAAATATCTCAAGTCATGTACAATACGGCATTGTTCACATAAGTTTAGGTGTAGTTACGTATGCATGCAGTTGTTCATATCGAGAGGTATGTATCATAATCAGCATAGCAGTTCCCAAATAAGTCTTACATGCAAGTACATGGTGCACAGTAACACATTAAACAAAGTTCCTCGGTTGTACATAAGATAGGGTCTGTTATGCAAAAGTTCTAAATTAATCACAAAAGCATAGGTTTACGAGTCGAGCTTAGTATAATCACATAGTCCAGTCAACTTTCTACCAATTAAAATGCATGATCTCACAACTTGCAGAGTTTACTATTTGGCATGCTTAACTCAATTATACAATCACAAAGTCACAATTCCAGTGGTTTAGCCATTTAAGGCAGTAATATAACAAATCACCCTGAGCATAGGTTTAGATATACATGTGCATGTGCAGAGCCAATCAATATCCCAAAATGTATTTCACGACCTTCCCCAATGGAGCATATACATTCAATGAATATGGTCTTGATCTTGTGGGTCTAACCAATCTAGATACACATGCAACAGATATGAACGAATATGCCGGTCTGAATCAAATAATATCCCAAGCAAAGATGTACTCATGTACTAATTCAGAACCAATCAACACATAGGCATTCGTTTATAAATAGTATAGATACCTGGGATAACAGTTGCAGTATTCTGAGTGCTTTCTGGGACGAATGCAATTGCTCTATCCTGATTAGCAATTCCTACCATTGGTACGAATCTAGCTGAGGCAGAAGATTTATTCACATTTGTTCAGTTCGGGGACAGTTCCTTACCGTATGGTCCACTTTACCATACCTATAACAAGCCCCAAAAATCTGATAACAACTTCTCGGTGTTTCTTACACTGGTGGTGGCAAGGTTCTTACCGTAGCGGCAGCTGATGCTGTTGTCTTAAGATCTCCGTCATTTCTTGTACTACTCTTTCCCGCCTATCAAGTCGGGCTGTGGAAAAACCTTCCAACCCGTATGCCTTTACTTTACCCATACTCTACACAAACTCTTATTAAGCATTGCCAAATACTGGAACGCCCAATACAAAAATAAACACAGATACACATAGGTACATTTGCACACAGGCACATTGTTATATTCTTATTTTATGTATCGTCAAGACACAATTAATCACATACGTAACAGATTATTGCATACTTATCATATACCGCATGCTGGACATTTACTAAGTGATCACGTACTCAGATCATATTCATATTTCACATAGACACCCATTTGCAAAATCGAATACACATAAACAACTTTTCATGATTCATATGTTCGTGTATGTGCTATCTAATAAAACAAACTTGTTGTACACATTAGTGCAACATTTCATTTCTCATATAACCACATGTTCTCTCCATTTGATTAAACTTGCATTATACTTTGTACAAAAGATTCACAGGTATGCATATACTAAAAAGCATACGTATTCAAACCATTTGCAATGCAAGCGAATCACAAACTTATAATATATATACATTCGTTCATATTAAACATTTAAGCGTATTCCTGATGCTTTCAAATTCATACTTATCACATGAATGCATCCTAGATCTTATCTAGACGCTTACTGCTCTTTTGGACAAGTGTGTGAGTTATTAACTCGTGCTCTGATACCACTCTGTCACGGCCCGAACCCGCCCCTATGGGTTAAGGCCATAACCGGCTAGTAATCACGAGATTACCTATGGCCTCAAACCAAATAAGACAAAACTCATCAGACTAAAAGGGCCAAACGGAAGCAATTTAAAACTTTGTCCATAGAGCCATGCTTATATGCACATCACAACATACCATACAGACATATGTTAATAACTCACAACAGAAGGTATAGTAACATAAAGTTCTATACAGACAGGATCATCCAAATCTAAGTCAGCCAAAAACTCAACTATATACAGACGTACATCAAAGTCCTCACCAACATGACAAAATAGCATAGAATGGCAAAAGGGCGAAGACGTGTCTCGTGCGTGAGATGCAAGGGCTGACTCTTCAAAACCTTAGTTGTTCCATACAGACTTCACTGGGGCTGGGTTTGGACTTCTCTTGGCTCACCTACAAACACATGAATGAGCGTGAACGATAGCCCAGTGAATAATATCCAACAAAAAAGTTACAACAATATGTAGAACAACATACTTCAACAGCCATGGGCCCAATTTAAATTTCCATTTAACACATATATACACAATTAAAATCGAGTGACTGTAGTTTCGAACACATTGCCCTTTGGCCCATTTATCCTTCCATATCAAACTAGCCTTGGGCCCCTTTCAAACTTTCATTATGTCAAAACGGCCTCGGGCCCATTCATTCATGTCAAAACGGCCTCTGGCCCATTTACACTTTCGTGTCAAACTGGCCTTTGGCCCATTCAGACTTTCATTCATGACAAAACGGCCTCTGGCCCATTCATTCATGTCAAAATGGCCTCTGGCCCATTCATTCATGTCAAAACAGCCTATGGCCCATTTACACTTTCGTGTCGAACTGGCCTTTGGCCTACTTATGCTTTCGTATCAAAACGGCCTTTGGCCCAATCATTTCTATCAGTCGGCCTTCGGCCCAATCATTTACGTCAAAACGGCCTTCGGCCCATACATTTGTATCAATCGGCCTTCGGCCCAATCATTTGTATCAATCGGCCTTTAGCCCAATCATTTATGTCAAAACTGTTATTCGTGTCAGATTATCATTCGTGTCTGATCATCAGACTATCATTCGTGTCAGATATTTTGTATCAGATCATTATTCGTATCAGACGGCCTTTGGCCCAATACATAGCATAACAGATATTTGTCCCCAATTTAGTATAGCAGCTTACAAGACTTATATGAAAGTAAGCAGTTGGACAAATAACGTACTTCAGATATCTTTATTAAGTTATTACTCACAGTGATCGGTATGTGGATTTGTCCTGGAGCTTGACCCTACATATCACATAACACATATGGGTCACAAATAATTCAATCTGTTCTTTAATTCACATATTCCTCCTTAGGCTTTATTCTTATCTCTTTAATTCAATCACAATGCTCAATGCAAGCCTAAGAGTGTTTACAAGTGAAAAAGAACGGAAAACAGAACACATAATGCATTTTCAAAATTTCAGAAAACAGGGTCCCCGCTCGAGCATGGACTTCCCCGCTCGAGCGGACCCAAGAGGCCTAAAAGTATCTTGGTTAGGTTGAATTCACGCTCGATCGTGCACTCTAGCGCCGGCGGAAGGCCTCTACATGGCTCGCCGGCGTGAACTTCCCGCCGGCGCACACCATGTCTGCAAAAAGTGCTGGGAACACGAAATTCACGCTCGAGCGGCGGTTTCCCCGCTCGAGCGGACATCAAACTTTTTGGAAATTCCAGAACTGTTCTTGGAGTTCAATTCGATATTCAAAGGTCTCAACTCATGATTTCATTCCCAAAAACATATAAACACATTATATTGCATGAGAGTGTAAGGTTATTACATCAAATTATTCAAAATCAACATCTAATCTTCAAACAACTCTCATTTCCTTAGTAAGAACAAAACCCATATATTTCAAACTTCACATGAGCTCCAATTCTTCAAAAAAAAAAACAAACAAACATGCATGTAGGCTAGGCTTCCAATTTGAGTTCAAATGGTACAAATAAAGCTTATGATCATGGAACTTAGGAAAACCATGCATGCATGTGAGATTTGGTGCTCCATTCTACATATTTAACATGCCACATGCTTGAACACACAAAATTGTAACAATTATGCACATGCATGTTCATATAGGCTCCCAATTCATCATAATCAACACAACTCTTGCTCTTGATCACATATTCCCTTTGAATTTACATGATTACAAACTCAATTTCATGAATCTACTCACCTAGGAGCTTTAATCTTCACAAATGGTAGTTAAACTTTAAGCTTAACCTTTCAATCTCACAAACTTGAACCAAAATGCATAATTCCTCATTCTCTCTCTCTTAAACCGGCCCTCTCTTTCTCTCCCTAGAGAAATCTCAACCCAATGAGAGAAAGTGAGTTCAAAACAATAATATAAGGCCACTTATATACCTTGGCCTAATCAATTTAATTAAGGCTAAGTAATTGAGCCTAATTTAATCGTTTTGAATCTAATTATTTCATTCCGAATCAGTTTCCAATTAAATTTCACCGTAGGCTCTAAAAATTACGCTAATCATAATGGCGTAGTCAATTTCAGTTTCGGTGGCCGATAGGGCCTTCAATTTAATTCCCAAAGCAAACAATCAAATAGATATTCCTACGGTGAACAGATAGAAATTCAAAACCACATATATTCACATAAATGGTACACACAATCGTATCAAACACGTAATCATATGCATAATAAGTACTAATTAACATAATTCGGGATAGTGTTATCACACAAGTTCCCGAGCCGAGGCAACTTTGGTGATGACGGAGACGTGGCCTTTGGCACGAGTCAGGGTTTCCTATATTTCCCAAAAAACAAAATATTTAGGTGGCGACTCTGTTCCTGGCAAAGCAGTCCATGTTTGGCACTTCTTTATAAAAATCAGTTTTCCAAAACGATTTGTCGGATTTGGACTCTTTGGTGATTTATCAGTCTCATATCGCACATTGTGAGACTAGATTTAGAACCGTGACACAAATCCAAACTTGTAGTAGCTAGAGAGCAAATGAATTTCGCGCCCTTCACAGCGCGGAGCTCAGGAGTCCTCGGGCACGTCTACAACGTCTCTATGAGCTCATTCATCTTCATGTTCCAGATGTCAACTTGCAAAATAACCTGCTTTATCATTTAATGCAAGTCCTTCTATTTTTCATGCACCATTTGATCTTATACATTCTGATATTTAGGGACCATCATCTACTACCACTATGGGCGAATCACGTTACTTTGTTGTCTTTGTTAATGATTTTTCACATTTTACATGGTTGTTTCTCATGAAAAGTTGATCAGAACTCAAACAACTTTATTACAATTTTGCAAGCATGGTCCAAACCTAATTTTCTAAAACAATTAAAAATTTTCGATCTGATAATGCTATGGAAAATAGGGATCTTGACTTTCTCTCCTTCTTTCAGCGTCACGGTACTTAGCCTCATCGTTCTTGTGCTGGCACGTGCCAACAAAATGGCCGTGCTAAATGGAAGCATAGGCATATTCTTGACACTACTCAAGCCCTTCTTATCTCTTCCTCGTGCCCTGAATATTTTTTGAGAGAAGCTGCGCTTGCTGCTGTCTACACTATCAATTGTGTTCCCACTTCTACTATCCATAACCAAACTCCTTATGCACGTTTACATGGCACTAGTCCTCCATACACAAATCTTCGGGTTTTTAGGTCTACATGCTTTGTTCTCCTCCAACCTCATGAACACACCAAACTTGAACCCCGTTCTCGTCTTTATTGCTTTCTTGGATATGGAATTGAACATAAAGGCTATCGTTGTTGGGATCCTATCTCTAACCGTCTTCATGTCTCTCTTCATGTGGTTTTCTGGGAGCATAAAATGTTTTCATCCTTATCCTTGTTCCACTTATTATCATCTTCTACTTTCATTCTGTTTACTAATCCTTCTATCGATCTCTTCTCTAATGCCTTTGATGCAGGTTCCTCCTCTCTAGAGATGCCTTTGCCTACACCTGGTCCTATCCCGACTGCGTCCTCTGATGGTCCCGTTGAGTCTCCTATCATCCTACCAGATCTTCTTCTCACCGGTCATCCACATCGGGTAACTCAACTACCTATTCATCTTCGTGATTATATTGTTGGGTCTACTGCCTTTTCTACTTATGAACCTACCTCCTATCGTGAGGCTTGTACTAATCCTCTTTGGCAGCAAGCTATGATTGATAAATTACAGGCTTTAGACAAAACTTATACCTGGGATGTTATTAATCTTCCTCTTGGAAAGACTGCGATTGGTTGCAGATGGGTCTACAAAATCAAGACCCATTTTGATGGCTCTATTGAGCGTTATAAAGCCCGTCTTGTTGCAAGGGGCTTCACCCAAGAATATGGCATTGACTATGAGAAGACTTTCGCTCCGGTTGCTTGGCTTACCTCTGTACGTAGCTTACTTGCTGTTGCTGCTGCTGCTCACCATTGGGATCTCTTTTAGATGGATGTCAAAAATGCCTTCTTTAATGGTGATCTTCTTGAGGAAGTCTACATGCAACCTCCTCCTAGGTCTGCTTATCCGGCTCATAAGGTTTGCAAACTAAACGTGCTCTCTATGGTCTCAAGCAAGCCCACGAGCTTGGTTTGCAAAATTTAGTTCCACTATCCATGACTTCGGCTTCACCTCCTGCTCATATGACTCCGCTTATTTGTTTAGACCACTCCTCATGGCACTACTCTTCTTCTTCTTTACATAGATGATATGATTATCACCGGTGATGATGTGGCTAGTATTCTTAGCCTCAAACAATTTCTCAATTGTCAGTTTGAGATGAAGGACCTTGGTACTCTTAATTATTTCTTAGGGCTTGAAATCTCTCGTGATTCCACTAGTTATTATTTGTCATAAGCCAAATATGCATCCGATCTTTTAGCACGTGCTGGTCTTACCGATTGCAAGACTACCTCTACTCCCATTAATCCTTAGACTCGTCTCACTCCTCTAGACAGGAATCTTCTTTTTGATGCTACTCTTTATTGCTAGCTGGTTGGTAGTCTTGTTTATCTCACTGTGACTCATCTTGACATTGCTTATGATGTCCATCTTGTTAGTCAGTACATATCGGCTCCCCATCGAATGGCCCGATGGTCGGCTTCAATGGAACGCCCACGTGGCCACTGGGCGCTACAAACTTGGAAGTACAGGCCGGTACTAAAAAGATCAGGACAGAATTCATCGTGATTGATACGCCTTCTCCTTACAACATCATATTAGGAAGGCCATGGTTGCATGCAATGGGGGCAGTTCCCTCAACATTGCACCAACTACTGCGCTTCCCAACAGAACATGGGATTGAAGAAGTCAGAGGAGATCAACTGCAGGCAAAAAATTGCTCCATGGCAGCAATGAAGACTACCTGCAGTGTTCGAGAACCAGAAAAGGTAGAGATTGAAGATGAGGACGTGGAGGTCCCGCACCCCGCATTACACTACTCTACTTCGTATATTTCGCTACTTTAAAGGCACTATGTTCTATGGACTCCATTACTCTGCTCGCTCTTCTCTCAAGCTTCGTGCCTTTTCTGATGTTGATTGGGCTGGGGATCCTACTGATTGACGCTTTACCACGGGTTTCTGTTTCTTCTTAGGAGATTCTCTTCTTACTTGGCGCAGCAAGAAATAGTCCCTCACTGCTCACTCTAGTACTGAAACTAAATACCGCGCTCTTGTTGACACTACTCAGGAACTTTTATGGATTCGCTGGCTCCTTGCTGATATGGGTGTTTCTTCCCTTGGTGCCACCTCTCTCTATTGTGACAATTAGAGTGCCATTCAGATTGCTCACAATGATGTCTTCCATTATCACACCAAACATATTAAGATTGATTGTCATTTCATTCAACAACATGTTACATGTGGCACTATTCATCTTCTTCCTATTTCTTCTGCTGATCAACCTGCTGATATTTTCACCAAGGCTCATCCTTCTAGTCGTTTTAGTGATCTAGTTTCCAAACTCAAGTTAGTTTATGGTTACCCACTTTGAGTTTGAGGGGGGGGGGTTGTTAATGTATATATTAGATTTAGATTTAGATTTATACTTATTTCCTTGTATTGTAGATATAGCTTATATCTATCTCTCTATCTCTATCTCTTTGTATCTCTATCTCTCTCTATCTCCTTCTATACTTATCTAGGTTTGAGTTCAACCTATAAATATAGGCTCTCCTATTGTGTTCAATTGATTGCATATAATACAGATATGCATTTTCCATATTTCTTTTAACCATTCTAACAAATATTATAATATATTTATATATATATTTAGCTTAAGTAATATAAGTTCTCCTACCTTAAATCCATGGTCATGAATTCAAATCTGAGTCACCTTTTTGTGTAACCTTTTTAGCAAAAAAAAAAAAAAAAAAATAATAATGTCACATAACATGAGGAGAGTAAAGATTTCATTACACCAATCGAGACGTTCACTTAATAATAATACTAGTATAATGATGATGATAGAGAACTACATTAACAACTGTTAAAAGTAAAGTTTAGTGCAGATAAGTAATGAGGAAGAGCAATGATGATGCTTCACCAAATTTTCTTGTCTTGCATGTACAATATCGGATGCTTATAAAACCTGTAATGATAGGAAATATAAAAAGTAAACCAAGATGTTTGGATCGAAGGATACCTTTGTAACTCAAAAAGTGGTTGTAATTTTTATTTAGATGATAGGAATTCAAATTAAACCAAATCAAATTAAGTCTTAAGTCCCATTAAATGAGGTCACTACATGAATTTCCTTCTCCATTCAACTCTATCAAACATCATTTCGCTTTGTCAAATTAAGAAGGTTCATATCTCTATTTACTACATTAACCGACGTCAATCTAGATTTTTTGTTTTTTTGTTGTCCACAATACCAAACTATACAATATCGCTGGTCTAATAGCCGTTTTATAGAACTTTCTTTTTCAATCTACCAATTCGCTCTTGGTGGATTGAAAACTTTTCAACCTGCCGTTAACCCACCTATAATCTAAATCAATGGGTTAATAGTTTGAGCTGGTTAAAAGTATAAAATGGAAAAGAACACCAACTACCATACAATCTTGTGTATATATATATTAGGAGGTGTAAGCCTACCCGATGGGTGTGCTATTAATTTTGTAAAATATAAATTTTTCTTTTGAAATAGAAATACATGAAGTGTTTGTAGATCAAGTAGTAAGCGTGTTGTCTTCAAATCTAAGTTCTTACGTTTAAATCTTGTGCACTTCACTTTAATTTTTTTTTTCATTTTTTTTTTTGATATTAAAAAATCCACTTGGCAAAAGGAAAGAGTAAGCTTTAAGAGATTAAAGTGATTGTTCACATATATAATAGTATAGATAGATAGATAGATATTGTGATTTCTCTTGGAGTAATATTCTACACTAATTATTAATTAATGAATCTTATATAATTTATTAAAACGTCAACATAATGCTCTAAGTAAGTGATAATTATTAGCAAATCTTATTAATTTTATTTATTTACTCATAATTCTTGAGTGATTTTGTTTGAGGGCTACTAAATGCCCCTACCTTTTTCCTTTGGATTCCCATCTCTTTTATTTATTTTTTTGTTACAATTTTGCCCTAACATCAATTTCCATTTTTGACCCCATCTTTATCCTTCCAACCCTAACCCTAACCCTAACCCTACATTCACCTCCACTTCACTCTAGCCGGCAGCCATCCCAGTGCCTTCTTACTGGCGACCACCCTCTCACCACCGCGACCTTTTTCCACTTCTTTTTCTTCTTCTTCTTTTGGGTTCCTGGTTGTCCCGCCATCGTGATCACCCTTCCACATCATCGTCTCCAAACTGCGAACTCCTCACCACCATGGTCGTCGAGTCTAATCTCGACTTCGGTCCCTAACCATCTTCTTTTTCCTTATCTTCTCCCGAAACCCTAAACCTAGCCTTAGGGTTTTTAGAAATGGCAACGGCTTTAGGTGGCGGTGGGTCATGATCAGGGTTGCGATCTAGGTCATGAGAAGAAAAAGATGAGGAGGAGGAGGCAGTGGTGATGGTGGCGGTGGATCACGATAGGGAGAAGGAGAAGAAGAAGAAGAAGAGAAGAGGAGGCGACAATGGAGTGCGATGGTGGTTTGCTAGAGCTGAGGCAAAGGAGGTGAAGACGAAGAAAAATGGAAGAATAAGGAAGGCAGCGATAGTGGTGGGACTGCCTGCGGTGAGGGATCAGGTGAGTAAGCTGGCGAAAGTGGTGGTTGGAAGTGGGAGCTAGGGTTAGGGTTTGGGTTTGGGATATAGTTGGTATTGAGGTAGGGATTCAAAGAGAAAATGAAGAGGCCAAAGTAAAAAGGTGGGGGCAAATAGTAGCACTCTTTTGTATTTTTACATATTTGCCTCTTGTTTTGATAAGAAGAAAATTTTGATACTTTTTAGATGTATTTTGTATTTGTGGAATAATTATTAGGTACTATTAATGGTACTGAGAAATTTACCAAAGTGATAAATAGTTGAGATATTTCGAATTTTGTTTGTTAGTTTTGATAAATTTTTAATTTATTTATTTTGATTTGTATTAAAATATGATGTGGAAAGTATAAGTAGTTGAATTGTAGGATTAAGAAAGAAAGGGCGATGTCTTTTGGCAATACTTTGATTGCAAACTTGAGTATAAAATTAGTGGCTAAGCTAACGTATGCATTGGTAGAAATTTTGGTAAATTTTTTGAGATTTCTAACATTATTCAACTTGATCACTTGTTCATTGAACTATTCCACTGTGACAATCACAGATTCGAAGTGGTTGCTGTTCGTGAAACATAGTAGTCAAAGTTCATTTCGGATTTTATTTCAATAATCTAAATTATTTATTTTTTAACGTATATTGTGTAGAATAAATTTATAAAAAATCAAATTGGTTGGATATCGATAGCCCTTTTATTAAATTATATTTATATTTAGTTTTATATTTAAAATAATGCTTGTCATTCTCGAATATCATTAAATATTTCAACAAATTACATTTATATTCAGTTTTATATTTAAAATAATTTTTACCATTCTTTTTTTCAATACACGTGTTTTGATGAGTGGGCTATCAATATCTGATCAATTTGATTTTTGCAAGTTTGTTCTACACGATATACCTTAAAAATAAATGATTTGAATCATTAAATAAAACTTAAAATGGGCCACAACGCGCACAAAACAGTGAGTGTTGTGCTTCACGCACAAGAAGCACCCCAAATTTGACAGGCACAAAGTTTTTAATATATTGGAGTATTTAGTTGAGATTTGATTATACATTGTGAGATTAATTATAACTTATTATGATATTAGTTATGATATTATTTTAATTATAATTTAAATTTTTTTAGTTATACTTTATATGGTATTTGATTATAATTTATTTTTTTATTAAAATTCTTATAAAATTAAATTATGACATTTATAACGATATTGTAACTTATTATGAAATTTTTTTTTATAATGATATTGTAATGATAACTTATGAGATTAATTATATGAGATTAATTATATTTTTTTATGAGATTAATTATAACTTATTATGAATTTTTTTTATTATAATAATATTGTAATGCCCCAAAATAAATACACTAAATTCCAACTCAGAAGTGGAAGAATAATAGAAGCAATATACTTTCATTCATCAGAGTCTGTGTACAAAAGGTGATACATGTGATATATATTCATAAATGACTCATCCTGAATCTATAGCATGTGTTTCAAGTGATAAAGAAATGAAAATTAACAGATATTCTCATGCCCTAATGGCTTACATCTTTCCAAAGCCGTGCTTGGTTACAAAAAAAGGGATACAAAATCAGTACATATAATGTCCTTGGCTAGAATTAAAACAACAACAATAGAAGCTCTTGCTCCAAATTCCTCCAAGCTACTGTCTTGGCGGATGCATATCACCAACACTTGAAAATGGTTTTTCCCAAGTAGGGTGAGCCAAAACCCAGCAGAAATAATCTATCACAATATATGAGTCTCAACAAAGATATAAGTAAAGTGTATATATACAAGGTCTGGAGTGAAATCATTCATGTTTTACAACATCATAATATGCCATGTTTTATATTCCAATCCTTGTTATCCAAATTCTATTCACGTCAATTCATTTCATCTCGACTCATGAGCCAATTTCATTATTTTCCAGACAACTCAACTGAGACTACAACCTAGTGGTATTTAATTCAACACCTTAATCACACAAACACTTCAATTTTCCATTTTACGAAAATTTCGTCTGCGGGATTCGACACCCATGTATATGCGCGGTTTTGGGACTTTCACTCTGGACACATAGGCCAACTTAATTCAATGTAGTCCATTTTCTTTCTTCCTCCCAAACAAGGAGTACATCCCCTTTCTCCTCCCAAACAACATATACAATGTATTTAAAACACAGTCATATTCAATGACAACCGACAAGAAATTAGTTTCAATTTACCTAATCCTCATGCAATTTCTACAACAATCATAGTTATCCTTCACCAATAGCCCAATACATATATTTCTAAACAGATATTCAATCTCAAGATAGATAATTTATTCAAAATTTCATAGGTGAGTGATAATACATATTCCCCTCCACCATTCGTGTCATCATCTATTCAATTTCACACTTTTAATCATAATTCCATTTATTTATACAAAATAAATATTTGAAACATTTTAGGGCAAACTCATTCTTTCCCAAATATCGACCCAAATGCCAAAATCAACTATTTTGCCACAATATAACCTCATATTTGACCCCATAACCATTTGTAACTCATTCACTTAAAAATCCCTCTTTTGATTTATACCCAAGCCCTAGGTCTGTTCATAGTACACCCAAATTCCACCATTTATACATAATGACTCATAACTAAGTTAAAAGTCATATGAAAGGGTAGAAAATCCCTACCTCAAGTTGGAAGACCAAAGGAAGAGATGAAAAAACTTTGAAAATGCCGAAACCAACTTCTATTTGGATGAAAACGTAGCTTTTGGAATGCTCAAGCTTCTTCTTAAAGACACTAGGGTAGAAAACCCAATGGTTCTAGGTTAAAATGTAGAGATAAGGTAGGTTTTAGAGAGAGAGAGAGAGTCTCAACTTTAGGGTTTGGAGAGAAATAGATCTAAAAAGGTGATGTAAAAGTCACTTTCGCGAGCTGATATACGCATAGTCTGCTCGAGCGCAAGAAGTAACGGTCGAGTGCTAGACATAATAAGTTGTTCCACTCGAGCACAAGAAGTGACGCTCGAGCGCCAAGACACAATGAAGAAGGGCGATCGCCGGCGCAATAAGTGACGCTCAAGCATAGAAAATACACATTTAGTAGTTTTGCAGACACATACCAACACTCGAGCTCAAGAAAGGCCGTTTGAGCACCCACTCGCGCGAGTGTAGGAAACGTCGCTCGAACGCAAAATATACTCTCCCAAAGAGTTTTGCGCAGACTGCAAAATCTTGAGAGTTTGCAAAGCTCGCTTGAGCACAAGAAGTACCGCCGGCGGAGGACCAAAATCAGGCAACATAAGGTTTGAAAACCAAGCGACCAACCTGTTCCAAACACAACTACAACGACCCAAAAGACAAACTCAAGGGATAACAAGGGGAAAAGAGATAAACAACAACATTAAACCATGAAGCCCGAGTCCGGAATACAACAAAAAGGTTGGGTCAAAACCGGAATCGCTATAGATATGCTCTAAAATCCACGAATTCTGCCACTAATATGAAACCCCACTATATTTAGTAAGGGTGCAATTTGGGTGGGCTCAACCCAAGCAATTTGAACCCAGTCCGAATTTTTTTAGGGCTTGGACAAGACATTTTCAAATTCAGTACGGGCTTGGAAAAAAATTCAGAAGCCCAAATTAAATTTGGGCGAGCTTGGGCAAAGACGTCAAACAACCCGAGTAACCTGAAACTTGAATTATACATATATAGATATATAAAAATATTAAATATACATATAAATTATTAGACATTACATGATATTAAAGTAATTTAGATTATTAAAAATAACATAAAATCTTTTTTCTTTTTTTTTTTTCACTTATAAATTGTAAAGACTACTATAGCGGCATCTCTCTTACATTATATAAATTATTTATTTTGATGGTATTGATGATTTTCTATATATATATATATAAATAGAGTCAAATTTTAATAATGTAGTTGCAAAAAATAAAAAAAATAAAAATCATTTACAATTCTAGTTTAATTTGAGTCGGGCTTGGGCAGGCATCATCGGGTTACAATTCGGGTCTGGGTGGGTCTGGACACGTCTCAGCATTGTTAGGTTTTTATTATTGGCAATCCTATTTGACAAAACTCTTTTCAGTTGTGTTTGTTTTTGCACTTTTATTTCAGCGAGGCTATGAGTTTATTAGATGCGAATCCAACCCGAATCGAGCCTTGCAGAGAAGTTTGTGATGTTAATGCTTTCAAGATTTCCATTTCACTGATTATGACGGGGGTCGAGTTGCCCGGTCAGCTCGCGCCCGAAGCAAAATGCAAAATTGCATTCAAAGTTGGTTGTCCGCCCTTGCTCGCTCGAGCGAAGAGGTACTCGCTAGCGAAGGACTGCGTCTGGCTTAAAACCTAAAAGAGGTGATTATGCGCTCGAGCAATGCATTAGTGGCTCGAGCGAAGAAGTGCGTCTACATAAAAACCTGAAAGAGTTTATTCCTCGCTCGAGCGAAGGTTTCGTGGCTCGAGCGAAGGCACTAGGAGAAATCATGCGAGTTAAGGTTCTCGCTCGAGCGAGAGAAACTTCGCTCGAGCGAGCTTCAAAATTAGGATTTCTATAAGGAATTGGTTTTCTTCCAAAACTAGGATTACTTTGGATTTCTATAAGTAGTTGGCTTTCTCTCAAAACCTGACTTACTCCTTCAGATCTTCTTTTTGGATATTAAGGTTTATACCTGAGGATATTTTGCTAGTTTTCTTTGATGTTTCATTGAGTATTCAACTCATGGTTTAAGAAGCATACATCAAAGGTTTGCTTGTTTATTCTACACAAAAGAGAGAGTTGCTCTTCGGTGGATTCTGAAGAATTTGAGCCTGAAGCTTTGGTGGACTCTGGAGTGGCTCATCGTTAAGACAATTCTGAGGTGAAGGCAGGTTGGAAGAGGCACATAGGGGTTGGTTCAATTTGGGCGTAGATTCGCTAGGTAATTGAGAATATACCTGTATAATTCATTTATATCTTCTTAGTGGATTGTTTTGTGGCTGTTGCCCGTAGTTTTTTATCACAATTGGAGGTGTCCAATTGTGGTTTTTCCACGTAAAATCGTTGTGTCGATTTGTCTTGATTGTTTGATTGAGATTGTTATATACTGCTTAAAATTGTTACATAATCACAAATCAACATCTGGGGGATTTCTAGATTTTTCAAGCATAACTTGGGTTAGTTTTGGACAATCTCCCAACTTGCCCGAACCCACCCGAGTTGCACCCCTAATATTTAGTGCCATTGCTCATCATATAGTATGGCATAATTGGTGGATAAGTGGAATTCATCATCAATTCATGGAAAATTATTAAATTCACATAATTTTAGTGCCATTGCCATTGCTCATCATATGGTATAGCGTAATTGGCGGATAAGTGGGATTCATCTTCAATTTATGGAAAATTTGTTAAGTACTTTTAAAGTAGGGTAAATTATAAATATATTTTTAAATTTTACTTAAAATACAGATTAATTTTGGAGAATTTGATCAAAACTCATTCATAATAAAATTTTAATACATTAAGAGCAAGCATAAATTTTTTTTTTTTGAAAGGTCGAACACACACCACTGCTACTAAAATATCCTTAGTGATTAATTTGATATTTTAAACTCTAAAAAGATAGAACTTTTGATCTAAATGTCACTTTTTAATAAAATTGATATTTTGATAATTTTCTCATCAAGATCTATTAAATAAAATTTAGGTTGACTATGGAATTCTTTTAAAAAAATCGTAAAAATTTTACCGTCGAAATAAGCGTAAATAGTAAAATTTTACTCTGAATAAAAATAAAGTTTACAATAAAATTTTAATTTTTGAATATTAAAATACCATCATCATCACTAAACACCATAGTCACTATAATTATTAATAAATAATTACAAAACATAACTTTAACAAAGTAAAATGAAATAAAACCTTTAATAGAGTAAAATGAAATAATAACTTTAATAGAGTAAATTTTACGGTTAATTTAAAACAGAGCATTAATAAATAAATGACAGATTACATATTATTATAGCAAACTAGAGTAAAGTTTTACTGTCACTTTTAAATATAGTATCAGCAAAATAAAATACTTGACATATATTATCAGAGCAAATAAAAATAAAAATAATCTAATAAATGACAGAGAAAGTTTCGGTTTTTATTATAATACCAAAAAATGATTTTATGGCTAGTAGAATATATCAGAATTGTCAAGATGAACAAAGACTATAATGTTCATGTTTATCCTTTTTAGGTTCTAACAACACTAATTTTTGTCAGGTTTTTATTCTTGGCAATCCCGTTTGACAAAACACCTTTAAGCTGTATTTGTTTTCGCACTTTTATTTCAGTGAGGCTATGAGTTTATTAGATGCGAATCCAACCCGAATCGAGCCTTGCAGAGAAGTTTATGATGTTAATGCTTTCAAGATTGCCACTTCGCTGATTATGACAGGGGTCGAGCTGCCTGGTCAGCTTGCGCCCGAAGCAAAATGCAAAATTGCATTTAAAGTTGGCTGTCCGCCCTTGCTCGCTCGAGTGAAGAAGTACTCGCTCGAGCGAAGGACTGCGTCTGGCTTAAAACCTGAAAGAGGTGATTGTGTGCTCGAGCAAAGCATCGGTGGCTCGAGCGAAGAAGTGCGTCTACATAAAAACCTGAAAGAGTTTATTCCTTGCTCGAGCGAAGGTTTCGTGGCTCGAGCGAAGGCACTAGTGGAAATCACGTGAGTTAAGGTTCTCGCTCGAGCGAGAGAAGCTTCGCTCGAGCGAGCTTCAAAATCTAGATTTCTTTAAGGAATTGGTTTTCTTCCAAAACTAGGATTACTTTGGATTTCTATAAGTAGTTGTTTTTCTCCCAAAAATTTACTCACTGCTTCAGATCTTCTTTTTGGATATTAAAGTTTATACCTGGGGATATTTTTCTAGTTTTCTTTGATGTTTCATTGAGTATTCAACTCATGGTTTAAGAAGCATACATCAAAGGTTTGTTTGTTTATTCTATACAAAAGAGAGAGTTGTTCTTCGGTGGATTCTGAAGAATTTGAGCCTGAAGCTTTGGTAGATTCTAGAGTGGCTCATCATCAAGACAATTCCGAGGTGAAGACAGGGTTGGAAGAGGCACATAAGGGTTGGTTCAATTTGGTCGTGGATTCACTAGGTAATTGAGAGTATACCTATGTAATTCTTTTATATCTTCTTAGTGGATTGTTTTGTGGCTGTTGCCCGTGGTTTTTTATCACAATTAGAGGTGTCCAATTGTGTTTTTTCCACGTAAAATCGTTGTGTCGATTTGTCTTGATTGTTTGATTGAGATTGTTATATACTGCTTAAAATTGATACATAATCACAAATCAACATCTAGGGGACTTCCAGATTTTTCAATTGGTATTAGAGCGGGTCGTTCTATTTTTTTTAAAAAAAATCTTTTTGAACAAGATTTTGTTTGATTTGTGATAATGGATTCAATTCGTGAGGGAAATTCTATGGTTCGACCACCCCTACTTGACAGATCCAATTATTTTTTTTGAAAAGCTCGGATGAGATCGTTTTTAAAATCTATTGATCAAAAAGTTTGGCAATCTGCATGTGTGGGTGGGCTGAACCAATGATTACCATTAATGGAGTAACTTTCCCCAAACCAATTGATAAGTGGGACACAATTGATTACCAAAATAGTAGTTGGAATAGTAAAGCTATCGATTCTCTCTTTTGCGCTGTCACACCTGAAGAGTTTAGTCGTATTTGTAATTGTGAAGCCGCAAAGGAGGCTTGGGATATCTTACAAACTATTCATGAGGGCACTCCTTCTGTGAAACGCTCAAAACTTCAAAGGCTCACATCTAGTTTCGAAAACTTTTCAATGAAAGATAGTGAGACCCTTGATGAATTTTATGCGAAGTTGAGTGACATTGTAAATTCCAAACTTCAATTTAGGTGAAAAATACCGAATCCAAAGTTGTGGAAAATTTTTGAGATCCTGTTCTATCGGTTCCAACCAAAAGTTACGGCTATTGAGGAGGCTCAAGATGTTGACAACCTCAAGCTGGATCACTTGGTTGGAAATCTCCAAACTTATGAGGCACATAGGAATTTCAAAAAGAAACAAAAAGATATTGCTTTTAGTAGTGCTCATAGAGTTGGAGAAGATTTTGATGAGGATTGTGAGATAGATTCCAAGATTACGGCTGCTTTTGTTAAACAATTTTAAAAATCTTTTTTTGAAAAAGAATCCTAATCTTTTGGAATCTACTCATACTCATAAATCTAAAGGCAAAGATAAACTCAAAATTAATTCTATAGCTAAGAAGGAGAAAGGAAAGATACAAGGGAACTCTGAAAGAGTCCAGTGCTATGAATGCCAAGGATTTGGCCACTTTGCTTCAAAATGCCCCACTCGTTTGAAGAAGAAGAAAGCCCTCGCCATCACTTGGGATGATGAACCAGAATCTGATGAAGCTGAAAGTGACAACGAGGATCAAGGTGAAGAGGGACATAAACAATTCCTTGCTTTTATGGAAGCTTCCAAATCGAAGGACAAACCGAGTATCCAAGAGGCCGATTGAGAATGCCATCGATGATGAAGAGCTTGAGCAAGCTTATGAAAAGTTGTATAAGGAATCTCTTAACTTATCCAAATTGAATGACAAACTCACTACTGAAACTCAAAGCATGTGAAAGTGAAAATGTCAAATTAAAGAAAGAGATTTCGAGGTTAGGAATGATGCCCTTAAGATTTCCAATGATCAACAAGCTCTTTGTGCAAAACTTTTGACTTGTGAGATAGAGAGGAATGAGTTACTGAGAAATCTATGCAACACATGAAGAAAAGATTAAAACTCTCGAGATGTCTCAACTTGCCTTGGAAGAACTAATCATCAAGAAAGAGGAAGAGCTCAAGTGTGCTATGGCTACCATTGGTCTTTGGAACAAAGGATCAAAGACTTTGGACGATATCATTGGGTCTCAACAAATGTGTTGTGACAAGAGTGGCATTGGCTTTGGTGATAACAAAGAGCAAAAATAGAGTGCATCTACATCTCATGATACAAGAACTCAAGGAAAGGGAGAATAAAAAATTCAACATAAGGATGGACTTCTCAAACTTCCTAGAGTTTGTAAGGTAAAAGAAAAGAAGGTACACCCTGTACACCCTGTTTTTATTTGTCATCATTGTGGTATGCATGATCATATTCGCCCTTATTGTTATAAGTTGCATGGGAGAGTGTATTTGCCTAGACCTAAAAATAGGAAGTTGGAAGTCAAGTCGAGACGGGTTCCCATTGCAGGGGAAAAGAACCACAATGTTAAGACACCACCCAAGAACCGCAATTCTTACAACTTTGTTCATACTAAAGTGGTTTGGGTGAAAAACTTGACTTGTGTTAATTTGTTTACTTGTTTTAGTTTTTGGGTTACTGTGTGTTTTTTTTAATGAGAAAAAAATGTGTGCTTGTTCGTTTTTTGTTTTACTTTGGTTAAGAAAAAAAAATGAAAAAAAAAACCAAAAAGATTTTCTTAGTATGGTTTTGCAAGCTTGAAATTTTTTGAGATGTCCTTGGTGCATATTGGAATTGATAAGAATATCCATTACATGTTAATATATGTGTGCTTTCTGTGGTCATTACTCATTTTGGAGTATGTGTTTTTTGATTAGTATGTCTCATTCTGTACACACTCTTGGATTAGCAAATTTTGGAGTCTTCCGCCTTAGTGATCTTTTTTCTCTATGGACTTCTGGCATGGTATCTTTTGTTTTTCTAGAGGAATTAACCGATACTAGCATATCTTGGGTAATGTTGAGTCTCTTAACCAACTTCCATCTTTTTGCATCTCCACGGCTTTCCCCTTTGTTCTTTGGAGTCCAGCCATGAGGAAAAGGCTACCTCAGAGTCACCAACCAGGCTCTCCTTATTATATCCATGCTTCTCTAGTTCGGTTTCCATACTCTTGAGCGTGTCAGCCGCCAATGAGTGTGCAAAAAAAAGAAAAAATGTGCAAAAGAAAAGAAAACAAATTGTGCACAAGAAAGAAATGAAAAAAATATAAAAAAAGAAAGATAAAATAAAGGATTCATTGATTGAGGGGGAGCCTCCGCTTTTACTCACCAAATACCCCTTGATTCCTAGTGGTTTGACTTTCCTTTAGTTGTGCTTAGATTCTCTTGTTGAGGTCCAAATTTTCATATCACTGCTAGGATTTGAATCTAGTGTTTGTCGAACCCCAAGAGTCACACACACATTTTTTTTATGGGATCTATGCTTTTCACATAATGCATCACTTTCTTTTATGAGAAATCTTCTAGTGGCTGTGCACATTGTGTTTTCAAGTGATTGTGCTTCTTAGATAATCTTGTGTGTTTCAAGGTACAAGTATGAAATTCCTTACTTGCTCCAACATATTATTTTTGTCGTTTTCTTCTTGTTCACTGTTTTCAGTGTTTGTGATTGCTTTTAGTGAGGGAGAGTTCGGTTAATTGTTATTATGTCATTGCTTGTGTGGTTTATGATCCTACTTTTGTTGTTTGAGCTTCCTTTGTCAATTCGTGACAAAAGAGGGAGAAAGTTGTTTTTCATTGTGTCTTAGGATTTCATGTATCCATGTCATGTGTCGGGTGCATATGTCTTAGTTTTCAGGTTTTCATACTACATGTTCTTAAAATCTCCAAGTCGCATCTATTCATGTTTTCTATCTCATACTTCAAGATAATCTTGTCATATGTGTATTGCTTTTTCATATACTCTTGTGGGACTAATAGTTGTTTTGGAGATTGTGACACTAATAATTGTTTTGCAGATCATGACCTTGAGAAAGAAGTTGGCTTTTGTTGGCTGTAATGGATTGGGGTGTTTAGGATTTTATTTGTTAGGTGGGTTTTGTCACGGCATTGCCAAAGGAGGAGATTGTTAGGTTTTTATTCTTGGCAATCCCGTTTGCCAAAGGAGGAGATTGTTAGGTTTTTATTTGTTTTCGCACTTTTATTTTAGTGAGGCTATGAGTTTATTAGATGCGAATCCAACCCGAATCGAGCCTTGCAGAGAAGTTTGTGATGTTAATGTTTTTAAGATTGCCACTTCGCTGATTATGACGGGGGTCGAGCTACCTGGTCAGCTCGCGCCAGAAGTAAAATGCAAAATTGCATTCAAAGTTGGCTGTCCGCCCTTGCTCACTCGAGCAAAGAAGTACTCGCTCAAGCAAAGGACTGTGTCTGGTTTAAAACCTGAAAGAGGTGATTGTGCGCTCGAGCAAAGCATTGGTGGCTCGAGCGAAGAAGTGCGTCTACATAAAAACCTGAAAGAGTTTATTCCTTGCTCGAGCGAAGGTTTCGTGGCTCGAGCGAAGGCACTAGCGGAAATCACACGAGTTAAGGTTCTCGCTCGAGCGAGAGAAACTTCGCTCGAGCGAGCTTCAAAATCCGGATTTCTATAAGGAATTGGTTTTCTTCCAAAACTATGATTACTTTGGATTTCTATAAGTAGTTTGTTTTCTCCCAAAACTTTACTTACTGCTTCAGATCTTCTTTTTGGATATTAAGGTTTATATCTGGGGATATTTTGCTAGTTTTCTTTGATGTTTCATTGAGTATTCAACTCATGGTTTAAGAAGCATACATCAAAGGTTTGTTTGTTTATTCTACACAAAAGAGAGAGTTGTTCTTCGGTGGATTATGAAGAATTTGAGCCTGAAGCTTTGGTGGATTCTAGAGTGGCTCATCGTCAAGACAATTCCGAGGTGAAGACGGGGTTGGAAGAGGCACATAGGGGTTGGTTCAATTCGGGCATGGATTCGCTAGGTAATTGAGAGTATACCTGTGTAATTCCTTTATATCTTCTTAGTGGATTATTTTGTGACTGTTGCCTGTGTTTTTTTATCACAATTGGAGGTGTCCAATTGTAATTTTTCCACGTAAAATTATTGTGTCGATTTGTCTTGATTGTTTGATTGGGATTGTTATATACTGCTTAAAATTGATACATAATCACAAATCAACATCTAGGGGACTTCTAGATTTTTCAATTTTTTATTTTATTTCTTATTTTATTAGTTTCTTATTGTATTAAAATTAAATTTATTATAAATAACAGATAAATTATACCAACAATCCTATATTTTTCCTTTTCGGTCTTTTTGGTCTTTGTATTTTCAATTAGCTCAATTTTGATCTTTAATTTTAGATTTTGTGTCAATTTGATCTAATTAATAATACCGTTAGTCTTTATGATGGAAAATTATCACTAAATTAGTTGAAATTAACTTAGTGAGTTGAACAAGTTTGTTATTTTGAATGACATATGCCACTTATGTACATATTTTTTTATCAAAAAATGCTAACAATTGTAACCAATTGGATTAAATTGAAACAAAGTCATAAATTCATATTTAAAATTGAGCCAATTGAAATTATAGAGACCAAATAAACACAAAGGCTAAAATACATAGACCATCAGCGTAATTTCCATACAAATAATAATTGTAAATTTTTGGACAACAATATTTGAGGATTTTTATACAATTTTGAGTTTCAACAGTACTACATTCACACAATTTTCTCCCTCACAATCTCTACAAATGAGATGGCAAGCAAAATTTCAAAAGTTGACTCACATCCAATTGGTATAGAACTTGTATTATGTCTTACTACCTCATTTGTGGGGGTTGTGGGAGAAGAAATTGTGTGGATAAAATATTTTTCTTTACGTTTTTACTCTTCTTCTAATTTTGCATATTCATTTCAAATCAATGATTTGTTGAATTTTTATTCTCAATATTATTTATTAGTCAATGAGTTTAGAGAATGATGTTACTTTTAATAGAGGGTTGCTATTTTCCCCCACCTTGTTACTCCACCTCCCCACTTCTTTGAACCCCCACCTACATAATTGAAACCCTTACATCTTCTCTGTGAACCCCCACATTAATACCAACTATATCCTTATTCTTTGGACACCCAACTCTTCTTCTTCTGGCAATGCTTCCACGGCCGACAACCCTTCACCAGCAACCTCCACCCTCTCCATTTCCAAACCATAACCCAACCCAACCCTACCCTAGTTTCTTCTTCTTCTTCTTCTTCTTCTTCTTCTTCTTCTTCTTCCTCTAAACCCAGATCTAGTTTTTAAAACCTGAATTCTTCTTCCAGCAGCCTAGATTCTTCTGCCATTGCCATGACCCAAATTCTTTTTCGAAAATGAGAAAGTGGCGGAGGAGGAGGGAATAAGTGATTCGCAAGAGAAGGATATGAAAAATGGTGGTTTTGTGACGCAATAGAGATGATAGCGACACGGCTAGGCTAGGGTTTTGCAGCGAGATAATGGTGACACGACAAAGATCGATCTCCCTCTCTCTCTCTCTCTCGATCTCGTTTGATCTTGCTATCTCTTTCTTGCTCAATCTCTCTCTCTCTCTCACAGGTGATGGGTGTTTGGAGATGGTGGTGGTTGTGGCGGTGAGGGGTGGTCGGAGATAGTGGTGGTTATGGCGATGAGGGGAGGTCAGAGATGGTGGTGACGCCAGAGGTGATTAGGGTTAGGGTTACAGTTTAGAAAATTAGGGTTAGAAGATTAGGAATGAAGGAAAAAATAAAATTTTAGACTGGGACAAAATTAGAATAAAAAAAAAATTAGATGAGATAGAGATTCTAAGAAGAAATTAGGTTAATTGCAATGCTCCTTTTAATATTCATCTTTGAATCAATGGATCTTAAACCACTATCCTGTTGGAAAATTGGTTTTTATAGGCTTATTTTGGGCCAACTTTGAGCCCAAAATTGAGTGGGATCCACACATCTTTTGGGGTGGGTCTGAAAAGGTGACGTGTTCCTTGCTGCATGGCAAGTCACACGGTAAAGATGGTTCATCAAAACCATTAATAAGTGAATGAAAACTTCACGTCGTTTTCGGGTTCGTGGAATTGTACATTTAAAGAATTAAATGTGGGTTTCCTTGAAATGGGTTGTCCCACATTGAAACCTTAAGAGAGTTTGTGTATGTATATAAACTCTAGGTGGAAACACTTGGGTTGGGCCCCAAGGGGCACCCCAAGTTTGTAGAAGGGATGAGTTATGGACAAAAGGAACCTTGGCTCAAACCACCACCGCATCGCACCACCACACCACGGGCGTGTGTGGGTTGTGGGTCGAGTTGGTTCTAATGTTAATTTTTTGGATAAAATTTATTTGAATATTTTTTAGAAATTCTTAATGAAATTAAATTCCAATTTTGTGCCAAAATTGAAATTAATTTTCTGTCCAGATTTTACCAACTTCTGTCCGAAATTTCTAAACAGATTCAAACTGTTTTACAGTTTTGAAACTGCCAGGTACTGCAACAGTTACACAGATTTGAATTTGTACAGTTCAAACAAATCAAACTGTCCAACAGATCTGTTGAAATTCAAATAGCATCTGTTCAATTCAAAAACCCACCAGTTTAGTTTGTTTTTCATACCCGTTCGGGTCTATATAAACCAGATCTGTTCTAGCATTTTGGCAATCTAAAATTCTTTATGTTTTCCTTTTAGTTTTTCTCTCTTGCATGATATAATCTTCATATTATTTTAGGAAAAATCCAAAGAGTAAGAACACAGGTTTTTGTTCGCCGAACAAATTCTTTGGAGTGCTACTACAATTTGTGAAGATCATTGTATCCTGGGAGATAGACGCCTTTTATCCGTAAGCATCGTAGCGGGGAAATCTGTCTTAAGGACAGAGTGCCACACACTCGACTTAATCTTTTGTTTATTTATTCCGTTCGGTGAAATAAATTCGATACGTAATTTCTTTTATTTGTTTGATTTGTTTCAATTAATTTATTTTACAAAAGGATTACTCCAACAATCTTAAGATGATTTGAATTATTCTGTTTATACAGAATTTTTCGTTTGTTTCCTTTCTTCTTTCTTCTTCTTACAGAAATTATTTTCTGTGATTTTACAAAATAATATTCTGATTGGAAAACAAATAGTAGTAATATACTGTTTGACAGATAGTAGTAATATACTGCCTTTTTCTTTGACAACTAGTAGTAATATACTGGTGTCATTAACAATTCGTAATATTTATTTGTGGAATTTTGTCGAATTTATTTTGGTTTTCGTAAATTATTTCGAGTGTTCATTAATTAAAATTTTGTTTCAAAGATTTTAATTATTGAAGTGTTACGTAAATTTAATTTTCGTGTAGAATTAATTTGGTTAAATAAAATTTTATTTTTTATTTGCAAATTAATTGAAAATAAAAGTTATAATTATTGTTTCTTTTATTTTATAGAACTTAAAATTCTGTGTTTATGGTTTAAATTTTCTATACAGTATAAAATTCTAATTATAATTTTGTTTTATAATTTAGAATTCATGGCTACTGAAACTAATGTTCAAACAAGTACTAGTGTGGTGGCTGCAATTATTCCAACCCCTCCTGTTGTGACTATGCCAGTCAATCACGGTGAGAAACCAGAAAAGTTCTCAAGAACTGATTTTAAAAGATGGCAATAGAAAATGTTGTTCTACCTTACAACTCTAAACCTGGCACGCTTTCTCTGTGAGGATGCTCCTATTCTGAAAGAGGATGAAACTGACCGGCAAATGATTACTGCGGTCGATGCTTGGAAACATGCTGATTTCCTTTGCCGGAACTGCATCTTGAACGGACTTGACAACACATTATACAATGTCTACAGTCCTATCAAGACAGCAAAGGAACTTTGGGAGTCTTTGGAGAAAAAGTATAAAACAGAAGATGCTGGCTCAAACAAATTTGTGGTTGGCAAATTCATAGATTTTGTGATGGTTGATTCTAAAACTGTGATCAGCCAAGTTCAAGATCTCCAACTCATTCTGCATGACATTCACGCAGAAGGCATATCTCTTAGTAAATCCTTCCAAGTTGTTGCCTTAATTGAGAAATTACTACAAGGCTGGAAAGAATTGAAGAATTACCTCAAACACAAGCGCAAAGAAATGTCTTTAGAAGAATTAATTGTGCATTTGAGGATTGAAGAGGACAACCGCAATTCTGAAAAGTGGGCTGGTAAGCATCCAATGGAGTCTAAGGCAAATGTGGTGAAACATGCTCCAAAAGCAAAGAAACGGAGGTTTTCTAGAGAAAGTTCTGCACAAGGCTCTAAAGGAGGGGAAAATAAAAAGTACAAGTTTAATAACAAATGTTAAATCTGTGACAAAGAGGGACATCGGGCTAAAGATTGCCGTAGCAAAGGAAAAAGCAAAAGAAGAACAAACAAGAAGCCTACTCAAGCCCACATGATCGAAGTGGACAATATTTCCAATGGTGTAGATGACATAAATCTTTCTGCAGTTGTTTCGAAGGTAAGCTGTAACGCCTCCAAAATAATAGAATAAATACAACTATCAGGCGGAAAATATAACAGAATTACAATACATTCATTCATCAGAGTTTACTTATAAAAGTTTAACAAACAGTTAAATACCATGCAGGCTTACATCTTCACAAGCCATTGCTTGGTGACACAAAAGTGAGCACAACTCATTACAAATAAGCACTTGGCTATACATATAACAAAACATAAATAAGAAGCTCTTGCTTCACAAAGTCCGTCCACACTATTGCCTTGGCGGAAGCATATCACCTGTACCTGAAAATAATGTTTCCATATAGGGTGAGCCACAGCTCAGTAGAAATAATCTAACTCAATATATGAGGTTTAGCAAAAGTATAAGTACCATATGCATAAACAATGCCGGTACCAAAACATCCACAAGGTCTCGTGATACCCATATGCTACTAAGACAAAACCTTAATTCATTTTTTCAATTCATTTCCACTTCATATATGCTAGCCAATTCATGAGTTAAATTCATTATCTTTCAACAACCAAACTGAGACTACGACTCAATGATTTTCCAATTATACAAGACATACTTAAACACTTCATACTTGCCATTTTACGAATATTTCATCCGAGGGAATTGGCACCCATTTATATATAAGATTTTGGGTCTTTCACCCAGGAAACTCCGACCAACTTGTTTTTAATGGAGTCCATCCCCTTTCTCCTCCCAAATAAACATACATATGCAATGTATTTATAAACATAATTACATATGGAGTACATCCCCTTTCTCCTCTCAACAAATATACATATACAACGTATTTATAACATGGTCATATTCAATGACAACTAACAATGGATTAGCATTAAATCGCCTAATCCTCATACAATTTCTACAACAATCATGGCTATCCTCCACCGATAGCCCAATACATTTATATCTAAATAGATATTCAATCTGAAGAATAAATAGTTTATTCAAAACTTCTAAAGGTGTAAGATAATACATATCTAATTTCACCATCTACATCCACAACCATTCAATTTCACATTTTCCATGTTAATTCAATTATTTATACAAAATAATGAGTTAATCAAAGTTAGGGCAAAATTTCCATTTTTCCAAAATATCAACCCAAACACAAAAATCAACTATTTTGGCACAACAAGACCTCATATTTAAACCCCATACCCATTTATATCATATTCACCAAAAACCCTTTTTTTCCATATAACACCTAAATCTTAGATTTGTCCAAACCACAACCAAATCTCATCATCTATACACAATAGCAAATGACTAAGCTAAAAAGCATATTAGAGTGTAGAAAATCCCTATCGCAAGCTTAGAAGAGAAGACAAGCAAAACAAGGTTGAAACTCCAAAGATGTCGAAACCAACTTCTACTTGGATCAAAACAAAGCTCTTGATAAACTCTACACTTAATCTCAAAGGAGCAAGGCAAGGAGATGCTTCCAAGTGAGTAGATCTAAAGATCTTCGAGCAAAAAGTGATTTTGGAGAGGGAGAGAGTGACTCAAGGCTTGGAGAGGCAAAAAGAGAAGAAAAAGTAAAGAAAATGTTAAGTGAGGGACCTATTTATAGTGCTAGGTCAAAGTAAAATAAAGTCCCAAAGTCAACCCAAAAGATCAAGTCAAAATCCCCAAAAAGTAGGCCCAAAATCGGACTGAAATCTGGAAAAAAGGTTTGCAGGGGTCAACCCTTGCAACACAGGGGTCCACCCTATGAAGAAAAGCTGGAATACTTTTGTTTGACAGCATAAAAGGGGTTGACCACCCCCCCCCCCAGATTGTGGTCGACTTCAAATTCCAGCAAGTTAATTTCATAAACAAAGGGGTCGATCCTTCCCAGACTGGGGTCGATCCTTGAGGCCAATAACAAGGGGAAGGTGTCAACACCACTAAGACCGGTGTTGACCCTAGAATAAGATTTTTAAGTTTATATACTACTTTTCTATGTAACCAAGTGTGAACGAGCAATCCCAACAAGTTTAAATCAATTTGTACTCCTCCAAAACTAAGATACAACAACACTAAAGATTTCCAAAATAAAATAAAGGATTCAAATACACTTCCCAAAAGCTTTGAAGGACACAAGTGCTACAACCTCCCCACCTTAGGAAATTTTGTCCCCAAAATTACAAATCAAACTCTAAAACATAATTAAACTATTCACAACCATGTTACTCTTACAAGTTCATCACTATGACCCGTTCTCCGGTCATCCATTCTCATCGACTAGATACACAAGTCCCAAATTAAAAATGAAATTTATAATTTCCCAAAACATTTACCATGTTTAAATGAAGTCCGAGTTTTCAAAACCTATATAGCATATACAATGCTTCCAAAAATGATACAACATCACCAAAATTCCATATTCTCAAAACATATGCAATGTTTATATCAAATCCATGCTTTTCCCAAACAACTATAACATATACAATGTTTTTATATAAAATTCATGTTTCCAAA
Source organism: Camellia lanceoleosa (assembly GCA_025200525.1). Taxonomy (NCBI): domain Eukaryota; kingdom Viridiplantae; phylum Streptophyta; class Magnoliopsida; order Ericales; family Theaceae; genus Camellia; species Camellia lanceoleosa. The sequence continues at coordinate 144,371,714 of CM045769.1, read as the reverse complement.
ACATATATGACATATACAATGTTTTCATGTTTCATTAACATAATTAACACTTCGATACATACTCAAACATCAACAAATAAGTCTTGATATTTCTCACGGACTTCCAATTCACGTTCCCAAGTTGCTTCCTCAACCCCATGATGTTTCCACAATGCCTTTACCAAGGGAATTGTCTTGCCTCACAAAACTTGGTCCCGTCTATCCAAGACTCTCACTGGTCTCTCCTTATACGAGATGTCCTCATCTACCTCTAAGTCGGTTTAATCTAACACATGCGATGGATCCGGCTCATACTTTCGAAGCATACTAATATGAAACACGTCATAAACTCTGTAAAGTTGTGGTGGCAATGCCAAAAGATAAGCAACCTCTCCAATCCGCCAAGGATCTCAAAAGGGCCAATAAATCGAGGGGACAACTTCCCACTATTCCCAAATCTCATCAAACCCCGCCTAGGTGATATCTTCAAAAAGACATGATCTCCCACCTCAAAAGACAAAGGTCTCCTCCTACGGTCAGCATAATTTTTCTAGCGACTTTGAGCCATAGACAATCTTTTATGGATACGTGTTACTTTCTCCGTGCTACTAAAACCAACTCGACCTAACAAAGGTGCATCACCCACCTCGCCCAACACATAGGGGATTTACACTACGACCATACAAACCCTCAAACAAGGCTATGCCAAAACTCAATTGGAAGCTATTGTTATAGGCAAACTCCACTAAGGGCAAATGCTTCTCCCATTTAACCCTTAAAGTCAAGGACATAGCCTTGAAGCATATCCTCAAGGATCAATAGTACGCGCATCGCCCACCACCGAGGATGATACATGAGTAAAGGTCAATTTAGTGCCCAAGGCACTCGCAAGCTCGCCACAACCGACTGGAAAAGCGGATCTCTATCCAAACAATCGTCACAAGGACCTGCAACCTCACTATGTCCCTAATGTAAAGGTCGGCAAGATAATCTACCGAGTCACTCACGCCAAGATAGGAATAAAATGCACCGACTTAATCACCGTCAACTACCACCCAAATGGCATCACTACCCCGTTGAGTCCTCGGAAGGCCCACAATGAAATCCATTGTGACATGCTCCCACTTCCACTCAGCTATAGGCAAGGGCTGCAACAAACCCACTGCTCTCTAATGCTTGGCCTTCATTTGTTGACAAGTAAGGCATTTCGATACAAATACAGCTACATCCTTTTTCGTACCTCTCCACCAAAATTGGCGACTAAGATCATGACACATCTTTGTGCCTCCTGGATGCACTGCAAGGCGTGAATGGTGAAACTCTCGAAGTACTTCCTCTCGGCAAGACTCCGACACGAACAAACGGTCACGATATCTCACACTCTGGTCGGGATACACAGTCAAGCCTTTTTCTACCTTCTCATTGGAGATCTTCTCTCGGAAGGATTTTATCTCAAGGTCACCCCTATGCGATTCTAACACTCGGTTCACAAGTGTAGGTTGTGCAACTACTGAAAATAAGGGTGTAGATTCAACAGACTCGCCCATATGCAAATCAAACTCATTAAGAGTACCCAACATTTCCCATTCTCGGATGGTGATAAAAGCTACACTACTAACTGACTTCTTACTCAAAGCATCGGCCACAACGTTGGCCTTTTCTGGATGATAATGCAACTCAAAATCATAATCCTCCATGAATTCCATCCACCTCCTCTGTCTCAAATTCAAGTCCTTCTGTGTAAACAGATATTTCAGACTCTTGTGATCAGAGAACACGTCAAATTTCTCACCATACAGATAGTGCCTCCAAATTTTCAAAGCAAATATCATCGCTGCTCCTCTTGCATCAACACACAACCTAAACCTTCCCGTGAAGCATCATAATATACTGAATAACTCAAACCCCTCTCCGGAATAATCAATACTAGAGCCATGGTGAGTCTAATCTTAAGCTCTTGGAATGACTTTTCACAAGTCTCACTCCACACGAATTTGATTTCTTTCCTCGTTAACTTAGTCGAAGGTGAAGCTAACCTAGAGAAATCATTCACAAATCGACAATAATACCCGGTCAACCCCTAGAAACTACGAATCTCGAAAACATTCTTAGGTTGTACCCAATCTTGCACTGCCTCTATCTTGGATAAGTCTATAGTCACCCCTTCCCTAGATACCACGTGGCCTAAGAATTTAACTTCCCTCAACCAGAATTCACATTTCCCAAACTTAGCATACAGCTTATGGGTTCTAAGTAACTCAAGTATTACTCACAAATGTTCCTCGTGTTCCTCCTCGGAGAGTGAATAAATCAAGATGTTGTCCACAAAACGATCTAAGAACTCATGAAAAATCTGATTCATTAAATCCATAAACACTACTGGGGCATTGGTTAGACCAAAAGGCATCACAATAAACTCATAATGGCCATACCGCGTACGGAATGCCGTCTTCGGGATATCCTCCTTCCTTACCCTCAATTGATGATAACCCGATCTCAGGTCTATCTTAAAGAAACAACAAGACCCCTTCAACTGATCAAACAGATCATCTATATAAGCATTGGGTACTTATTCTTAATAGGGACCCGGTTCAACTTCTGGTAATCAATACAAAGTCGCAACGCTCCATCTTTCTTTTTAGCAAAGAGAGTCAGTGCTCCCCAATGTCAGTACTAGGGCGAATAAAACCCTTATCTAGCAATTCTTGGAGTTCAATCTTCAACTCACTCAATTTAGCAAGTGCAAATCGGTATGGAGCCCTAGAAATCGATGTCGTACTAGGCACTAAATCAATAGAGAACATGACCTCTCGATGAGGTGGTAAACTAGTAAGCTCCTCAGGAAAAACATCTGAGTATTCACAAACCACTCTTGGCAACCCAACTCGAATTTCATCACACTTACTACTCAAAAAGCTAGCAAGAAGACAACTAAGTTCACTCCACCCACACGTATCATATAGCGGTGATAAGTCTCTATCCACTCGGTCTCCTAAGAAATAAAAGTAATCACCACTCGAGGTACATACAGTAACCTTCTAACGGTAGCAATCTATAACAGCCCAGTATGACGATAACCAGTCCATACCCGATATGACATCAAAACTAGGCAAGCCAAGTAATACAAATGTAAAAGGTAATCGAAGACTAGCAACCTCGATGTCATAACCCCGACATCCTTGTTTCAAGATAACCTCACAACCAATAGGCAACTCTACAAAAATAGGAGATGCTAACTGTGCCAACTCCAAACCCAATGTTGACGCAAACGTAGAAAAAATAAAAGAATGGGATGCACCCGTATTAATCAACACATTAGCAACTGAATTGCAAAACAAGAAAGTACCTCTCACTACAGAAGGAGCATGTACGAAATTTGAGTCTGAATCGCGACATACGCCTAGTAGGTCTCTACTCAACCTCGCCACCTCTCGGCATAAGCTTGGTGCATTGAACAGGAGTGGTTGGCCTCCTTGACTCGCTCAAAATGAGTTGAAGATGATGTTGCTCATCGCCTCCTCCTCTCTGAGGGAAAGCTTGAGACTTATGGCCCAACTGATAACATTTAAAGAAAGTAAAAAATCTCCCTGGCCACCTTTCCCAGAACCTGAACTAGATACTGGAAAAGTAGACCTCGACTGAGCTCCTTGAACGCTGAGGGTTAAAACTCTCCGCCTCATCGTCTCGACTATCCCGACCTCATAGAGCCCCTCATTCTCTCATCTTCTACATGCATAACAGTTTCAAGGTGGGTTGCAGCCTCCATAAGGCGCCCATAATCTCTAATCGTGGACCCAACCACTCCAAACATGAGTTCGGTCCTCAACCATTTCTCTAACTCCAAACAACGGCGTTCCTTAGTCGCCACTAACTTCGTGCAAACCTAGACAAGCCAAGAAGGTTGCCTCAAATTCAAATGCATCGGTATATTCAATCGCACCAATTTAGAGAATCGGTCTCTCAACTTCCCCTAACTGTGGAAGGTAGAAACTTGTCTTGAAAGGTGATGACAAAAGCCTCCCAAGTTACCCCAATGCATCCACGCCAAGATATTTCACCATCAATTCAGATCCCCTTGCCGAAAGATGCCAAAGTCACCCTCAATCGTCATCCTCGATGCCAAGCATCTCAATGTTTTCAACAATCGCTTAGCCACTCATCTGCCTTTAGTGGCTCCTTGGGATCACCCAAAAACTCACCAGATTCGACCGAAAAACTCCATCTTCAAGAAAGATGGCCCGCTTCACCACTTGGGACTAGACTTGATTCTCAAATGAGAATGTCCATAGACTCCTTAATGCTTTGGCCATTTCACGGCTAAGGCACCTATGGCTCCGACCAACCGTTCGATTACATTGGCTTGACCAATTCTTCTTCCTATGCTAGAAAATCATCCGATGGGCACCTCGTGCCTTCTAGGCCTACCACGCCTACCATCACCACGCCTACATCCCGACGCCCCGAGAAAGGTAACAACAAGTATTAGCACATTTCAAACATGCCAAAGCTAACTGGGCCATGCTTCTAATCAATGGACAACAAAATCACTCCACATAGACATGTAATCACATAAACACATACGAATTTCCTTCCTAGATAATGACCGCCCCACGGCGTTGCTAGTGTTCTAATTAGAAATAGCAAAGGATCAAGTGCCCTTCTAATAGGGCTTCCACAAAAACGCGTAGACTCAATCAATAATCATATAAGCATGTTATCACATAAGCATACAATGTATACTAACATCTCAATCTAGCAAGACAAACCCATTGTGGTACAAACCACTTCCGACGCATCTAAAGTATTCAAATCCGACGCCTCGACACCAAGTTATAACGTCCCCAAAATAATAGAATAAATACAGCTATCATGCGAAAAATATAACAAAATTACAATACATTCATTCATCAGAGTTTACTTATAAAAGTTTAACAAACAGTTAAATGTCATGCAGGCTTACATCTTCACAAGCCATTGCTTGGTGACACAAAAGTGAGCACAACTCATTATAAATAAGCCCTTGGCTATACATATAACAAAACATAAATAAGAAGCTCTTGCTTCACAAAGTCCGTCCACGCTATTGCCTTGGCGGAAGCATATCACCTGTACTTGAAAATGATGTTCCCATATAGGGTGAGCCACAGCCCAGTAGAAATAATCTAACACAATATATGAGGTTTAGCAAAGGTATAAGTACCATGTGCATAAACAATGCCGGTACCAAAACATCCACAAGGTCTGCATACCCATATGCTACTAAGACAAAACCTTAATTCATTTTCTTTCAATTCATTTCCACTTCATATATGCTAGCCAATTCATGAGTTAAATTCATTATCTTTCAACAACCAAACTGAGACTACGACTCAATGATTTTCCAATTATACAAGACATACTTAAACACTTCATACTTGCCATTTTACGAATATTTCGTCTGAGGGAATTGGCACCCATTTATATATAAGATTTTGGGTCTTTCACCCAGGAAACTCCGACCAACTTGTTTTTAATGGAGTCCATCTCCTTTCTCCTCCCAAATAAACATACATATACAATGTATTTATAAACATAATTACATATGGAGTACATCCCCTTCCTCCTCTCAACAAATAAACATATACAATGTATTCATAACATGGTCATATTCAATGACAACTAACAATGGATTAGCATTAAATTGCCTAATCCTCATACAATTTCTACAACAATCATGGCTATTCTCCACTGATAGCCTAATACATTTATCTCTAAATAGATATTCAATCTCAAGAATAAATAATTTATTCAAAACTTCTAAAGGTATAAGATAATACATATCTAATTTCACCATCTACATCCACAACCATTCAATTTCATATTTTCCATGTTAATCTCAATTATTTATACAAAATAATGATTTAATCAAAATTAGGGCAAAATCCCAATTTTTCCAAAATATCAACCCAAACACAAAAATCAACTATTTTGGCACAACAAGACCTCGCATTTAAACTCCATACCCATTTATATCATATTCACCAAAAACCCCTCTTTTCTATATAACACCGAAATCTTAGATTTGTCCAAACCACAACCAAATCTCATCGTCTATACACAATAGCAAATAACTCAGCTAAAAAGCATATTAGAGTGTAGAAAATCCCTACCTCAAGCTTAGAAGAGAAGACAAGCAAAACAAGGTTGAAACTCCAAAGATGTTGAAACCAACTTCTACTTGGATCAAAACGAAGCTTTTGATAAGCTCTACACTTAATCTCAAAGGAGCAAGGCAAGGAGATGCTTCCAAGTGAGTAGATCTAAAGATCTTCGAGCAAAAAGTGATTTTAGAGAGAGAGAGAGTGACTCAAGGCTTGGAGAGGCAAAAAGAGAAGAAAAAGTAAAGAAAATGTTAAGTGAGGGACCTATTTATAAGGCTAGGTCAAAGTAAAATGAAGTCCCAAAGTCAACCCAAAAGATCAAGTCAAAATCCCCAAAAAGTAGGCCCAAAATCGAACTAAAATCTGGAAAAAATATCTGCAGGGGTCGACCCTTGCAACACAGGGGTCGACCCTATGAAAAAAAGCTGGAATACTTTTGTTTGACAGGATAAAAGGGGGTCGACCCCCCTCCCCAGATTGGGGTCGACTCCAAATTCCAACAAGCAATTTCAGAAACAAAGGGGTCGACCCTTCCCAGACTGGGGGTCGACCCTTGAGGCCAATAACAAAGGGAAGGTGTCGACACCACCAAGACCAGTGTCGACCCCAGAATAAGATTTTTAAGTTCTTAAACAACTTTTCTACGTAACCAAGCGTGAACGAGTAATCCCAACAAGTTTAAATCAATTTGTACTCCTCCAAAACTAAGATACAACAACATTAAAGATTCCCAAAACAAAATAAAGGATTCAAATACACTTCTCAAAAGCTTTGAAGGACACAAGTGCTACATAAACCTTGTCAAAAATCCTAAAGAATGGTGGGTGGACATTGGTGCTACTCGCCATATCTGTGCCAACAAAAAGATGTTCACATTTTATTTTGAAGTGGACAACGGTGAACAATTTTTTATGGGCAACTCCTCAACTTCCAAAGTTGAAGGACAATGAAAGATTATTTTAAAAATGACATTTGGAAAGGAACTCACTCTCAACAATGTGCTGCATATACTGGACATTCGGAAGAACCTTGTTTCCGGATCTTTGTTGAGTAAAAATTGGTTTAGGCTAGTTTTTGAAAGTGACAAGTTTGTACTTACCAAAAATAGGATGTATGTAGGGAAAAATTACATGTCTGATGGCCTTTTTAAAATGAATGTAATGACTGTTGTACCCTCTGTTATTAATAAAAATACATCTTCTTACTTGCTTGAGTCTTCAAATTTATTGCATGGTGGACTTGGACATGTTAATTATGGATCTTTATGTAGATTAATTAATATGGAATGTTTACCTAAATTTGACATTGATTGAAATCATAAATCTGAAATTTGCGTTGAGGCAAAATTATCCAAAACTTCTTTTCATTCAATTGAAAGAAGTACAGAACCACTTGAATTAATTCATAGTGACATTTGTGATTTTAAATCAATTCAAACTAGAGGTGGGAAAAAGTATTTTATCACTTTTATAGATGACTATACTAGATATAGTTATGTTTATTTAATTCGAACCAAGGATGAAACTTTGGAAAATTTCATTCAATATAAGAATGAAGTCGAAAATCAACTTGGTAAGAAAATTAAGAAACTTAGAGGTGATAAAGGTGGTGAATATGAATCACCTTTTGGCGAATTTTGTAAAGAACATGAAATAATTCATCAAACCACCGCTCCTTATTCACCTCAGCAAAATAGAATTGCTGAAAGGAAAAATAGGACTTTAAAAGAAATGATGAATGCCATGTTAATACGTTCTAGATTACCTCAGAACTTGTGAGGGGAAACAATACTTTCTGCTAATTATATACCTAATAAAGTACCCCGAAAGAAAGTGAATCAAACACCTTATGAAACGTGGCATAGGATAGTACCATCCTATAAATACTTAAAAGTGTGGGGGCATTTGGCTAAAGTGGCTATTCCTAGTCCTAAAAAGACTAAGATAGGTCCTAAAACAGTTGATTACATTTTCATTGGTTATGCCAAGAATAGTAGTACATATTGGTTTTTGATTCATAAATCAAAACATACCAAAATGCATATAAATACTATTATAGAATCTCGGAATGCATCATTCTTTGAAAATATATTTCCAAATAAGACTAGACAAGGGACTAATACTAATAAAAGATCTCATGATGCTATTACTAGTCAGGATCAAGAACATGATTAAGAACAAGAGCAAGAGATAGATCAAAATGAGGAAGAGGAACCTAGGCATAGTAAACGTGCTAGAACCTCAAAATCTTTTGGTCCAGACTTTCTTACATTTTTTTTAGAAAATGAGGCTTTAACTTTTAAAGAGGCTATGTCCAAATTCCAAGCTCCTTTATGGAAAAAGGTCAGAATAGCGAAGTTAATCCATCATGCAAAACCACACTTGGGAATTGGTGGATTTGCCACTAGGTTGTAAACCTCTTGGGTACAAGTGGATTTTCAAAAGAAAAATAAAAGCGGATGGATCAATTGACAAATACAAGGCAAGACTTGTGGTCAAAGGGTATAGACAAAAAGAAGATATTGATTACTTTGACACATACTCATCGGTTACTAGAATAATATCCATTAGAATGCTAATTGCTATTGCATCTTTGTACAATCTAGAAATTCATCAAATGGATGTGAAAACCGTTTTCTTAAATAGTGAATTAGATGAAGAAATTTACATGGAACAACTAGAAGGATTTTCTGTTCCAGGAAAAGAAAAGAAAGTGTGTAAATTGGTTAAATCATTATATGGTTTAAAACAAGCGCCAAAGCAATGGCATGAAAAAATTGACAAGGCAATAATGTCAGATGGATTTAAAATTAATGAGTGTGACAAATATGTTTATATTGAAAACACGCATAAAGGTTATGTCATTGTATGTCTTTATGTGGATGATATGCTCATCATAGGTAGTAATAATGACATGATTAAAACTACCAAGAAAATGTTGAATAAACATTTTGACATGAGACATGGGGATTGCTGATGTAATACTTGGTATGAAAATTACCAAAACATCAGAAGGTTATGCTTTGTCACAATCTCATTACATTGAGAAAATACTTGACAAATTCAGCAAAGATGATGATCATCTTACTAGAATACCTGTGGATGTTAATTTGTTTCTTTCTAAGAATGCATAGAAAAGTATTTCTCAATTAAAGTATGCCCAAATTATTGGAAGATTAATGTACTTGATGAACTGCACTCGCCCGAATATAGCTTATGCAATAAGTAAATTAAGTAGATATATGAGTAATCCAAGAGTAGAACACTGGAAAGCAATTATAAGAGTTCTGAGATACATCAGATCTACTCGTAACACTGGGCTGAATTATACTAGATATCCAGCAGTACTTGAAGGTTACTGTGATGCAAACTGGATATCGGATACTAGAGACTCGAAGTCCACCAGTGGGTATGTCTTTACTCTTGGTGGTGCGGCTGTATCTTAGAAATCTTCCAAATAGACTTGCATTGCTAGGTCTACTATGGAATCAAAATTCATAGCTTTAGATAAAGCTGGGGAAGAGGCAGAATGGCTTCGCCACTTCCTTGAAGATATTCCAATATGGCCAAAACCGGTGCCTGTTATATGCATATATTGTGATAGTCAATCAGCAATAGGTAGAACAGTCATATGTATAACGGTAAGTCCCGACACATTCGTCGTTGACATAACACCGTGAGACAACTACTCTCTAATGGAATTATTTTCATTGAATATGTGAAGTCTAAAGACAACATAGCGAATCCACTAACCAAAGGGTTAGCAAGAGAGCTAGTTGAGAATTCATCGAGGGAAATGGGACTTAAGCCTATTAAATCAGAGTTATCACAATGGCAACCCAACCTAGTTGACTGGAGATCCCAAGATCTAGGTTCAAAGGGACAACCGAGTTGTGTATGACTTGGAAGGATCACTGAGGAATCAAACTCCTACCCATTTCTATGATGAAATAGTGATGTCTGCAGCGTTTTAGGATAAGTAAAATTTTAATGATTCTTATATCTAAGTAAACCTAGTGGAGTATGGAAGGATACTCTTCATAAGAATCACCTATGTGAGTGTGAACTGGGCCGGTTCTATGAGATTTGTAAAGGGCTATAATTCTGTAGAGCACTCATAAAAGACCAGGTTGTTCGGGGCCACAAAGAACACAATAGTGAGAATTAAACTGTGTCTGGTAATATACTGTGTGAGTTCTATTGTCTTGGTTTACACAAACGGCTGAACAGTTCAAGACATCATGTTTACTGGTTAGCTAGTAAATCTGATAGTGTCTCACAAGGGAAGGTTCAAAGCCAAAAGTTACCTATCCTTTGCAGAATATTTCCAATTTTTGTACTCTTTGTAATTAGATCATGTTGTTGCATTTTCTCTCCGTCAAATTCCATTCATGTGGTGGATTGTTGGAAAATTAGTTTTTATAGGGTTATTTTGGGCTAACTTTGAACCTAAAATTGAGTGGGGTCCACACATCTTTTGGGGTGGGTCCGAAGATGTGACGTGTTCCTTGCCGCATGGCAAGTCACACGGTGAAGACGGTTCATCAAATCCATTAATGAGTGAATGGAAACTTGACGTCGTTTTCGGGTTCATAGAATTGGACATTTAAAGAATTAAATATGGGTTTCCTTAAAATGAGTTGTCCCACATTGAAACCTTAAGAGAGTTTGTGTATGTATATAAACTGTAGGTGGCAACACTTGGGTTGGGCCCCAAAGGGCACCCCAGGTTTGTAGAAGGGAGGAGTTATGAACAAATGGAACCTTGGCTCAAACCACCACACACACGCGCGCGCCGTCTGTCTGTCAGACCGGCCGGCAGGGCCGGGCCGTGCTGGGCGCAGGTGTGGGTTGTGGATCGGGTCGGTTCTAATGTTAATTTTTTGGATAAAATTTATTTGAATTTTTTCTAGAAATTCATAATGAAATTAAATTCCAATTTTGTGTCAAAATTGAAATTAATTTTCTGACCATATTTTACCAACTTCTGTCCGAAATTCCTAAAAAGATTCAAACTGTTTTACAGTTTTGAAACTGCCAGGTACTATAGTAGTTACACAGATTTGAATCTGTACAGTTCAAACATATCAAACTATCTAGCAAATCTGTTGAAATTCAAACAGCATCTGTTCAATTCAAAAACCCACTTGTTCAGTTTTTTTTCACACCTGTTCGGGTCTATATAAACCAGATCTATTCCAACATTTTGGCAATCCGGAATTCTTCATCTTTTCCTTCTAGTTTTGCTCTCTTGCATGATATATTCTTAATATTATTTTAGGAAAAATTCAGAGAGTAAGAACACAGGTTTTTGTTCGCCGAACAAATTGTTTGGTGTGTTACTACAATTTGTGAAGATCATTGTATCCTGGGAGATAGACGCCTTTTATCAGTAAGCACCGTAGCGAGACAAATCTATTTTAAGGACAGAGTGTCACACTCAACTTGATCTTTTATTTATTTATTCGGTTCGATAAAATAAATTCGGTACGTAATTTATTTTATTTGTTTGATTTGTTTCAATTTATTTATTTTACACAAAAGATTGCTCCAACATATCCTACTTATGTTATTACGGGTTTCCTACAGCATCATGCTATTTTTTCAACACTTTTTACTAGTAAATTTTTGTGTTCCTCATCATAAGATTATTCATTTTTTTCACTAGCTATATATATATCGATTAAGTTTTAGTTTTGCACCTAACTAATGGGAAATTCAATTGTACATACATATGCACATTTGATTATGACTTTTCATTCAATAATTATGATTTATTATACTGTTAGTGATGATACATTGTGATATTGGTTATGATAAAATCTTGATTATGATCCAAAATTTGTTTTGTTATATATCATGTGATGTTTATAACTCAATTTTTATTTAAGAGCAAATTATATTGACACCCCCTCCATTTTCTTGGAATACCACTGCCACCCCCCTTAATCTCTATAATACCACTGCCACCCTTATTAGATGGCATCACTTACAAAAAGAGTAAATGTACCATAATGCCCATGATTAGTATATTTAGTTTAACTTACTAAAATGACTAGAAAGTGAAAGAACCATTATACCCTTATTTCTAGTTTTTACCCTCTTTATATACAATTAATGTCTCACGAAATAGATAAATTATATCTTTTTAGGTATTTCATCTCCAAAATCATCTTCTTTCTTTTTCTTTTTTTTTTCATTGTCTAATACTTTTTTTTTCATTGTAGTGTTGATTTTGTTCATAGTAATTGGGTGACTGCTATTAATAATAAAATAGAAACATAATATATAATACATTATGTTCAATTATGTATTTTTTATTGATTGATTTTTGAATATAAGTTGACATTTGATAATACTAAATTTCATCTACAAACATAATGTTTTATGTCTATATATACACATATAATTATATTATGGGTAATGCTATCATATATATATATTGATTGGCAAAGAAAACTTTATTGATTATAACAAAAAGGAGCAGAGGTGCAATCAATAAAGAGGAGGTGGAACAAAGAGCAAAAGAACTCTCAAACTAATCCCAATAAAATTGGCATTAGAGAGAATCTCAAGCAAATGCAAGCGCACCCCATGGTTGATAAGGAACCAACCAAAGAAAAGAGAAGAAGAAGAAGAAAGGAAAACAAAAACAATTAAACAAAGCCCAACTGCAGAGTCAAAAACAGCCCCTGATTTGTCTCCACTTGAAAACTAGATCATCAACTGAGTAGGGGAAATCCTTTATAGATGCTTCCAGCCAAAGTGCTACTCTGATTTTGATTAGTTCACTTAGACTAGAGAAATTGGGTTGAGCCTCAGAGAATTGTTTCGACATGATTTGGTCTCCTAAGACCTCTTCAATCACTCCGGTTTCGTTGGGGAACCGTAACACCTGATGGTAGGTTGATGCCACTGATCGCATGGCGTGCAACCATGCTCTTCCTAAGATTATGTTGTAAGTGGAAGGGACTTTCAATACCCAAAACTCCACATGCTTCATCATCGTTCCTGTCTTAATTGGCAGAATTATCTTGCCCACCATCCATTCTGGCACTGAGTTGAAGCCGACTAAGGGGGATGTTGCGGGTGCTAAGTCTCTGTCCTCCAATTTTAGTTACTTGAAGGTCTTGTAGTACATTATCTCGCAGGAGCTCCCTTGGTCAATTAGGATCTGTTTGATGTCGAAGTTCTTGACGCGCAAAGTAACCACCAGTGTGTCGTTGTGAGGGCATTGTAACCTTGCTAAGTCCTTGTCAGAAAAGGAGATGACGCTCGTTGCCTCCGTTTTCCCCTTTGATCAGAGGTTGTGCACTTAGTACCTCCCTCATGTGCTCAAATTTTTGGTCATCCTCCGAAGTTCACATACCCGCTCAGTTCGACGATCCCATGTATTACATTGATTATGCCTTAGGGTGGGCCATCGACCGGCATCACATCCGGCCTATTGCGATCCTGGGGGGCTGGCTGTGTTCCCTCTTAAATATACTGGTCCAAGTGGCCTGCGGATACTAGCTCCTCCAGATGTTGCCGTAATGGCATACGGTTTTCAGGTCGGTGCCCCTTTTCATCATAAAAGGTGCAGCGGTACCTCTCATCGTAGCCTCCCTACGTCTCTTCCAACTTGGCTGACTGTCGAACGAAGGGTTCATTGCGTATCTCACTAAGAATCTGGTAGATTAGTTTATTGAATACTATGGTGATGGCAGTGCGGACTCTCAACTTCCTTGCTTGGGGGTCTTTCCTGTTAACTCGTCTACCTTGCCCATTTTTGCTTGCTTGTTCAACTGTGTTGACTTTTGCTGTGGTCTTTCTATCGGGCATCGCTGTTGTGCTAGTTTTTGCTTTAGCGCGAGCGTTATCTTCTTCTACCCGGATGAGTTGATGCACTCTCTCCATTAGGGCCTCCATCGTGAGGGGTGGCATCATCATCATTGAATCCCTCAACTTGTTACTACCCGGTAAACCCAGTTTGTACTGTGCGATGGTGAGGTTTATGGGCAATCCCAACTGATTGAAAGTTTCCCAATATCGACTGTTGTAAGATTTCAACGTTTCCTTCTTGCCCATGTCAATGGAGAGTAGCTGGTCTATCTCTATCGGCGTCTTGCTATTCGTTCTGAATCTAGTTACAAATGCCTCTGCCAACTGCGCCCATGAGACTATGCTGGCTTCTGACAACCTTTCAAACCATGTTAGACCCAGGTCACCAGGGCTCGAAGGAAACAAGATACACATTAGGGCCTCGTTTCGTCGATACACAGCCATAACCTGGCGAAAGTGGCTTAAGTGCATGTAGGGGTCTGACTTTCCCTCATAAGTAGTGAATTTGGTCTGGTGGAAGCCTGAGGACAGCGGAGCATTCTCAATTTCCGGAACGAATGGTGAGCTCTGTAACCTTGCTAACACTTTATCAGCTAGTTCATAGGCAAGGCGTGGCTCTGGCTTTCTAACCTCGACACTCCCATGCGTCTTAGGTGCCAATCGTTGTAGTGCAGAGACTCTGCGGGGGTCGCACACCCGAGTGTCTCTCTCCTTTGAGCCCTTTCCTCAAGCATTGTCCGTAGGTTTGCCGACCTTGGCAACTCCGTGTGCCTAGATGTCATTTGGTGCGAGTGCAAAGGCTTGTAACTCCTTTCTTCCGTATAGAACCTTTTAGTCGTCATTCTCTCAAACCTGGAGTAACGAGTCATGGAAGTCCTCGATTGTGTATCGCTTGTCCTAAGGCTCCTAGTTTCAGCTTGATGTGATGGTGTGACTTGTTTGTCACGATCTTTCAAGTAATAAGAGAGTGTGTTGCCTCTGCGCCCCTCTTCCATTGCAACCCCTTTGCCCTTTATTTGGCACTTCATAGTCTCCATGTTTGCTGCCATCCTCCTTATTAATTCGTCTTGTTCCCTCACGCGATCCTCCAAAACCTGAGGATCCAACCTTCGCCTCTACTTTTCAACACTTTGGGAGTGACGAGGACTGGAGCCCCGTCCCTCCTGTGTGTCCCTCCGGGAGTTCCGTTGCTGGGGGTCTAACTTTGCCATGGGTGGAATAAAAGGGAAGCCTTCACGTCTCCCGCCTCCCTCCGAGGTTTGCCCATTAATAGCAGATTGTGGCAAATCTTCATTGTGCGCCATTGATTTCAACTAAAGAGGAAAACACGATCAAAAGATTTTGTTCTTTGTGCTTTCCCACAGACGGTGCCAATTGTACAAGCACGAAATAATCTTCTCGTATAATCCTGTTAATCAAGTTTGCACTCCTCCAAACGTCGTCGTTTTACTACCTAAAAACACAAACGTGAGCTAGCCAGTGGGTGTGTGCCGGAAACCTCTCTGATGCCTAAGTCAGCCAAATAGACAATAGGCATAAAAGCTCTGTGTATTTGAGAGTAGAAATCGTGATACCTGTACATAGGTCCTGCTATGAGCTTTTATAGATTATGCTTAGCACAATCCTAGTAGGATTCCAACTCTCCTTATAAGAGTCCTCCTAAGAATCACATTCTCAGTGAAGAGTGTCCATCCTGATAACACTCTGCTTATTACCAACCAAGTGAGATGGTTTTCACCTTGACTAAGTTGGTGCGGTTTAACCGAGCTAGCTTATCTCGCCGCGGCTCTTAACAAAGCAATGATGTAGATGGCGTTCGACCGAGCTATACCTAGCTCGGCCATCCTTCTTACTAAAACCTCCGCACCAGGCCTAGCTTTATATAGCCCGGTCAAACCCTTCAAGTCTCGCCATGGTACCAGACGACCTGGGACCAAGCTATTCAAAGCCCATACCCCGGTCGTTATCCCGACCCAAAACAGAGATTAGTGGATCGTAGCTCGGCCCAAATTCTCTTTATAAATTACCCTCTCAGCCATCACAATTTTCATAAGAATTTAATTCCTAATGGAAATCATGGGTTTGCAAAAGGTGAAAACGCTAACTTTCATAACTGCTAATCTAATAATTAATAACTAATTTTTGTTGAAAAATAAAATAAAATCAATACATAGTAATGGTCTAGTAGTAATTTACTACGAGTCCAGTTTCTTTACGGTACCAAAAAAAGAAGTGAAAAAATAAGGCTAAATTATAAATACTGCTTAATGTATTGTTAGAATTTTTATTTAATAAAATTAATAAAAAAAATAATTTGAGTAATTATTCTTTTATATAATAATAAAATTATTAATTAAAATATATTTATGATATAATTAAAATATTAATTGATTTAATAATTTATTAATATAATGAGTTATTGATTATGTGATTAAAAATTTTGAAAAACGAAATGTAAATTGAAAAACATAACAACACAGTATATTAGAAAAAAATTATAAAAATTATATTATTTTAATTATTAAAGTATATAAATTTAAACACTGATTCTTTTTCTTCTTTTTTTCTTTTCTGATACCTTTGTTCAGTTATTTTCCCACGTAAATTTTTGCATGAATATTTTTTTATGATAAATGTCGTAGACTCTAAATAAATTATCAAATTTTTAACTAAATTTTTCACATAAAATTTACTTAAAAATTTAATAATTTATTTGGATCATAGCATAACTCATTTTTTATTTGTAATTTACCAAAAAGAAAATAAAAAATAAAACGCAAAGCAAAGAAGAGGCAGGAGAAGACCCACCCCTACCACCGGTGAAGCCCTCTAGCGACCACCCTCCGCCACCCCCAATTCCGCCATCGTGACGGGCCCCCTCCTCGCAACACCTCCTGTCGCCGCCACTGCTTATACTTCCTCCTCCTCCTCCTCCTCCTCCTCCTCCTCCTCCTATTCGCCGCGGCAAACCCTAGAGTCTTTCAAGAAATCCAAAAATGGAGAATGCAATGGAGTTTTTGAATGTAACCGATGAACAATCTGAGATATTCTCCACTTCTTCCAATTTTTATGCTCAAGGCATCAGAGTCCACCAAGTCGATCCCGATCAAGTAAGAATCCCCAACCCCGTATTTTTCTACCACTTTGATTTTCCCTCAATATCATTGCCAATTTTGTGTCTCAAATCTACATGTATGCATACATATTTGTGTAAATTTGTGCTTGTCACTACGCCAAAACAGGGCATTAACGGCGGTTTTTTTAACGGCGGTAACGAAAACCGCCATTAAAGGTACTATTAACGGCGGTAACGAAAACCGCCGTTAATACCACCGTTAATGTATCATTAACGGCGGTTTCATTACCGCTGTTAAAAAAACCGCCACTAAAAGTGTCTTTAACGACAGTAATGAAACCCACTTTTAACGGCAGTAACGAAACCGTCGTTAATGCCCACTTTTAACGATGGTAACAAAACCGCCGCTAATGCCCAACCATTACCGCCGTTAATGTGGCCAGTGAAAAGAATGTGATGCACCAGTATCAAATAAAACATGTTTTATATCCTCTGCTTGTGCTAAGTCATTAAAACTTTAATCTGGTCACACATCTCTCGATTTAACTGAAGCACACTTCTACTTCAGTGAATTGAATTTGGTTTACTTGTGCTTCACTTCAATTGAAATATCCCACAATTGTTGGTTTTGATTTAATTTTGTTGTCTTTCTATTTCTTGACATCTCTTGTTGTTGTTACTGGATATCGATAGCGCTCGAACTCATCCAAGTGAAGTCAGATGGATTTGATAATGAACTATGGTCTCGGTAATGCTCCTCGTGTTAGGATTTCATCTTGCTTTAAAATTTATTATTGTGACAATTCCAATTGTGTTGGTTTCTTAATAATGACTATCAATATATATTTTTTTAAAGATTTACAAGATCTGTTATAATTTTTCCAAAGTGAAGAGGGCGAAGACAATAAGGAAATTTATCGGCTCTTCAAGTCGACAAGAAAAGAAGAAAGGTGTGAAGAGTCACAGAGATAGCATTGCTTGTTGAAAATGTTATGGCTGAGCTTGAAGTGGTGGTCAAGAAGATGCAGAATTGAATAGACAAATAAAACTCGCTACAAATAAACTCAAAAAGCGCCTCTCAAAGTAAGATGATTTTCTCTCATTAGTTTCATTGACATCATGTTTCCATTTTATTATTTATTGTTCTTATCTTGTTTCCAACATCAACTGCTGATTGGTGCAGAAACAACTTCATCATGGAGTATTAACTCTCCGAAAACTCGGCTCAAACCCCTTCCAGATGGAAGCTATCAATATAAACATCCGTGGGGCAATATTGAGGATCTTAACCGATGCACAAAAACCGCTTTCTCCATTTCTTTAAATGAGATGTATGAAAATTATGTGTGTCGATTATGTCTTGCACTTCATGCTATTTCTCATTGATTTAGAGCATTATGACAGAGAGAGCAAATCAAGAAGAGTGGTCTTGGGAAGGCCAGATTCTCCTTATGAGGCTATTAATCGACCCATGAATAATGGTTATGGCTTGGCAGTGGAAGGAACAACTCTGCATATTAATTTTTTATGTTATGCAGGTTATTATGTTTTTGTTGAAGTCTGATGAGGAAACCATAGCCAACCGAAGAATGGCAAAAGCCTTGGTTGATAAATAGGTAAGGTTATACATTTTTTGGACTTTTGGTACTCATACATGTATTGATCACTCTTCATGGTTCCCCTTTGTAATTGGATAAATTTTATGGTATTTGTTTGCTAGAACATATAGTGTGAAAGTGCATGTCGTGGATAGACTTCTTTCCTGCTCAATGATCAACCCAAGATCTGTTCTCCAAGATGTTGATGAAAATTTGTCTTGAAAATCCAGAGCCATTCCTGTTTTATTTTATTCTGTACTGAGCTATCTTCGCATGATGTTTGGTCATGGGGGATCTATTTTCATTGAGTAAATTTATGAGTTTTGAAGATGTGCTCTCTGATATTGTTTGTTCTCCCCTTCTAATATTGTTTGATCAGTATGTGAACCCTTGTATGTAGGTATTGTTTAGAACCTAGGGAGTTTTTTTAATTAATGACGTGGGTACATGGTTTCTATTCGCTCATATTAATATTTCCTTATCATTTAAAAATGTGAAAATAAAATGCAGTCGACCAATATTCAATAAAAGCACACGGTTTGAGGACATGAGAAACTTTGATGATGAGAAGGTTCCTTTCGAGGCCATCCGAGAAAAGTATATATTATCTTTGTTCAATTTGCTTACACATGTATTTTGAGCGATTTAGCCATCTTGACCTTGTTTCCATATATATCTAGTCTTGCTCATGCGGAATGTCTTGTTTATTTTTCAATAGGCCAATGAATAAAGCTTCATGAATGGAATCTAGAGATGATGATCTTGATTTGCCTAAATTTTCACGGTAAGATGTCGTAATGTAATTAATCCGCTGGGTCCTAGTCAATACCAATTTTGATTTATTATATGGGTGATTTGCACTGTGTTTTGAATGTATATATTCGAAAACTTCAATTTTATGAGGGATGTGCAGGAATCAAGTCCGCCACCATTTTCCATGCGCTTTACTTTAAGGCGTCCAAGCAATGCCAATGGATTTTCTCGTTCGCCTAATCCAAAATTGATCCGATGAGGTTAGGGCCGTGTTAAACAAAGTTGTGCAAGATCAAGACTGTCAAGGTTGGTCATTCTCTCTTGGACACTTAAAATGAAATAGATTAGGATAACTATAACAAACTCTTAAATTTAACCATCTACTATTGCAATTAGTTTCTTTTTTTCATAATATATATAAATATTATATATGTATGTATGTATGTATATGTACATGGTAACGAAGGGAGTGCTGAAATTTCAATTTTTATCTAATTATAATGATAAACAAAAATTTTTTTGATGGAGGCCTTTTCTCAAGCTTGTCAGAAAAGATTTTCAAATGTTCACAAGTCGTGTTGATTTTGTTCGACCTATTATTTTGGGGACATGACTCTAGGTCGAAAGATATATTTTTATAAACCCCATAAGGTCGATCTCATGTCAACATGCAACTTGAAGCCTTTTTCTCCTATGGATCAAAAAATAAACTAGAAGATAGTGCTTGGTTCATCGAATGAAATTGAATGGTTATTCCATCAAAATATTCATTTGCATGTTTGGTTGATGGAAAAAATAATGAAAATGCATTGCAAATGAAATTGTCATTTATCATTGTAAGGAAATGATCACTTCACAGCAAATCTAAAGAACGATCATTTCATTACATCTCATTTCAATAAACCAAATTAGAGCAAAAGAGTCCTAGGCCCTCTTTTAGAAAGGAAGAGACCAAAGAGGAAAGAAAAGAGAGAGAAAGCGCTTTTTCCCCTTACTTGGCTTAATGAAAGTTGATGCAATTTCACTGCTCAAGCCCACAAAGCTTGTGATAAGTTTGTGTTTCATTGAATAAGCGAGAACCTTACATTGAATTCCATTTCACAAGAGTAGCCGATTACTTACTTACCTATACAACTAAGAGATTTTAGTAATTAGTCCTGCTAGCAAATTTTTATTTATTTCTTGTACTAGTATATTTGAACACCAAGTCATACTTCTACTTGTAATTTTACTTGATTATTATGTTATTTTGTAATTGAAACAAAATAGTTATCATACCATGTCCACTTGATTTTAACCTGCTTTTGGCAAAGGTGTTTTTGCTGTGTCTATAACTAAGAAGCACAGATACGTCCTATGGAGCAAACATGGACACATGTAGTTGACATGTGTCGGACACACATCTGGCCATGTCTTAATATATACATATATATATATATATATTTTAATTCTTTTCACTAGCCACATTATGGATATGTCAGACACGTGTCCTATTTTTGGACACCCACCTGAAATGGAGGGTCAGACAATATCTTTGAAAAGTTCTAATGACTTAGCACAAGCAGAGGATATAAAAGAATGTGATGCACCAGTATCAAATAAAACATGCACCCAAGAATTGTATAGCACTAAATTACCCTCAATTACAGACGGGTCTGCTTCTTCCTCTTGTAAGGCAAAGACTCTGCCGGTTGCCTTCTGGTTGGTCTTGGCGCTTCTGCCCCCACTCTTCCGGGTCACGCCTGATAGATCCTGGCCTTGTTCGTCCAAGGCTTCGCCACCTAATGCCCGGCATTTTCTCCTAACCTCCTCCTTGGTACCTAGATGGAGGGAGTTGGGGGCATTCACTCTTTTTGTGCCCTAATTGTTGGCAATGAAAGCACTGGAGTTGTCTTGTCGGCCTTTGTTGATAGCCTCCTCTCTGGATCTGTTGCTGCGGTTGCTACTGTTGCTATTGTGGCTGTGATCTGGAGTAGGGCTTTGAGGCCATGTTTCCTTTCTGGTTCCTCTGAGGTCCAATAGACATCTGACTCCCTCTCCGCTTGTTCCAAGCCTTTCTGGCATCAGTTACTTCCCTTTCAGATTCTAATGTTGTTTCTAACACCTCGGCATATGAGTGGAGTCATTGTGGAAGAACTCTTTCCCTGATTGTAAGGCCAACCCCCACTCGAACATCCTTGCTTTCTCTTCATCATTTGCTACATATCTAGTTACGTAACGGGCTAGCTCTTCAAATTTTGCAGCATCCTGGGTCATGGTCATATTTCCTTGTTCCAGGTTTTGGAATTCCTTGATTCACTCTCGGCGGATCATATTTGGGAAATATTTATTTAGGAACAGTTCCCTAAACTGGTTCCATGATAGGCTCGATACGTCACGAGTATTCTTGATTAACTCCCATGATGAGAAGATACCCTAAGTTATTCCATTTGAATCCAGTGTTCTTCCAAAATTAAGGTAACTCGAGTTTGGAGGACCAAACTCTTTAAAGGGGAAGACTGTAACAACCCCGACCCATAATTAATATTAATTCATGCTTGAGTGTGCCTAACAAGTAATTATGAAGAAATCCCGAGTTAATTACATGTGCAATGCATTATTTTGTGTTTATATTTGTTCAGCATAGAAAGATCTGTTCTTGTTTTGTTTCGATTTGCGAATTGATGGCCTTATCGGCATCCGATTTAGAAATTGACTTGATTTATGTGTTAATTAGAATTTTTACAATTTTATGGTAGGTTTAATTGAAATTCAATTCAAAACAATTAAATTAGAATAATTAATGTCAATTAATTTATCAACTCTTAATTAAGCCTATATAAAGCTAATTTGACCCCACTAGTCATAAGTTTTTGCACCTCATTTCCTCATCTTCAAGCTCTAACGAGTGAGAGTGAGAGAATGAGAGAAATTGGGATCAAAAGCTAGAGAAAAAGGGGGATTGCTAGGATTTGTTGGTGAATTAAAGAGAATTTGAGAGCTACAACTTCAACACTTGTGAACTCAAGCCTCTAGGTAAGAATTTTATCCTTAAGCCTTGAAATCTAGACTCTAATGCATGAACACAAGAGAATTAGGTTGAATAATGCAAGAATTGAGTTAGAAATGAAGAGTGTGGAGCCATACCATGCATGCATGTCCATTCCTTTACAATTGAGTATGATTTTCAAGAATTCCCTCGTGCATGTCTTGAATTCACTTTAATTTTGGGGAGTCATCAAGTTTCAAGTTGTTTTGTTGCATTTGATCTTGTTTTGAGAGGCTTAAGGCCAAAGAAATTCATGCATGTCATGTTCTTGGATCATTCATAAACTTTTAGTTGAATTTTGCATAATTGGCAAGCCATTGGACCATGATTTCTTGAAATGATCTTTAATCCATGTTGTTTTAAGGGTTTTTATGTATTTTCTCTAGTTTTGGCCTAGAAAAATCGAGTTTGATACTTTAAAGGTTGAGTTTGAGCTTGAAGATCAAATCTGGAAATTCCAGAATTTGCATCCACGCTCAAGCGTGGGAATTTACGCTCGAGCGAGCACTCTGAGTGCATGCACTTCCGCTCGAGTGACTTGATGCCCGCTCGAGTGTGAAATGCATGTACCCAAAAGTTTGCATGTTTTGCAGCATGCTCGAGCAACAGAAGTCATGCTCGAGCGAAGGCTCGAGTCTCACGCCTGCTTAAGATCGAAAGGCCCGTCAAGCATGAAATTCAAGCAACCAGTATTGTTTCAAAGTTACAGTCCGCTCGAGCAAGGGAATTCACGCTCGAGTGAAGCCTCACTTTTTGCATGTCTGCTCGAGCGAGGAAAGCCACGCTCAAGCGTGGACCCTATTTTCAACAAGTTTTGAAAAATGTTTTCAAGTGCATTTTTGTATCTTCATTCCATCCTAGGCATTCCTGGGCCATGATTAAGACTCCATGATAAGGATAATGAGGTAGGAACACACCAAAACAAGAAAGGACTAAGTTATCATTTTCGGGTGTGTAATTCGAAATACGTTCGTTCTGTAACTGTGTAGGTCGAGCGCCACAAGGAAGTTGAATTGCTTACTTACGACACTTATTATCTGTGAGTAATAACTTAGTAAAGCTATGTTCAACTTTATATATTTTCTGTATACAAAATGAGATCTGTTGAAAGAAATGTCATGTTTTATACTATGAATGATTGTCTAACAATAACAAGCAATTATGATATTATGCTATGACTCAAGTATGTTATAAGTGGCATCATGTTATGATTTAAGTATGCTACAAGTTCCCGGTACCGGAGGTTCCTTATGGAACTGACAAGCTATATGTACCCAACTGGAGGTTCCGAAGTGGAACTGACAAGTTTACAAGTTCTTAGTCCGGAGGTTCCTTATGGAACTGACAAGTCATCTTTACCTAGCCGGAGGTTCTTCTATAGAACTGACAAGTATGATTTAAGCAACTCTGTATGTGATTTATCAGCATTAACGGATGTAATGTGTAAGATTAAGCACGGACTCTGATATTTGCATGCATGCTCAGAATGAGAATATGAATGGGAATTTCAGCCACAGTTATGGGACATCATTCATTTACCCCTTTACTTTGTTATTATCCACTGGGCCTCCGCTCAATAGTTATTTATTATGCATGTAGGTGAGCAGGTTCGTGATCAGGCCTAAGATGATGCCTCGAGTATTTTGTGTTAGTCAGCCACCCTTTGCGCCTCACGAGGACGTTCCAGATCAAGTCATGTTTTGTGGTTATGTTAATATAAATGTCCAAGACTATTCCTTTTGTTTTATGAACAAGTTCTCCTTTTGTATGTACTTGATAGTGACGTGTAAATATTATACCTATGACGTCACTCGTATGTTTATAAAGTTTAAGATTTTCAGTTCCATGTATGTCTGTATAGCTCGATGGACTATGTATGTTTCTTTATGTGATTACTTCCGCAGCCCCTAATCTCAAGTCAAGTCTTAAGAGGCCTTTGGTAATCCAAGGATTACTAGCCGGTTCCTACACTAAACCTATAGGGGTGGGTTTAGGTCATGACAATTTTGAAGAGGGATTATGGGCTAGATGTGAGTTACCACGTGGTATGGTTGGGCGTGGAGAAAGCAAATGTTGTTATTCATGGAGATCATTCATTATCATTTGACTAACTGCGGTGGTATTCGGATGTTGTGATGCATTACAATTCGGGGAATTATGTCAATATTGACTATGACGCGAGTAGTCAATAGTTTTGTAGTTTCTTTATATCATTCGCTACGTGTATTTTTGGATACAATTCTTGTCGGCCTTTGTTATTCTTGGATAGAACATTCCTCAAAGGAAAGTACAAAGGTCAGCTACTTGCAACAACGGTGAAAGATGGAAACAATGGTTAGTATTTTTTTTAGCTGTGTATCTATGTAAATATTCACATTGAGCGGCATAGTCTAGATATATGACTGACCATTACACAGTGTGAACATTCACATGCCCTGTTTGCTTTATAGTGTTTTTGTAAACTACTTGTGTTAATATTCACATTGGAATATCATGATCAGTTGTTTAATGGTGTTGTGTTGTAGGTCTATTTCCTGTTGCATTTGCGATTGTTGATTCGGAGACCACAGCGAATTGGTTGTGGTTCTTGCACGAACTTGGAAAGGTTATTGATGGTAAGCGTCAGATTACTTTTATTTCAGATCGTAATCTTGGTCTGTTAGAAGCGATGTCGAAGGTGTTCCCATCGGCTTACTACGGTTATTGCTTACAACACTTGAAGAATAATTTAAGAGATCGGATGAAAGGAATTGATAATGGATTTAGGAACCACGTGGTTAGTAGTTTGGGTGACTATGCTTACAAGCCAACTGTAGTTGGGTTTCATGAAAAGCTTGAGAAATGAAAAAAGGAGGGTAAACAATGAGCACTTAATTTTTTCAAGGAGTTGGCACCTGAGCACTGAGCGAATTCATACTTTAGGTAATAGTAGTTTCCTAATGTATTCCATTTGTCAAGTTTAAAATGGTAGCGATGTGAATTTTTAGTTATGTTTTGTGGCGATGTGAAATTTCATATTTAATTTCGAAGAAATTAAATTCAGTATTGTACAATGTTTGTAATGTTATGTAAGGGCATGCATTATGGGGAGATGACATCCAATGCGGCGGAGTCATTTAATAATTGGATTAAAGAAGCATGCAATCTTCCTATCACTCAGATAGTGGACACAATTCGTACTCAGTTGATGCGGCAAATATCTGCACGGCATAACCAAGCAAACAAGCAGAATGAGCTTATTTGTCTTACATTCGAAATAACGCTTCTTGATTCGTTCAACGACAGCAGATCTTGGCAGGTTAGCAAAGCCAATGAGAATGTGTTTGAAGTTCATTTGATACCATCTGTTACAGTTGATATTATAAGGCATACATGTTCTTGCTTCAAATGCCAAATCAACGGATTCCCATATGACCATGTTGTTATTGTTATTCAGAAAAGCTGCTACAATCTCAATGATTGTGTGGAACATTATTTTTATGTAGAGATGTATCGTGCAGCCTATTTGGGTGTCATATTCCCTATACCGTCAGTGGAAAAGCCACCTTTTGATCCCATAGACTTCACTATATACCCACCAACTGTGAAAAGACCACCTGGCAGGCCGAAAAAGAATGGAATCCCATCAAGGGTGAGAAATTGAAGCAAATAAGGTACAGGAGATGTGATAAGTTAGGAAGCCACAATCGAAAATCATGCAAGGAGTCGATATAGGGTGTACAATTTTCATTTCAACATTATGTTTTACATGGGATTCTTATATTGATTTTTGAAATAAGATTGTGTTGTGTTGGCAAACATTGTATTGCAATACGATTACGATATGTTGGCAAACATAATAATGCGTTGGCAAACTTTGTATTTGATTTGTGTTTTTTTTTTTTTTTTTGGATAGCAAACTGATATTTTGTTGGTGTTTTAATGATGAATACATGATGTGAACATTCACACTTGTGTAAAAGAATCACATTATGTGAATACTCGCACATGGGTTGAACTTTTTACATTATTTTGGTCAATGTTGACTTGAATATAAACTGTGATGTGAACTTTCACATGCATATAGATTGACATGGTGTGAACATTCATAACTATTGTGAATAAGAACAAATGTGAATATTCACACATGTGCATGTTCTCCGTAATGATGTCGTAGACAATGTAAACATTCTGCATAAAAATATGTGTATTATAGAACAACTGGTTCAAACAATCTCATAAATTAACATAACAACACCAAATGTAAATCAAAATGCACAAGTGGCATATTGGAACATTAATAGATGTCATATCGCTGATTTACAATCAATTGTTGTTTTTCAAAATGTCAAAGCAATTGATATTAACATTCACATCGAGTGTTGGTTAGTTTGTAGGTGGACACCCCCCACCTATAGGTTTTAATGGCGCTCTATTTTCCTATGATTCAAAAAACTATGTACTAATAAGTCTTGTAGTTCACACCATTCAGAACTAGTGAGGCTGCTGTAGACGTGCCCTAAGGGCCTCATGCTACAGTTCGGACTCAAATGTCACGGTTCTTAATCTGATCCCGCAAGGTGCAATGCAAGACTGATAAATCACCAAAGAGTCCAAATCCGACAAATCATTTTGAAAAATTGATTTTTAAGAAAGAAGTATCAAATATGGACTGCTTTGCTAGATACAGAGTCGTTACCTAAATATTTTGATTTGGGGGGGGATTTAGGAAACCCTGACTCGTTGCCTAAGGCCACCTGTTCGTCATCACCAAAGTTGCCTCGGCTCGGGAACTTGGGTACGATTGGGGAAGGTCATCTATGAGCACCCCCGCTCGCCCGCTCAATGATCGGCCACTACTAAACATGATATCTTGTTTTTGAAACCACATGCGTTCTTATTCTAGTTATTAGCCTAAAATTACTATGTGATGCGCACAACACACAAGTATAGACCGGATCGCCTAAATTGAAATTTCATGTTTGTTTATTTGAAAATGGTTTGATGGTGCTACTCGCAAGTAGGCTAAGACATGGATTTTTCACCCTCGGGTGGGCTTAGAAAAAAAACATGATTTTGCCACCCTCAAGTGGGTTTAAAACTCGCATTCAATGAATTGTTCCAATTCATGTAATCTAGCCTTCACCCACAGGCATTTAGGCAGTTATATCATTTAAGCAGTTAGCCTCATGGCAAGCATGCTATCATGGCAACACAAACACTCATGCAAGATGTTAAAGCATAAACACTTACCTAGTACTCCGAGCTAAAACAATAGCTAGTTAGTAATCAATGCGTGATCCTAGCTCATGTTAAGATGGCTAATGCAACACATGCAAAATGTAACTAGAATAGGCTTGGCTATCTAAGAATGGCATGTGAAATGCGACAACTTGATACACATATTCAAGTTGGAACTGAAATACTATGCAGTTAGTATGATGCGTCGAGCCCGGTGCATGCAATACAGATGAATGATGCAAACATGCGAGCATGAGGATGCTAATTGAAAACATGACCTAAAACTAACCATTGAAAGCAGGTAAGTAAAAGAGAGAAAGACGTGGGGTTGGAAGACATTCACACACTCACGCACACTTATTACAAAATTCGCCCTCTCGACGGAGGGTCCGAATAAATAATACAAACCGAGTAATTAATCAACTACCCTAGCTAATTAAATATTACAAAATCCTTAACTAATTAAACAAATTAATTAAGCTATGAAACTAAAGAGGTCGCTGCAGCTCCGCCTCGGAATGGTTGAATGATGCATGCTCGATCGCCTCGCTCGGAAACCCATTGTCATGCCACATGTTGCCTCTGTTTGCACTGCTCTGCACCTCTAAAAACTGCACAAGTCCCAAGGATGCTTCCGAACCACTCCCTGAACACTGTGGGATGTCACCGGCTAAGATATGGGAACACCGGCCATGTGAAATTGGTCATCGACCATTTATGAGGATCTCTACCAACAAGTTTTAGTCGGTCAAGATCAAGATGGCGGCGGCTCTTCCGCAGAATCTTTGTTTCTTTGCGAAGAGAGGACAAACAGAGCATGGCAATGCATTTTCAAGGCAATGTGTGCACAAACACCCTCCCTATCATGTCATGAACTCAAGGGAGTGTAGTGCTCGACCCTCGGGCCACCAATCACACATCTCGATGCATGATGGCCAAAGGAGCCAAGTGTGCAAATCAATGTGGAATGAATGCACAAAAAAACATATGAATGCCTAGAGCTCTATCATGTTGGATCAAGAGTGTCGGCAACTAAGGATTGAGGCACGTTTCGTCACTTCAAGTACGAAATGTCCCTTGGTCCTCGTGTTTGGTTTGACACCCCAAACCAAACACAATGTAATGCAAGTATGTCAAATCCAATGCAACGTGGAAATGCAATGCAATGCAACATGAGCATGCCAAAGGTAATACAACGCAACGTAATATGTAAACAACATGGCATGCAACAAGTATGCAACAATACTATGCAACCTAAACATGCAAATATGCAATGTATGAAGCATGCAAGATGCAATGTACCAAGTATGCAATAACGACGAAATGGAACAAGCATGCAACAACATGCAAGGATCATGCAAGGTGGACTTAGACTGAAATGGGCAGACCTCGGCCATGCCCAAATTAGTGGCCAAAACACTAAAACTAAGGCACCAACATGCAAAGCAAACATGTACACATATTGGTCCATCACTTAGGCACAAAGAGGACAACTCTCGAAAGCGCTCAAAGCGTGAAAAGCATGCAAGCGTGATAGCACTACATGCTCTGAAATGATGTCAAGGATGATGCCAAATCATACATTCAAGTCAAGCATAACATGCAATAAAGCTCAAGGCTTAAGGCTAGCCAAGGAGCTTGGACTAAGGCCACATGAAACAAGCTCCAAAGAGCCAAGGACAACCAAAATAGTCCTAGATCATGCTAAAGGGAGCCTAAAACATGCAAGGGCCAAAGCTAAAATAAGCCAAAATGAAGGGCCAAAGGCAAGATGCAAGTAAGGCCACCAAAGAGGATTACAAAACACCCATTATAACCAAACATGGCATGACTTAGCCAATGAAAAACAGAGATATGGCATGTCAAAATAGGCCCAAAAACCCACTTAGATAGCATCCCGAAGACCTAAGCATGGTGGCATACACAATGACACATTCATGAGGCATAAAACACAAACCCTTTAAAGCATTAAAGGAGTGACAAATGCAAGTACATGAGCATACTATATGGACTGAAATAATATTACAGGTGATGCCAAATCACTGAAATGATCCGAATAGAGCATGCTAGTGACTTAAACACCCAAAGCTAACAAGCTAGATTGCATGGTAGCTATACAAAACAATGTAAGCATGACCAAAACAATGAAAAACAAAGCTCAAGCGTGTTAAAACAAGGCTAGAAGCTTCATGGAGTTGAGCCAAAATATGCAAGCATGATAGTCCAAATGCAAGATGCATGTTGGGGCAATAGAGGGGATTACAAGGCAAGTGCATGGTGCATGCAAGAGACCACTAAACCAACTTTGGACAGAAGTGTAACATGGCAAAATAAGGCCTAACACATGCTGAAATGAGGTCAAAACATGCTAAACAATCATGAGACATAAGGAGAGAGGGGTGTCCCTCTCCTATACAAGACTTTAAAACTACCTTTCCACCACTGAAAACTTCTGGATTTCAGTGGTAGAAAGGTCATGCATAGGCAAGACCAAAGGTCAAAAGAGGTGGCTCAAATCAAGGCCAAACAAGGCTTAAGAGGGGGTAAACAACCCCCAACCAAAAAGTGACCTTAAACAATCATCTAAAGCACACAAAAACATAACTTTTTTCAGTTTATAGTTAAGCTTGAAACAATATACAAATAGGTCTAAAAGCTTAAGCCAAAATGGGGAAACAAAAGGTTAGTTGCTCACCCTTGAAGAACACCTTCAAGAACACAACTCCAGCCACTCCCTTGGATCAAAACTAGCCCAAGAACTCTAAAACCAACTTCCTAGTGCCTCAGCAACCCAAGGAAGGTGTTCTACTAGGTGCTAAAGTGCAAAAGTATGAACAAAAGACACTTTAGGTCACCAAAAACACACACAAATATAGAGAGAGAGAGATATAGAGAGAGATATATATGAACTCTATATCTATTTTGCTGAACCTCTGGAAAGGAAGGGGAGGCTCCCCTCTTATAGGAATTCAATTCCAAAGCTTCTAGGAGAAGCTAAGCCAAGAGACAAATCCCTCCATACACGTGTATGGAGGGGGTGAATTGTGGATGCCAACTGCACCAGCTGGCACAAAATATCTGCATAAAGCAGATGAACAGGGTTCAGCCACCAACAATGGTCGATCGACCAACATAAGTGCCGGCCGACCAAAAATAGTGCTAATCGGCCAATACTTTTGGCTGATGGCAAGAAAACAGGGTCGATGGCTTCAAGCCTTGGCCGGTGGGTTGAGGGGATGGCAAACAAGCCACCCTCTTCCCTTAGAAGCAAAAACACAAGTATTTGGTCCACAACCAAGCACAAAACAGACAAGTTGAGAGGTCTTGAGGTAAAGCGCATAGTCGAGACCTCCGAGAACTCAAAACGAACACGAGCAAGGATGATCAATGCGTGTTCAAATGATGACGTCCAAGTCTTGAGGACGGTCAAAAATGGGGTGTCTACAGCTGCCCCTCTTTGACAGAACTCGAAAGTCGTAAGATGACAGGAGTAAATGTCAAAGCCCAGAGACGACCCATTTTTGACAAGGTCGAAGACTCAGACAAGCATACAGGATAACAAAGAGATGGGCCCGCAGGCAAGGGCAAGATGCAAATGACATGCAAGATGCCGAGCATAACTTATGATCATGCAAAGAGAGCTGTAACGAAGTATTTATGCAAAACAAATACAACAGTTTAAGCAAGCGAAAAAGAAAGAATAGTCCTACGCATTCCAACAGAAAGGATGTAAGAAAATTATGCAATTCTCACTGCGTCTCACGGGGAGAAGAATTAAAGCGACTATCGAGGACACCCGGAGTCTCAAACACAACATCTCTCAGCGTATCACACGCAAGAGGGGCAAGAGAGCATTTCTCAGCGTGGCACACGTATGAGAGGGAAGAGAGCATCTCTTAGCGTGGCACACGCTGAGAGGCAAGAGAGCATTTCTCAGCATGGCACACGTATGAGAGGGAAGAGAGCATCTCTCAGCGTGGCACACGCATGAGAGGAAAGGGAGTATCTCTCAGCATGGCACACGCATGAGAGGAAAGGACTGTGCAAGAAAGCGCAGTCATCCAAACGCGTGCCAAACGCGAGTGGAGAAGGTTGCGCAAGAAAGCACGATGCACATAACAGTACGAGTACGTCCAAATGCGGCACGCGAGTGGAGAAAGGCTATGTCCAAACGCGGCACGCGAGTGGAGAAAGGGGTATAGTCAAACTGAACTGGAACTTCTCTTGAATGAACCGTACATACAATATCGTCTGGTTTCACCATCTTCAAATGAACCATACATACAATATCATGCCTGCAAAAGAAAGAAATTCAACAGGTACAATATAGTAAAAACACATGTTCCACGTTAAATCAAGATATCATTTCAATATGAGATAGACACATGCATATATGATGTTGATAGAAACATGCATAGCAATGCAAGTGAAAGATGCGTGACAACGCAACTAAGTGTGGGTGCATAACAATGCAAGAGAGCATGCGCGACAACGCAAACAAGGGATGCATAACAATGCAACCTAAGTGTACGCATGACAATGCGAGCAAGACGTGCATGACAACGCAAGTAAAAAGGTGCATGACAATGCAACAAGTGTGTGCAACAACGCAAGTAAGGTGGTGCATGACAATGCAACAAGAGTGCGTGACAACACAAGTAAGGGGTGCATAGCAATGCAGCTGAGACAAGCATGATAATGCAAGTAAAACATGCGTGACAACGCAAGCAAGGGGTGCATAACAATGCAACCTAAGTGTGCGCATAACAATGCGAGGAAAAGCATGACAAAACGTGTAAGTAAAGCATACGCGACAATGCAAGTAAGGGGTGCATGACAATGCAACCTAAGTATACGCATAACGATACGAGAGAGTGCATAAACACATGTAAGTAAAGCATGCGCGACAATGCAAGCAATGTGTGTAACAATGCAAGAATGGAATGCATAAACACATGTGAGTAAAACATACACAACAACGCATACAATGTGTGTAACAATATGAGAAGGGGGTGCATAAACACATGTGAGTAAAGCATACGCAACAACGTATACAATGTGTGTAACAATGCGAGAAGGGGGTGCATAAACACATGTGAGCAAAGCATACGCAACAACGCATACAATGTGTGTAACAATGCAAGAAAGGGATGCATAAACACATGTGAGTAAAGCATATGCAACAACGCATACAATGTGTGTAACAATACGAGAAGGGAAAGAGGCTCATATTCAACGGAAGCATAGTAAAGGCATGTCATTCATGATGTTGAGATGCAACTTTAAAACAAGACGAGACATGCTCAATGCAAGAGCGAAAGGACACACAACAAGCACACTTATTAAAACATTGTAATGCAACATGCTCGAAAGCCATTCTCGAGTTTCGCAATAGGCCAAAGGATACGAAAAGGATACACCTCGCGCGCATTGAATGTCGTACATGGAAGACACGGTTCGAGATCAACACGGAGACCGGTTAAGCTTCAAAAGTGTACTTTCTTGCACTATCTTGAGAGATGAAGGTCCCCAACCACATAATTGACCCAACCAAGGGTATGGGAGGTTCACCGACCACAAGGGGAGACCACCGGCCAACCACCAGCCACAAAATGAGTTCATCGGCCAAATATTTAGCCGATCGGCTAACAATTTGGCTGACCAGCCAAAAATGGCAGTTTTGGGGGTAGTTTTGTCTTTTGGCCACGGGTCTTTAAATATGGGGTTCTAAACCTCATTTCCTCACTTCTCCAAGCTCGAAAAACATTCCTCTTTCTTTCTAGGTGATTTCCCGACCTTCGATTCGTGTTTTTCTCTTGCTTTCAACCCTTTTCCGTCGTTCGATTCGCGAAACCCTTCCCGTTTCACACACTTTAAACCGAACAAAACTCGATTTTCGGTGTTTCTTTCTCGATTTCCACCACTTGGGGTTTGTTTTCCCCCGAGTTTACTTGGTTTTCGTGCCTTTTCCACACTCTGACCTTTTCTCCCATTTTTCATCCTATCGGGGTTGACTTTTGGGTTAACCTTTCGCATTCTTGCCCGTTTTTCACATTTTTGGCCATTTTCATGCTCCTTTCAAGATGGCGGATGATATTCCACGTGGTGGGACTCCCCCGGAGATGGATGTGGACCCCGAGGTCAAGCTCGTACCTCTTCGCATCCGGCCGTTCGATCCAGCGACTTACAGGCCGACAATACACGTGTTGTCTCCCGATGGCATCCGCCACTTCAGGAGCTATGCGTGGGGCGCGCCACTGGAGCTTTTGTTGCGCAAGCCAGAGTCACATCTATCTTATGGCGCCACTGAGGTATATTCTTCCTCTGTTTCACTTTCCACAATGTAGAACATATAACTGCGATAGTCGATTCTGTTCTTTAACTGCTTAACTCAGACACACTGATACATCACATGCTGTAGTTCACTGTGAGCACACCCACACCCAATATCTATTTAAATCTGAACACATACACACATGCTGCATTCTCAACTGAACAATTTAAACACACTGATACATCATATGCTGTAGTTCACTGTGAGCACACCCGCACCCAATATCTGTGTAGACTCGGACACATGCACACACCGCAGCTTTCATCAATTCGGCGCATTCAACATCAGATTTCTAACATCGCCGCACTGCTTGTTTTGAATCTGGGGATTCCCATGCCTTCTAGGGGTATGGGAACACTTCTGCCCGAGGTTGGTATATGGGGCTGCCCGATGCGGTCCGTCATATTGTCGACCGAGCCAGCTTTGGGACTTTCTGCATGGGACTCTCGCGCCTTCTGAGTAGGCCCTTCTTCTTTGCTCTGGTGGAAAGGTAGTGGGACACCACCGACTCCTTCCACCTTTCTGCCACCGGGGAGATGACGATGACTCCCTTTGACTTCTCCATGCTCACAGGCATCAGAGTGGGGGGTGATCCGATCCCTTTTGACACAGATATGGATGAGTGGGACGCCACTCAACTATACTTGCTTGGCACTTAGCCACCTCTTGCCCGGGCAGGATTTGTGAGGTACTCGTGGTTCAAGGATCACTTACGGATCCAAGTGCCTACTACTCGGGAGAAGGAGGAGCAGTATGCTCGTGGCTTTATCATGCTCCTGCTGGGGACCATGCTTTTCGCCGACCAGGCGAACATTGTCGCCCTTTACCTACTGAGCGCACTTGTGGACGTGACGCGAATTCGCGGCTACGACTGGGGCGACGCTGGCTTGGCCACCCTTTACAGGTATATGAGCTCTTCCTCCCGCCGCAGCGGGTAGTTACTTGGAGGCTACTGGCGAGCCTGGGAGGTACATATACCCTTTTCTGTCTTTTCAATTCTGTTTGTCATTATCTATACATCACACACACTGCGCGCACGTAATCTGCTTTACACTGGTTGTACACTGCACACACTGCACAATACACTGCACATACTGCACTCTGCTTTATCTGTATACTGCTTTATCTGATAAGCATACTTATATCTGCTCTGTTACACTATACAGTTGTGGGTGTATGCCTACTTCCCTAGGCTTGCCCCTGTGCTAGATGAGGAGATCCTTCTCGGTGTTCTATTTTCTCACCGCTTCGATGTAAGATGCGGCGAGGCCACGAGTCCTTCATGTTCTTCTCGCTACTTGACACCATCACGCAGCTGGAGGTATGTCCAACATCAGAGTTTATTTAAGCTTCGCTTTATATTGCATTCTCAATAACAGTAGATAACAAACTGTGTTCTATTTGCAGATCACCTGGCAGCCTTGGGCCCCGTTGCCTGATGCAGTTCTGGAGCGGTATGTCGATGCTCAAGAGACTGCCCGGTTCAGGGTTCTACTAGAGGGCCCAATCTGTCGGGCATGGTACTTTGGGGAGCGTTTCTTGCGGTAGACCTTGGGCGTGCCAAAGCAGACAGTTCCAGCACCTCTTTCTATCCACGTGAGGCATACTGAGAGTTACACCTTAGAAGAGATGATAGACTACACGATTGGCTGGGACTCTGAGCCTTTTAGGGATAAGCGTGACTACGCCGAGTTCATCCAGGCCTACCTAATACGGCCTTTGACTGGTGCTCGCCAAGCTGAGAGAGAGAGACCTGCGGCGCCAACGGCAGGAGCAGAAGCATCGAGGGCACCTCAGGCCCGTGGGAGGAGTGGGTCCCGGAGAGGATACGGAGCTGGATGGCCAGAGCTGCCCACGACGATCACATGCCGAGGGCAGGATGGGGAGACTTACCAGATCCCTTTCGCTCCTCCTCCGGCTAATCATAAGCTTCTTGGAGTCTACGGCTCGACCCCGGTATGTACTACTAGACTTTGCATTATGTTCAGTCATTTCAATCCATTTGATACCATGCAGATACTAATGACCTCAATGCTTTTGCAGGCTTCCATCGAGTACACTCGCCAGTCCTAGAGTTGGCAGCCTCAGCGATAAGGATGCTGCAAAGGAGCATTAACCTGCTCACCATCTACGGGATCCCGGTAAGTTCTTTCAACCGCAGTCCCAAACTTTGCACAATCTACTCCATACTGATTTGATATACCACATTGTCAACACGGCATTCGATACACAGTACTCATGGCACTGATACACTGTAACCCACATATTGCTCACAGTGTTGCTCACGACATTTATACACTATACTCACACATTACATTCTATACTGATAAACTGCTCACAGCATTCATACACTGTACTCATACACTGCATTTTGTATTTTGTGTTCTGTAACTAATGCATTTGCCATTTGTCCTTTTCAGGCCCCATTCCAGATTCCGGCCGCAAGAGGTGCTCCAGCTGGACCATCTGTTCCTGCTTGAGGAGGAGGGGGAGTCAGGCGGAGGATGACTATCCACGGCAAAGCGAACATAGGCGCACCGTCCGAGAGCGATTCACGAGCCTCCCCGATGATTCGATGAGAAGGCGATGTCGCCCGAGGCGAGGCCGGAGACAGCTCAAATTCTGACTATGGAGATGGCGGTGGTGACCCTGGACCCTCGTCCAGGAAGAGGACCAGGACCGACTCCCGCACTTGAGGCCACCGATATTGATCCAGACATTCTGCTGCTTTTTCTTTTCTTTGCTCTGTTCAGACATTTTGTTATTTTTCTCCTTTTTTTTTTTTTTTTTTGCTTTACTTTTCTTTTTACTGGTAGTTTGAGCACATTGTACTGCCTCAGACAGGTTTTACTTTCCTCAAAATTATGTACTTTTTGCAAAAGATATGATAGAAATGAAACAGCTGTTTTGTTCAAAAAGTATTACATTTGTACATTCTACGCATCGCATCGCATTACATAACAATGTAAATGAGATTAAACTTTTGTTTGAAAATTAAGCACTTACATCGTAATAATCAGGTAATGAACCGACTAACAACAAAAACAACTCGATAATCAAAACAAAGAACTCGATAAGCTAACCAAGTGTAAATACAACTCGATAAGCAAAGCAAAGACTTAAAGAATGTGAAATACAACTCAATAAGCAAATGTACAACAACTCGATAAACAAATTGCAGTAACAGGTGCGACTTCGCAAAATCATCACCAGAAGGCATTGGAAGTGGTGCCAGTCACAAATTCTCAGCATGTTCAATACACAAACAGCTCAGGGAACAAGAAGGAAGGCCATCGACCAAAGGGAAAGGCCACCTGCCATAAGAAATGGCCATCAGCTAAAATTTTTAGCCGATCAGCCAAAAGGGATGGTCGGTAGGCACTATATTTGGTCGATCAGCCAAAAATGGCAAGCACCTCCAGAATGTTGACACATGTCTTCCACTCAACACCTTGGGACCTAATGGAATATTACAAAACACTACGGGTCTTATGGAATAGGACTCTTAAAGAGTGGATTTACTAAAAAAGCTCTCATTTTTTAATTTAAACTTTTTAAATAACAAAAAAAAAGGAATTTTAATATATTTTTATTATTATTTCAATAGTAAATAGTAGTAAATACATGGAGATCTACCATTAATCTCAACAAGTCATACAACTCATACTAGTTTGAAATCTTTTTTTTTCCCCTTCAAATTTTATGTCTTAATTCATTATTTCGGTATTTTTATTTTGTATGCAAGGCACTTTTTTTAGTACTCAAAAAATAAAGTGTAAAAACTAAATGCATTTTGTAATGGCCGGGTTTCCTTTATTCTCTTTTTCCTTTTCCTTTAGCTTCGTCCTCTCATGTTTCCGTTGGGTTTGAAACGTCCAGAAGTTATTTCAAAATGTAAAACTCTCGTTGTTGTGTGTGTGTGTCGTTGTTGAAGTTTCTTGTTCCGGGAAGTGCGGAGTCGGGTCCGAAGTGCCGGGAGCGAAACAGAATTTTCTAGGCCAGGGCCACACGTGCAGGGGATGAGGTCGCACGTGCGGGAGTGGGGGACTTAAGTGAGTTGCACACTGCCTAAAAGGCAGGTGCGGGCTGAGGTGCGGATGGGGCACCGCACGTGCAGGGGTGAGGGCCGCACATATCGGAAGGCGCCAAGACGTCTGGGAAGGCGCCCGCGTCTTGAAGAAGGCGCCTGCGTCGCGGGAATCTAGGCAATTCGGGGCTCTGTTTTTCTTACACCCTAGGGCCAAATTTATTTCATTTCCTACACCTCTCTCTCACTCTAAAAGTTATGTTAACTCCCCCTTCTCTCTAGAAATCATCCCCTAGCATTAAAGAGACTTTGATTCTTGACATCCTTGAGTTTAGATCATCATCAACTCTCTTAATCTTGGAGATTTAGGACAAGAGCTTCATTTGGATAGTGGAAATCAAGCTTCCTCTTATCTTCAAATTAGGGTTTCCCTTCTTCTTCTTCATCAAGCTTGAGATAGGGTTATTCTTGAGTTATATATATAGTTTTGCTATTTGATGATGTTTTAAGAGTTTCTATTAGATTTAAAAATTTCAATCTTGTGGTTTTCAAAATGTAGAGATTTCCTTCAAAAGAAGGCTTTGTTCTAAACTTTAAAGATGTAAATTATCTTGAGGGATTCATCTTGTTGATCTATGACAAATGTTTTGATGAGGGTTTCCACAAACAAAAAGGGGAAGTGATTATCTTGAGGAAAAACCCTAGAAATTGGGGGATTTTGAAAACACATGAAAATATTTGTGAAACTCTTTACTATTTTGTATTATGATGATGGGTGAGATGATACTATTGCAAAGTTGTTAAAAATGTTTAAAATGTATGTTGTTGGGAGTGATGAATGACTTTGTATCATGTATATGAAACTTCGTAAGATCTTGGAATTGTGTTGAGAACATGGTTTGCCTTGAAAGGATTATTTGTTGTAAATTGTTGTTGTGAGAAATGGTGGGCACATGGGCATTTTGTGAAATGACTTGAAAGGAAGAAATGAGAAATGGATTGATTGATATTGTTGTAGAGATATTTTGAGAATAGTAATTATTGCATCATATTTCAATTGTGTTATTATTATTGTGCACCTTGACATGTTTTGGAAAGACATTTATTTTGAGAAAGATCATATTGTAATGAGAATTATGGAAATGTGAATGGGGTAAATACGTGGTAAGTCCGAATAGGGGGTGTAATTGAATTTAATAAGTTAGCCTAAGTGTCCTTGGTGAAAGACCAAAAAATCGCGCAGATAGGTGTCAAGCCTTCTAGTTAATACCGGTAAAAATAACAGTTTGGTAGTACTCGTAGAGTCTACTTGCAAACACCAGCCTAGGGATTACCAGTGTCGTATTGACCGCCCCTATTGATTCATGATTGGAAATTTTGGGAAAAATGTTGAGATTGTAAATAATTGTTGGAGAGATAGAAACTTTTACATGTGCATGAAATGGACTTTCTTATAAGGATGCATGGCATGGCATTAACAATTGCATTGTTTTAAAGAGTATGCATAACTGTATATACTTTGTAAGAATTATCTACTGGGCTTGTGCTCACCCCTATGGGATTTGGTGCAGGTAAAGATGTGGTGATCCTGCCGAACTGAGGGCGTGGATATTTTGAGAAGAGTATATAACTCTTTTATTTTGTGATATTCTTTTGAGCCAAGGGCTAATATGTATGGGTTGCAGAAACCATTTTGTGTAACCAGGCTTATGCCTTGGAAGATGTAAGCCCTCAAGGACACTTTATTTATTTTGAGACTAGATGCTTCACATGCTATGGATTAATGTGATTCCTTTTATCATTTGAATCTGTAATCGCATGTAAACTTTTGTATAAACTCTCTCATTGACTATGTAAAGATGGAAGGTTTATTGCTATGTTTTGGTAAATATTATTTGATGTGGGTAGTTCATGTTGGAATATTTTCGGGACATTGCACATTTTGGGTTGTATTAGCCATGGTATTACATTTACAATTAAAGATATTATGAGTGGGTTGTAGAATTAATGTGCAATGTTTGGAGTGAATGAATTGGATTAGAGTGTCAAGATTTGTGAGATGAAAATTGAAGTATTCAAATTATGAAAGGTGGACTGATTAACTTAGTAATATATAAGAATAAATATATATATATATATTCAATGGAATACTCTACCTTAATTGTGGAGCCGCCACTGCAGGCAATTGCATAAAAATAAAATAAAATAAAATAAAATAAAATTCAAATTATGAAAGGTGGACTGATTGACTTAGGGATTATTTGTTACAGTTTTTAAGAGGTGATTATAATTTATTTTGATTTCAAAGTCTGTATTAGACTGTTTGGTGTAGTTTTTGCTTTATACCTTATTAGGTAGAAATAACTTAAATAAGCTGAAAAAACCTGATTATTTTGAAGTTGGGGTAAAGGTACTTTTAGCTTCTATTTTCTGATTATCAACTTTTAACTTAAAAAAAATTTCCACCAAACAGGGCCTTAGTAATATATACAAAGAATAAATAAATAAATATATATATATATATATATATAATATTCAATGGAATACCCTACCTTAATTGCGGAGCCGTCACTGCGGGCAGTGGCATGCAATAATTTTTCTTATAGTGGTGCTATATATATCAATTAATGTATACATTAATATGCCAATTAGTATTATTGATCCCACCTATTATATAAATTACAAATAGCCAAAATCTTTAAAATTATACCACATCATCTGTTAGTATATTAATTAGTACATTAATTAATGTATATAGCATTATTCTTTTTCTTATTAACATGCAGATTTCTGATTGAGAGATTTATTTATAAATTCTTATTTAATATACTTATAGTTAAATAAGTTCATAAATTTTTTAATATTCCATCAAGTTTTATATATTTAGATTTATATTTTAATAGGTCTTTTTTCATATTATAATTATCATATAGACTATTTTTACTTTTATGGACTTTTATTATAATATATATATATATATTATCCTATATTTAGAAGAGAAAATATCAATTATGAGATATATTTTATTTATGGTATATATAAAACATTGTATATAAAATATGAAATATTATTTTCTTTACCTCATGATCAAAGATCTTCCTTTATTATTATTTTGCATTAAGGTCCTACTATGGAAGAATATTTTGAAGAGAATGTTAGTTGTAGACCGGCAATAGAGATGATGATGGACTCGCAACAGAAATGATGGTAAATCGGCGATGAACAATCATTTTTTTGCCACTGTTACACATAAACCATAGTCTCTTCGTCGGTTTATGTAGTCACCGTTATTGTGTAGTTCATTCACCGGTATTATACCAGCGTTAATTATATACAATTTTTTTTTAAAAGGTGCGTCAATATATATGAATTATTTGATAATTTTTTATATATTGTTTGATGATTTGTTATATATTGTTTGATGAACTATACTTGTTGTTTGAACAATTATTTTTTATTGTCATTAAATAATTGGAATAGTCGGTTTTTATTTCTTTCAATTCTGTTTCATGTTTTCATGTTGCAGTGTGAATGTTCACATTTGTATGAATTTAGTTTTTTTAAGGCTAGTTGTATGTTAATTATAAATTATAAACATTTACATTGTATTTTGATGAGTTTTGTTTTCTCAAAAGTTAGTTGTATGTTTGTTATTTTTGTTACTATACTTGTTAGTTGAATAATCATTTTTGTTATCATTGAATAATCGAAATAATCGATTTTTACTCTTTTTTTTTTTATATTTTTGTTTCATGTTTTCATGTTGCAGTGTAAATGTTCACATTGGTATAAGTTTATTTTTTTTAAGGCTAGTTATATGTTAATTGTAAATTGTGACCATTTACATTGTATTTTGGTATGAGTTTTATTTTTTTGAAGGTTAGTTGTATGTTTGTTATTTGTTATTTATTGTGAACATTTACATTGTATTTTGGTATGAGTTTTATTTTTTCGAAGGTTAGTTGTATGTGTGTTGTTTGTTATTTATTGTGAACATTTACATTATATTTTGATATGTGTTTTATTTTTTTGAAGTTTAGCTGTATGTTTGTTGTTTACTATGAATATTGGTATTATATTTTGATTTTTGTTCAAATTTTTTATTGTGTTATTTTTAAAATTTTCAC
The DNA here is from genome assembly GCA_025200525.1 of Camellia lanceoleosa. Taxonomy (NCBI): domain Eukaryota; kingdom Viridiplantae; phylum Streptophyta; class Magnoliopsida; order Ericales; family Theaceae; genus Camellia; species Camellia lanceoleosa. The sequence goes on along the minus strand of CM045769.1, from coordinate 144,329,609 downwards.
ATCATAAAAAAATTGAAATTTCATAATTTGAGATTTTTTTTTTTTTTTTTGGGTATGAAATAAGGGAGTGATTTTCTCCTTAGAATAAGGGTTAGATTTTCTCCATAGAATGAGTGACTATTATTATTATTTTTTTATTGTGTATTAGTTTCAAAATGAAAACATATGCAAAAAGTAAAAAGATGATTTGGTCATATTATATTAAATAGGGCCTAATAGAATACTTAAAAAAAAAATAGATGAAATAAAACACTTAAAAAGAAAATTTATCAAAAAATAACCGTGGTTGATTTTAAACCAAAAAGGTAACATGGAAAATTTATTGACAATAATGACTATATTTTCTTATCGTGAGTGATAGGTGCATTAAATGAATGACAGTTATTAGATAGCAGGGCTATAGCGGTTCTTTATTGTGCTTCTTTTGATAACTTGAGTTATTCATTTTGTAAGTCTTTTTGTATAAATTATTCATACACAATATCCCTAATTATATAGTTTTATAACGTTTGTCTAAAAAAAAAAATGTATGACATGAATGATTTTGAAATAGATCATACAATTTTTCAAAAATAAATATGATAAAATTATGTATTTCTATGAATATATCAGATAGACTTATTTTTTTTGTATGCATGATCTACATAAAGTGACTTAAAAAACAAACAGCTTGAATGATCGAAACAAAATCCGTAGTGAGTTCCACAGCCAGAACAATACTGACAAAACATAAACATAAAAATAATGAGTTTGATTATTTAGATCTGATACTTTTTTTTTTTTTTTTTTTTTTTTTTTTTTTTTTTTTTTTTTTTTTTTGGAGAGGAAATAAGGACATTCATTATAATAGAATAGATACAATCATATATATTCCCGTACAAAATAAAATTAGCCTTTACTTAAGGTTCGCTGCCTCATGGGCAAATTGAACATCATGTGCACCCATGGATACAAACTGCTAATGGAGTAGTAGTGTTCCCATGGATACAGATTATCAGTGGAATGCCTCATATTCTGAAAATTGCCAGTGTTATGGTGGTGGTTCTACCGCTTATTGTCAACATAATGGCATGACAAATTATGTGAAAAGAATAATTTGGCATTGTGAGGATAAAATTTATTGGTGCAGGAGTGAAATTTTAACCCTAAAAGAAGAAATTAATTCTCTTTATAGGCAAAGATTTCAAATAATTTCTTCATCGCCGTATTATTTGATGCAAAGAGATTTAAATTACTGTAATGGAAAGATTCATCGACTTAAAGGCCACATTTTTCTAATTGATGAAAAATTCTATATTGGAAGCAAAAATTAGAAGGCATAATGGCCAATGAAAAATTAAGATATAAAAATAATGTGGCTCATACGGTTAATACACATATTTTTGAAATATGTGGCTCGAAGGGTTAGCACACCAAGTCATGAAGATAATATGACTTTGGAGAATTTTCGTAGGCCATTAATGGCTAAAATCAAAAAATAACTCGTTCTCTCAAAAAATATTGAGAATTATGATGATAAAGGTTCACCTGGGGGCATGATGTTTTGCCAAATGTGGCAAAAAGTGACAATCCATTAATGGCTAAAAAAGAAGAACAACCCATTCTCTAAAAAAATGTTAAAAAATTATCACAAAATGATGGTAAAAATTCACTTAGCGGGCATGATTTTAAGCCAAAGATGGCTGAAAATTATGAACCCACGTTTATTAAATGTGAATTTTTTGGCATTGTTCAAAGTGTCAAAATTTATGAATTTTTCATAAAATTCAATTATGTCAGTTTTGGGATCCAACATCCACTTTGGATTTGTAGATCACACAAAAAATTAATTTTCATGACATAGTTTGAAAAACAAGGGTTGAAAAATGCTATATGTAATGAATTCTCTTTAATTAGCCAAAATGTGGCCAACAGAGAATTGTTTTATTTTAAAAATACGGGATATGACTCTTTGTTATGTCACTCGACAGAGCCAAAGATAGAGTGTTCGCCAATCGACAGTGATAGATTAAAAATTACTATGGGTATAATATAACTCTTCAAGAATTTGAATTATTTGCACCATAAAATATTTTCTGTTGATTGTGGTAAGCGGCCTTATACATTATTTAATTGGATTTCATTCTTCAATCTATTTAAATGAAGGGGGGCATTGTTTGCACCACATTTTATTTTTCTGTCGATTGTGGCCTATTAATTATGGCCAAGTTCGATTATGATCTGTTGATTGAAATCATAAACTATTTTCAAAGAATAACCTTGATCACATTTGTTTTTATTGTTATTATTTTTGTCGATAGGCATGCTAACGTGACATGACAAATTTGTTAAGGACGTGACATTATGACATGTTAAATGGAGGGCCAGAAAATTAGCAATTGTAGCAATTTGAAAGTTAGTTACTAAGATCAAGAAGCCAAGATCAAATCAAGCACCAAATCTACAAAATGATTCCTATCAAACATGGGATATGGATAATGTTGAGGAAATAGTGGGCTTAGCCTATCTCTTTCTCTCATATGGCTAAGTCTATAAATAGGCCAAAAGAGATACAAAAAGAGATCGATCAATCAACCACCACTCACAAATCGTGAAGAATTATTTAGGAATAGCTTAAGTTAGTCATTTTAGGAGTAGATTAAGTAATTTTCCAAACCCCATTTCTTTTCTTCTGTCGATTACTATATTTTTCATTTCTTTGTTCTCGTTTAAGTTCTTGTAATTAGTAACAATTGACAATTTAATCAAATAAAAACATATTCTGTTCTATTCCATTCCTTCTGTACTTAATTACCTCTTAAGGAAGTCCTTAATCTGTTTAAGGCATAGAACTCACCACAAATTCTGATCTTTTATGTTTATTTTAAATCTGTTTAAGTCTGTCGATCAAGCCTAAACAGAATTTTTGCTAACACCAGCATTTGGCAATCTGTAAGAATATTGGCTGACATAATTTGATGTTGTGAACACCATTTGAGCACCTCCAAGCATGCCTTTGCCTCCGCTACTAGTGCTGAGGATGCTGTAAAAGAAAATTGCTTCTTTATGAGTGGATTTCCCTTGTAGTCCATCGCCAGCCATGTAGCCCCAGCTTGAGATGATTGTTCCTCTATGGTCCATCAATCAAAAATCTGTGCACAATAGAATCTGGACACCAACTAGCATTGTTAGTAATAAAAAAAGAAACATCCCCCCTGTTTTGGACAGAATTAATCCCCATCAATTTAGCATGAAGTTGTCTGTTTGAAGGTAAATCCAGGTGAATAATCCACTCAATAGTCCGAATCGGATGCTCAATATCCTTTTGAAATACAGCCTTGTTCCTGTGGATCCATATTCCCCATAAAACCTTAATTGCTTCCACTATAGCCTGCTCATCTGGTGCATCGAAACCACCACTCAATCCATTCCTGGACCAATAAACTTTGCCCAGATTCAAAATCCAGACCCAACCGTGAACCCCTCCAAATGTGCTTGGCAAAGGGCATTGAAAACAAATATGTTCCACAGAATATGATATGACTTTTTTTGGCCTAAATAACTTCAAAGTGAATATGTTAGCTTAATTTTAAACATTAAAGCTTTTAGATATTCAGAATTTTGTAGCTGAATATGAGGAAACACACTGACCCGTTAATTAGTGTCAATTAAAATATGTGAAGATGAAAACTTCATTTTGTGACAATTTTTTTTCTATAATTTTTATTTTTTTATTTCATTGCAATAAACCTATTATAATGGTTTTTTCAACAATATATTGTCACAAAATATTACAACAAATTAAGGTTTAGAGGCAAATTTAGGGAAAACATAGAATTAATTATTTTTTTAAACAAACTTCTTTTTGTTGATAAATCTTTTTTTTTTTTTGAACAATTTTAATGGTGCCAATTTATAAAAACCTCTCAAATTTTATATAATACTCACATAATTCTAAAAGAAACATTCAAAGTTCAGTGGTTCAATTGAACCTACGAATTCATGCATAGCTCCGCCCATGGAGGGAACTACAGCCGAAGTTATTACAAGAAGACATCTTCTGCTTCAGCAGGTAAATGGGCATGGCTCAGGTTTGACCAGACTTTCAAACCGCCTTCACTAATAATTTGAAGGGGAAGTGGCCAAAAGAAGTTATTTCTTCTAAAAGGTGAAAAGTTTTCCTTTCTCTAATTTGTCCCCTCATTAAAACTTTTCAAAGATATTGTCTGACCCTCCATTTCAGGTGGGTGTCCAAAAATAGGACACGTGTCTGACATATCCATAATGTGGCCAATGAAAAGAATTAAAAAATATATATATATATATTAAGACATGGCCAGATGTGTGTCCGACACATGTCAACTACATGTGTCCATGTTTGCTCCATAGGACGTATCTGTGCTTCTTAGTTATAGACACAGCAAAAACACACTGCCAAAAACAGGTTAAAATGCAGTGGACATGGTATGATAACTATTTTGTTTCAATTACAAAATAACATAATAATCAAGTAAAATTACAAGTAGAAGTATGACTTGGTGTTCAAATATACTAGTACAAGAAATAAATAAAGGCTGCTAGCCAGACTAATTACTAAAATCTCTTAGTTGTATAGGTAAGTAAGTAATCAGCTACTACTGTGAAATGGAATTCAATGTAAGGTTCTCGCTTATTCAATGAAACACAAACTTATCACAAGCTTTGTGGGCTTGAACAGAGTGAAATTGCATCAACTTTCATTCAGGACAGGTAAGGGGGGGAAAAAAACTGCTTTCTCTCTCTTTTCTTTCCTCTTTGGTCTCTTCCTTTCTAAAAGAGGGCCTAGGACTCTTTTGCTCTAATTTGGTTTATTGAAATGAGATGTAATGAAATGATCGTTCTTTAGATTTGCCTGTGAAGTGATCATTTCCTTACAATGATAAATGACAATTTCATTTGCAATGCATTTTTCATTATTTTTTTCCATCAACCAAACATGCAAATGAATATTTTGATGGAATAACCATTCAATTTCATTCCAGTGAACCAAGCACTATCTTCTAGTTTATTTTTTTGATCCATAGGAGAGAAAAGGCTGTACAAGTTGCATGTTGACATGAGATCTGACCTTATGGGGTTTATAAAAATATATGCGCTCTGACCCTAGGGGAGTCATGTCCCCAAAATAATAGGTCGAACAAAATCAACACAGCTTGTGAACATTTGAAAATCTTTTACAGCAAGCTTGAGAAAAGGCCTCCATCAAAAAAATTTTTGTTTATCATTATAATTAGATAAAAATTGAAATTTCAGCACTCCCTTCGTTACCATGTACATATACATACATACATACATATATAATATTTATATATATTATGAAAGAAAGAAACTAATTGCAATAGTAGATGGTTAAATTTAAGAGTTTGTTATAGTTATCCTAATCTATTTCATTTTAAGTGTCCAAGAGAGGATGACCAACCTTCAGACAGTGCTGATCTTGCACAACCTGTTTAACACGGGCCCTAACCTCATCTGGATCAATTTTGGATTGGGGCGAACCTGAAAATCCATTGGCATTGCTTCGGGCCTTAAAGTAAGACGCATGGAAGATGACTGGCCAGACTTCGATACCCTGCACATCCCTCATAAAATTGAAGTTCTCGAATATATACATTCAAAACACAGTGCAAATCACCCATATAATAAATCAAAATTGACTGACTGACTAGGACCCAACGGATTAATTCTGTTACGACATCTTACCGTGAAAATTCAGGCAAATCAAGATCATCATCTCTAGATTCCATTCATGAAGCTTTATTCATTGGCCTATTGAAAAATAAACAAGACATTCCACGCATGAGCAAGACTAGATATATATGGAAACAAGGTCAAGATGGCTAAATCGCTCAAAATACATGTGTAAGCAAATTGAACAAAGATAATATATACTTTTTCTCAGATGGCCTCCGAAAGGGAACCTTCTCATCATCAAAGTTTCTCATGTCCTCAAACCGTGTGCTTTTATTGAATATTGGTCGACTCTGCATTTTATTTTCACATTTTTAAATGATAAGGAAATATTAATATGAACGAATAGAAACCATGTACCCACGTCAGTAATTAAAAAAAACTCCCTAGGTTCTAAACAATACCTACATACAAGGGTTCACATACTGATCAAACAATATTAGAAGGGAAGAACAAACAATATCAGAGAGCACATCTTCAAAACTCATAAATTTACTCAATGAAAATAGATCCCCCATGACCAAACATCATGCGAAGATAGCTCAGTACAGAATAAAATAAAACAGGAATGGCTCTGGATTTTCAAGACAAATTTTCATCAACATCTTGGAGAACAGATCTTGGGCTGATCATTGAGCAGGAAAGAAGTCTATCCACGACATGCACTTTCACACTATATGTTCTAGCAAACAAATACCATAAAATTTATCCAAGTACAAAGGGGAACCATGAAGAGTGATCAATACATGTATGAGTACCAAAAGTCCAAAAAATGTATAACCTTACCCATTTATCAACCAAGGCTTTTCCCATTCTTCGGTTGGCTGTGGTTTCCTCATCAGACTTCAACAAAAACATAATAACCTGCATAACATAAAAAATTAATATGCAGAGTTGTTCCTTCCACTGCCAAGCCATAACCATTATTCATGGGTCAGTGTCGCCTCATAAGGAGAATCCTGGCCTTCCCAAGACCACTCTTCTTCAGTTGCTCTCTCCTATCATAATGCTCTAAATCAATGGGAAACAGCATGAAGTGCAAGACATAATCAGTACACACATAATTTTCATACATCTCACTTAAAGAAATGGAGAAAACGGTTTTTGTGCATCAGTTAAGATCCTCAATATTGCCCCACGGATGTTTATATTCGGTAAGCTTCCATCTGGAAGGGGTTTGAGCCAGGTTTTCAGGAGAGTTAATACTCCATGATGAAGTTGTTTCCTGCACCAATCAACAGTTGATGTTGGAAACAAGATAAGAACAATAAATAATAAAATGGAAACATGATGTCAATGAAACTAATGAGAGAAAATCATCTTACTTTGAGAGGCAGCTTTTTGAGTTTATTTGTAGCAGGTTTTGACTGTCTATTCAATTCTGCATCTTCTTCAGCCACCACTTCAAGCTCAGCCATAACATTTTCAACAAGCAATGCTATCTCTGCAGCACTCTTCACACCTTTCTTCTTTTTCTTGTCTGACTTGAAGAGCCGATAAATTTCCTTATTGTCTTCGCCCTCTTCCGCCTGGAAAAATTGTAACAGATCTTGTAAATCTTTAAAAAAAATATATATTGATAGTCATTATTAAGAAACCGACACAATTGGAATTGTCACAATAATAAATTTTAAAGCAAGATGAAATCCTAACCTGAGGAGCATTACCAGGAGACCATAGTTCATTATCAAATCCATACAGCTTCACTTGGATGAGTTCCAGGCACTACCCTGATATCCACCTGTAACAACAACAAGAGATGTCAAGAAATAGAAAGACAACAAAATTAAATCAAAACCAACAGCAATTGTGGGATATTTCAATTGAAGTGAAGCACAAGTAAACCAAATTCAATTCAGCCCCCCTGAAGTAGAAGTGTGCTTCCAGATTAAATCAGAGAGAGATGTGTGACCAGATTATAAATGTAATTAATGATATACAACCAATTATAATTAGGAAACAGTTTCTTAAAACCAATTATTAGCTTGACATCCGGGGAGATAAAGCCAACACTTCACAAAAAAGGAATTCAAAGTGGCTTCAGCAATCATGTTTAGAAGTAACATTTCCAAAACTTCCCCATTATATCTACATTACTCATCTCAATAAGGACATCAACCTTGCTGAGATCAGTAGAAGTTCAGAACCATAGTTATAGTGAAGACCATTCCTTAATATTATCAATATAACAGGGAAGTTCTCAGAACCATGGTTTAGAATTATTAACCTAGATATGCTTTATGGTCGCGCTCAATTTTTAGGTAGCTACAATTTCTTAATTTCTATTTTTCCTTAAATCTGTATCCATATTTGATATCAGACCTGACTAAAGAAACCATTGAAGATATGCTATTTTATCCACAATAGGATCCACTACAAACATTAATGAAGCATACCACAACCATATGAACTTCCAATCCTCTATGATGGGAATCATACAGAATATGTAATTTGTAAACAAAGAGGTACCATCACAAAACAAAAGCTCATACCTTATACCACATAGGCAGGCTACACATGAGTTTCAATCACAAGCAAAGGCCAATCACCTTGCCATACTGCAATGTTCAACTGTTGGAGTGAATTTCACCCTGAATAAAAAATAAAAAATAAAAAAACCATATTTAATTTATAAGAACTGAAAATTCCACCAATACAGGAGGATTTGTCTCTACCTCACGTAGTTATGCTTGTCATCTACTTCAATTGCATCTTCTGATATAACTTTCAGCTCTTCCAAGGAATAGGGATGCTCAGGATCTTTTGTCTCTAAGATGATGTAAGAATGTTAAGAGAGGTACAGAGTTTCCAAAACTACTTAGCTCCCTTGTATAATTTGGTATGAAACTATATCTGTCATACTCGGATGTTAAGAATTAGTATCTAATTTTATTCAATAAATAAGTTCAAAACAAAACAATATGAAGAGCAAGAATAACTAGTTGCCATAAAAAATATATAGTTTTGCTTCCAACGAAAAGATACACTTGTTTGATGAGAAGAACATGATAGTTTTGCTTCCAAGGAGAGTAGCTTTTATTTTCTCCATTAATTCTTTGACAAATGTATAGCTTTTATTTTCTTGTGCTTATTTTTTTTTTTTTTTTAAAGAGCCTTCTTTTACCCAGTGAATATTGCACTATATCTTCCTTTTGTACTTTCCTCCTCCACTTTGACAAAATTTTCAATTCCTTAACAGAAAAAGTATTGTCATTCTTTTACTTTTTGTATATAGACACACAATCAAATGTAATGCATATTGACTGCAAATGTTAGTTGCAGTGAGATAGTCACCACACATTTATTAAATTTTATATCAAATTTAAAATGCATTTCAAGATAATTTCTATAACATGTCATTAATATTCAAAAGTTTCTATGGAAGTTTTAAATACTCATAAAAGTTTTGAACCACATAGTGGCACATGCTTCCTTACAATTGCTTCTGCTCCCTTTGTCTAAGAGATATGGACAAGTAGCAAAACTTTGCTGAATAGGAACTTCACCCATGTAGTTCGATTTGATCAACATGTCTAAACTACATATTCCTTTCTAAATTCTATTACACTTACATACAAGTGAATTTTAATATCAATGCCAAGCTTTGCAAAGAAACCTACGATTTGTGAGATATATAACTGACAAAACACAGTGGATATGACAGAGCATCAAATGTAATAATCAAACTCAAAGGATATCAAAATTTTCTAGTTGGTCAATGGGCTCCACAGCATACTCGTCAACATCATCCGGTGCAGTTCTAGTTCGACGCTCCTTTTTTTCATAGACAATGGGATTGGCATTGATTAAACCAGAAACCATTTTCCTCAGTCAGCCTGATGCAGTTTGCAGAAGCTCCAAATAAAAAAACATTAAAACTATGGTCCATGCTCAAAACCGACCAAATTGAAGCCAAAATGATATTGAATTATTGCATAAGCATTGAACACTAGTATTGTCCCCTTGTTCATAAATCATAGGATGATGTGCAAAAGGAAACAAAATAACACTAAATCAACAAATTACATATTCAATTCCAATTGAAATTCTTCGCGGCCTAAATCTGCTTAACAATTTGTCCTTTATTATAATACATGATCACTCACCGATACATCATTAACCCCAAATTGTAAATAACAGCACATTGAAGCGGGGATATCTAATGATTTCTATAATCAACTCATAGAGAGAGAGAGAGAAAAAGAAGAAGAAGAAGAAGAAGAAGAAAAAGAAAGAAGGAGAAATTACAAAAAGAAACCAGAGTTTGACTCTAGCAAAAAAATAAAACTTAAGTTTTTAATTTTGTCTATTTAAACCCTAATCTTTTGATTTGTTTTCAAACTAAACCATCAGTCAATTTTCATTAAGTAAAATCAACTGAAAAAGGGTATTTCAATTTAGACGTTAAACTCAATAAAATGCCTAAAATACCATTTTTCGTTGAGTTTAATGATTAAAATACATTTTTTCTGTCGGTTTTACTTAATGAAAAAAAGGCAAATGTTTAGATTGAAAAAAATCAAAAGTTGAGAATTTAAATTGATAAAATTAAAAATTCAATTTATGTTTTTATAAGGGTCAAACCATAGTATTTTTTTATTATTTTTTTTTTGCAATTTCCCCAAGAAAATCGCTTTGACTTATTTGACTAGACAGGGAAGGTCTGTCCCTTCTCCACTGGAAGAAAGTAGATGATCACGTAGGGTGAATGAATCAAAGAAAGGGAACACTCAACTTGAGAGATTGAATACCGCAAGTTCGAGTGTCTGGGCATTGGAGGAAGACAGAGAGAAGACTAATTCCTTAATATCTTATTCTACTCATTCTTTATATGGATCTTAGTTAGCCTTTTAGGGATTCTTTAGGATAAGCCTGGTAGGAATAAGAAGAAGCCAATACCATTAACTGGTTTCATCCTCAATTTTGGTTGCCTCATCCATTACCAAGGTTTCATTCATGATTTTCAACCCATATATGCGATTTTTTTTTTTTTTTTTTTTTTTGTCCCAAATTGACAGCTCAACTGCTGAAATTTTTTATTTCTTTTCTAAACAATCCTTTGACAACCCTTAAGATTATAAATATTTTAATATTTTGTGCATCTTATTGACAACCCTTAGAACTACCATTAGTAGAACGAACAGACCACAAGCTATTTATGAGCAATTCGTTTTGTTTGTAGAAAGTTTTTGGAATTACGTAGAAAGAGGGAAAAAAATAATGGAAAAATTATAAATCAATGGTGCCTTCACAAATATTTACAATTCATATAAATGTTTATCATTTTAATTATTAAACTTGATAAAATTTCTCATTGATTTAAATTTATTTTTGAAAACATGAACTAAATTGCAATTTCATGTAAAATTATCAAATATACTAGTACACAAAGCGGTTATGTGTATACCCATTTTCCACATGAATCCAAGATCATGTTGTCTCATTTCTCCAACAAAGTGGTTACATTACATATCTCTCATATGGGAGTTCAGATCCTCCAGAGTGATCTCTCTACAGTTCGATCCAATGGCTGAAATTAAGAAAAATCAAAATGACCTCGTTTTGATTAAGTCTGAAAAAACAATAACAATGCAGAGAGAGAGAGGCGGAAGAGACCCTCATTTCCCTCCCAAACGACAAAGGGAGTCCTTTGGTGGTGCAACAGATTGAAGATTGCTTGGTGAACCGCAAATTTTCTATTTCCTAATGTAGTTGTATTGTGTGTTTTCGTTGTGTTGCTATTGTTATACTAACTTGCAGTTTGGGATTTTTTTATTATACTAGAAGATTGTTGTTGTCATTGTGTTTTTTATTTTTTCGACACTTTCTACTAGTAAATTTTTGTTTTCCTCATAATAAAGATAATTCATATTTCCCATTAGCTTTATACATTGATTAAGATTTAGATTAATATATGATGAGAGTGAAATCAACATGAATGAAACATTTTTTCCATTGCTCAATAATTTATACGAGTGATATGATAACTTCATAATCCATCATATTATGAGCTAAATCTTTTTTTGTTTTTGTTGTTCTCTTTTAGCTTCTATTGCATCAGTGTTTTGGTTTGAGCCAAGCTCTATTATGTACAACAGATTTACTTGAGAGCATAAACCAAAAAATGAAACTATGACAAAACTAGATAGAGAAGGCATACATATAAACATATAGAAACCTTGACTGGTTATAAATATTTGATGACAATGCCACAAGTACAACCACTTTCATGCCTTTTCTAGCTCAACAATTACAGATTCAGAAAAGAAAAGAGGGGGGAGAAGAAAAGTGAAGGAAAGAAAATTCTAGAACATCAAAATAACCTATAGATGTGGCTTTAGTTAAGAATCATTTCTTCTTCCATCCTAATGCCTTTGTCCCCTAACCCCAAGAAATACATTTCTAATCTTGTGTAGTTCTTTGAGAACATCTTTCACACTCATTCTTTCACTCGACATTTCAACAGAACATGAAACTCCAATTTGAAAGACTGGTACTAGGCAAGCCTTTAGTTTAGAAATGTTGGTTGTACTACTTTGCATGCTCCTACTTGGCTCCTCCTCCATTTCCAATATGATTTGGGGATCAACGATCTGCATTACTTGCTCTGGAAGACACATTTTTACATAGCTATGGAGGCTTACATTACCTGTAAACATGTTACTAGTTGGTCTTTTTCCTGTGAACATTTCTAGTAGTAACACTCCATAACTGTACATATCACCTTGCGTTGATACCTCCTCACCCATACCATACTCTGCAATATGAAATGGTGAAAAAAATGCCCAAATTTTTAAATTTTGGTATGATTGTTGAACTAGCAAGTTGTATTTCTTTTGCTGAAAAAAAAAGTCTAACATTTCAAAAGATAAAATTATCTCAAGGGTTAAAATCTATGTTCAAATACCATAGGGGTAGGGCAATGGTTGATTTAATTTGTTGTGGTAGCTATACAAACAATAAGGCAAAGTCAAGGAAGACATCTCTAAAACATGGCTTAATTTCTATATAATCTCGCAATTGGTTTTTAGTTCACCGCAAGATAATAATATAATGTAACTAAATAATATTTCTTAATCAATTTCAACGTAAGAAGCAATAAACAATTACCTGGGGCAACATAGCCAATTGTTCCTCTGATCCCAATTGAACTTGATTGCTTATGAATAAAAATTCCATTGGTTGCTGAAAAAATCTTTGCCAAGCCAAAATCACTAACATGAGCACACAAATCACCGTCAAGAAGAATATTACTTGGCTTTAAATCACAATGAATAAAAGCCATTTCACAATGATGATGAAGATAATCCAATGCACATGCCACATCAATGGCAATGTTTAGCCTTTGAACAAAGTTCAAGTTCTTAGGTTCATGTTGCTCTAAAAGACTTGGGTGTAACCAATTTTCTAAGCTCCCATTTTCCATGAACTCGAAGACCAAAGCCTTGAAGTCGTTGCCTTTAAAATCAATGCTTGAGCAAGCTGTAATTATCTTAACAAGATTTCGATGGCGAATGTTCTTCAATGTTTCACATTCTGTAACAAAACTCTTGTTCGCTCCACGTTCATGTAGTTTGAGCACCTTCACAGCAATGATTTGTTCATCGGAGTTGAGAAGCCCTTTATAAACAGAACCATTTCCTCCCTCACCAATTAAGTTGGATGGAGAGAACCCATTTGTTGCTTGAAAAAGTTCTCCATAAGAGAGTTGTGGATATTGGTTTTTCAAGGGGGAGGCTAAATTGACTTTCTGCCTTAACCTTCTGTTGCGGTAAAGAATAGCTAGAATGCACAATGATAATACAACAATAGTGAGAGTAACTACTAGAACTATTACTCTATGGTTGGAAGGTCGTTTTCTTTCATTTAAGACTTCAATCGAGCATGCAGGCAATTGCAATAGTTTAATTCCTCCGCATAGCTTAGTATTTCCAACAACTGAGAAGGCACTAATGTTTGTGAAAACTCCTCCATTCGGAACTTCACCATCAAACATATTGTAGGAAAGATTAAGATATTGAAAGAACCGAAACTCGCCAAGAAACCTTGGAATCTGTCCAGACAAGTTGTTCCTAGAAACATCTAGTTCTTGAATACCTTTCAATTGTCTCAAGGCCGTCGGAATTGTACCTTCGAAAAGGTTACCATCAATGTAGAGGAATTCTAAAACTTCACAATTGCCGAGAGTGGAGGGGATTTCTCCAAATAGTTTATTTTTTGATACATATAGTCCACCCAGATTTTTCAAGTTACCCACTTCTTGTGGTAGTAGTCCTGTTAAGTAATTTTGACTTAAGGATAGATTAAAGATGGAAGGCAGACCAAAGATTTGAGAAGGTATTGGTCCTGTTAAGTGATTGTAATCAAAATGAATTTGTTGTAGATTGGTACAATTGCCTAAAGAAATAGGAATGCTTCCCTCAATCATATTTGTTGATAGGTAAAGACCACCAAGCCTACTCAGGTTTCTAATAGACGATGGAATCTCTCCAGAGATGTTATTTTTTTCAAGGACGAGGACTTCCAACATGGAGAGTTTTCCAATGGAATTTGGAATACCACCTGTAAGCATGTTACCACCTAGAAGGAGGGAATGCAAATTTTCAAGGTTCCCAATGCCAAGAGGTATGCTTCCAGATATATAGTTGTCTTGTAGATTGAACCAAGTGATCTTGGTGGAGAGATTTGCAATAGAATGGGGCAACAGACCTTTAAAATGATTCATAGCCAAATCGAGAATTTGTAGATTGGAACAATTGGATAAAGAAGTGAGGAAGCTCATTAATTCATTGCCTTGGTTTGTTCCAAGTGAATTTTCAGTAGCAGTAAAAAATTGTAAATCATCGAGGGTTCCCAGATTCATTGGCATGGGTCCAGTAAATGAATTGCTGCCAAGACCAATTTGTACGATTCTCGTAGCATTGGCTAATGACGACGGAATTCGGCCATAGAATTGATTGAGTCCAACATAAAATCCTAGTAAATTTGGAAGGGTCAAGCCTAAATCTGGGGGTAGAATTCCATGCAATTGGTTGATATTGATAGAGAAGAAATAGATTGATGAGATGTTGTAAAGCGAAATAGGAACCATACCGGACAATTTATTTGTCGACAGCTGAAGAACCTCCACCTTGTAAAGCTGCCCAAGTTGGGTGGGAATGCTTCCCTCTAGATTGTTAGACCCTAGAGAAAGCACACGTAGATTGGAAAGGTTCCCAATTGAAAGTGGGATAGTTCCAGTAAAATGATTGACTGCAAGACCCAAGTGGGAGAGATTGGACAAAGAACCCAACTCTGTAGGGATTTTTCCTCCTACAGTGTTACCTCCCATATCGATAACTCTCAAGTGTGAACAATGAGTCAAATTGGTAGGAAATTCACATTGGAAAGAGTTATTCCAAAGCAGAAGGTACTGCAGACAAAACAACTTGCCAAGTTCTTGTGGGATTTCGCCATGAAAGCTGTTGTTACCTAGATCAATCCTCCTGAGGAAGGTGAGGTTCCCAATTTGAGGAGATACAGAGCCCACCAATGCGAGAGAGGACAGGTTTAGGAGTGTCACACGTTGATGTCGACGACCGCATGAGACTCCTTGCCAATTGCAAAAGTGAATTGAATGATTCCATGAGCTTAAGGCACCCAGAGGATCTCCTTGTATCAAATCCTTGATTGCAAGCAGTGCCTGATGGTCTGTCTCGTTGGTGAGAACTAAACTGGGATTGCCCTTGGCAGTGGTAATCAGTTCAAGAGAGTTCATGAAAAAGAAAATGAAACAAAGTACAGATGTACTAAGTAGACAACTGAGAAAAGTTGAATTTGTTTGCTCCATTTGGTGTCAAAAATAGAATATTATTACGATGAGATATGGAGCTGATCAACTTGTATACATTAAGGGAGAGCCAAATATATGTATTTATAGAGCCAAAGGCTTGGGTTTTTTTTTTTTTTGGTGGCAAATTACACCAGTAATTCTTATTCTTTGGTCATTGTACTATTTTGTTCTTTATGACTTTGATTGCTTTGATTTTAATTCAAAATTTATGATTTTGTTTCAATTTAATCAAATTAATTTCAATTTTTAATAGTTTTTATGAAAAATGCACACAAAAACATCACGTGTCATCCTTTTATAGAAAAATTATAAATTGTTCAACTTAGTGATTAACCTGAATAAATTTAGTGACCGTTTTCTTTTAAAATCCCTAATTGATATTATCAATTAGACCAAAGGGACACAAAATTTAAGATTAATGATCAAAATTAAGTTACTTAAAATGATAAGGATCAAAATAATACAAAGGTTAAAACATAAGGACTATCAATGTATTTTTTTTTTTTTTTCTCTTTTCCCGTAGTTTATTGTTTTATTAAGAGGTTGTCGCCAAAAAGCAAAAAATTCAACCTCATTAGCAAAAGGTCACATCATATATATTAATTGATTAATTTTTTTTCTCACAATTATTTATTCAACTAAAAATAATAATTCTTAAACACATCTTTTTTCACCTCTTAAAAAAGTTTAAAAATTAAAAATCTACTGAAAAAAAAGAATATCTTAATTGCTCCTACTTCTGGCTAATGAATAGAGGAAACGACAGTGCTACGTAGCTCGAATAATACGGCTCGAATTCTGGCTCGACACAAAAACGATATCGTTTTGGTGTCGAGTTTTTTTTTTTCTTTTATTTTTCCTGTGTGTTAATCAGAAATGAAGAAGCAGAGGGGAGAAGAAGAAGAACGGAGAAGAAGAAGAAGGGAAGGGAGGAGGAAGAGGACTGGAGGGGGCCCAATTATTAGGGCTGGAGGCGGAGGCGACGATCTATGGTCTTTGTGGCGTCGGCGTAGTCTTTGCGACCTCGGCTGACGATGAAGGGGTGGCGAGGCTCTGCTCTCCCTCTTTCTTCCTTCCTCCCTTCCTCCTCTCATCTTCCCTCTCATCTTCCCTCTTTCGAGCCGTGTTTCGAGCCTCACTTTCGAGCTCTCGATCATTTCCGTAGAGGAAATTCACATCAACTCTATCAAGTGGAACTTGCACCCAATAAGGGTTGGTTTGATTTAGTTTTAAAATTATAATTTGAATGTAGAGTTATATTTTGAGTTTTAAGTTTTTGAATTATAATTTGAAAATAAAAAATTTGTTTGATTAAGAGTTTTAAAAATAGTCTTGAGATGATTTTTAATTTTTTTTAATTTTTTGATTAATTGATATATAGAATGTGAGAGGAGAAACAAGAGATAAGAAATAAGAGATGAGAGGTGAGATAGAAAAAGTGATTGATTAATAATAATAAATAATAATAAAAAAGAGAAGAGAAGAGTTTCAAAAGTAATTTTGAATTATATTTTAAAAATATGTTTGGTTAATATGTTATATCCAAATCATAATTTAAAAATAGAGTTAAATTTACCTAAATTTTTTATTTATTTCGTAATATAATTTTCATAGGAGAGCCCTCTTGGACAGCTTTTCAGTGACGTCTATGGTTGAAATCAACGATGTGGACCTGTCCTGTGGCTTCTAGTTTAATATTTTCTTTATGGATAAATTATACTGACATTTTTTGAGATTTTTGTTTAATATAATTTTTTTTTAATATTTGAAAAATTACATTTTTCTTTCCGAAATTTGTAATCTTATTACAAATTGTCCTTGAATTATTGATGTCATGTCCTAAAATTTTTTAAATGATCATCTTACCATTTTTATGATATTTTTTGTATAAATTTTTATACACGAATATAATTTTTTATTTTTATTTTCACCATTATATCTAGATTAAATCAATTTAATCCAGATTTATTTAAAAAGTATAAAATTTGCACAATTTTTTTTTAAAAAATCATTAAATACAACAAAATAAGATGATATATTGAACAAAATAGGATGATATATTGAACAAAATAGGATGATATATTGAATTTTTGGTATTTTTGTATATATATATTTTTTTTATATTTGGTGAATTTAAAAAAACAAATTTACAAAATATTATACTCTTAACTATATCTAGATTAGGTGTATTTGAAAAATAAAAAAATTCTTTAAAATATTAAAAAAATTCAATAAAAATAAAAAAATACGAAAAATAAAAAATTTAATTTTTTGTGTGAATTAAACCAAAGAAGATTGTCATGACCCAACCTCGGTACCCAGGAGTTAGGCGTCGAGACAATAAAAAAATAATTCTAAAATTTTTGTATTAATAGCGCAATCGGATAAAATAAAATAAAATAAATGGGTGCAAAAAAAAAGTTTATTTAAAAGAAAAATATTTATTTGAGCCTTATTTAATTACAAGAGTCTGGTCAAGATTACATATGGTAAATAAAAAAAATAAATGAATAAAAAATTGAGATTTATTCCCAATTTCAATCCTGCTAAATCTCATAACTTGACAGGAGATAACATCTATAAATACATGACAGAGTGAGAAATTTTATACAATGAGCATGAGAGTACAAAAATTATCATGGATAATTATTTAGGTTAAAATAGTGAACAATTCAGTTTGAATAAATAAATTATTTAAACAACAAAATTTTAATTCAGAAATCATATAAACAAAATAATCATAAACAAAATAATCATAACCACGGTACAGAACCGAACACATGTCACCAAAGTGACAATCAAAATAGATCTCAATGGATCCATGACAAACAGAAAGCCACAAAGTGACCAATCAGAGGGTAATAGCTATTTAAGTCCCATAAAGCATGGAACTCCCGTAGTGATACTAACAAAAAAATAAATATTTATACAATTATTGTCAAATAATTTCTAAAATTTAAACAATCTTATCCATATATTTCAATTTTAAGCAAATAGAGTTTAAAAAATAATTAAGGCAATTGTTATTAGTATAACTTATAAAACATAAATTACATAAAATAAATTATAATAACTCAAAATATACATAAAATATATTATAATAATTCAAGATATAACATATAACTCACTTTAAAATTGACTCCTATTATTTTTTTCCCAATTCCTCCGAGTTTCACCTTCTCTTACTTATTTTTTTTCTTTTTCTTTTTGGTTTTATGTTCCTTTGCTCTACTCTCAGCTTCTAATATTGTTGGCTAGCCATGCTGATTCATTCAAGCTAAGGCATATAGGTAACAATCTCTAGCCCTTTAGGTTTCTCACGTTGCATGTCTCACCATTTGCCACATGTTTGATTCAAGATGATCTAATCTCCTTGGTACAATCCCCAGCCCCTTAGTCAACGTTTGCCATTGGTTTTTTTGAATTGAGACTTTTTTAACTTGAGACTAAAAAGTTAATTTTGTTTGATTTTTTTAATTTTTTTAATTTTTATAAGAGAAAAAATAAAATAATTATAGTTTAGATGTGACATTTTATCTTATTAACTTATTTAGTCTTGTTAAGTTTTATTCTTGACAATCCCGGTTGACAAGGATTTTTATAAGAAGTTAGTTTTTTTTCAAAACTAAGATTACTTTTGTTTTCTTTAAGAAGTTGGTTTTCTTTCAAAACTAAGATTACTTTTGTTTTCTATAATTAGTTGGTTTTCTCCCAAAACTAAATTAATTCCTCCGAATCTTCTTTTTGATTCTTAAGGTTTATATCTGGGGATATTTTGTTAGTTTTCTTTGATGTTTTATTGAGTATTCAACTTATGGTTTAAAGAGAGTACATCAAAGGTTTTGTTTGTTATACACGAGAGAGAGAGAGAGAGAGAGAGAGTTGTTCTTCGGTGGATTCTGAAGAATTTGAGCCTGAAGCTTCGGTGGATTCTGAAGTGGCTCATCGTAAAGACATTCCGAGGTGAAGACGGGGTTGGAAGAGGCACATAGAGGTTGGTTCAATTAGGCGTGGATTCGCTAGGTTATTGAGAGCATACCTGTGTAATTCCTTTAAATCTTCTTAGTGGATTGTTTTGTGGCTATTGCCCGTGATTTTTTAATCACAGTTGGAGGTGTCAATTGTGGTTTTTTCACGTAAAATCGTTGTGTCGATTTGTCTTTTATTGTTTGATTGTGATTGTTATATTCTGCTTAAAATTGGTACATAATCACAAATCAATATCTAGGGTTTCTAGATTTTTCAATTGGTATCAGAGCAGATCGTTCTATTTTTTTTTTTCAAAAAAATTCTTTTAGAACGAGATCTTGTTTGATTTGTGATAATGGATTCAATTCATAAGGGAAATTTTATGGTTCGACCACCCCTACTTGACGAATCCTCGGGGAGTGAAGATAAAGAACTTCAGCAAGCATATCAAAAGTTGTATAAGGAGTCTCTTAACTTATTTAAATTGAATGACAAACTCACAAAGAAACTCAAAACATGTGAAAGTGAGAATGTCAAGTTAAAAAAAGAGATTTCCGAGGCTAGGAATGATGCCCTTAAGATTTCTAATGATCGACAAGCTCTTTGTGCAAAACTCTTGACTTGTGAGACAGAGAGGAATGAGCTACAGCAAATTTATGCAACATATGAAGAAAAGATTGAAACTCTCGAAATGTCTCAAGTTGCTTTGGAAGAACTAATGATCAAGAAAGAGGAAGAACTCAAGTGTGCTATGGCTACCATTGGTCTTTGGAACAGAGGATCAAAGACTTTGGACAATATCATTGGGTCTCAACAAATTTGTTCTGACAAGAGTGGCATTGGCTTTGGTGGTAAGAAAGAGCAAAAAAGAAGGCTTCTACATCTTGTGATACAAGAACTCAAGGAAAGGGAGAACAAAAAATTCAACATAAGGATAGACTTCTCAAACTTCCTAGAGTTAGTAAGGCCAAAGAAAAGAAGGTACACTCTGTTTTTATTTGTCATCATTGTGGTATGCATGGTCATATTCGCCCTTATTGTTATGAATTGCATGGGAGAATGTCTCATAGAGATGGAAGAAATTCTAATATCTCAAGGGGTAAGAGACACTTCATTGGTCATAAGGAGGTTAAGGGTCATAATAAACCTTGCTATTTTGATTTGCTTGAGACCAAACATGAACAGAGGTTGTGTTTACCTAGACTTAGGAATAGGAAGTTGAAAACCATGTCAAGACGGGCTCTCATTGAAAGGGAAGGGAACCATAACGTCAAGACACCACCCAAAAATCGCAATTCTCATAACTTTGTTTATACGAAAGAGGTTTGGGTGAGAAAACTTGACTTGTGTTAATTTATTTATTTGTTTTAATTTTTGGGTTTCTGTGTGTTTTTTTAATGAGAAAAAAATGTGTGCTTATTCGTTTTCTAACATGTTTTATTTTCTAAAAAAATAAAAAATAAAAAAAAAATGTGTGCATGTTTGTTTTTTGTCTTGCTTTGGTTTAAAAAAATGAAAAAAAAAATCCAAAAAGATTTTCTTAGTATGGTTTTGCAAACTTAAATTTTTTTTTTTGAGATGTCCTTGGTACATATTAGAATTGATAAGAATATCCATTACATGTTAATATGTGTGTGCTTTCTATGGTCATTACTCATTTTGGAGTGTGTGTTTTTTGATTAGTATGTCTCATTCTGTACACACTCTTGGATTAGCAAATATCGGAGTCTTCCGCCTTAGTGATTATTTTTTCTCTATAGACTTCTGGCATTGTATCTTTTGCTTTTCTAGAGGAATTGACCTATACTAGCATATCATGGGTGATGTTGAGTCTCTTAACCATCTTCCATCTTTTTGCATCTCCATGGCTTTTCCTTCTATTCTTTGTAGTCCAGCCATGAGAAAAAGGCTACCTCAGAGTCACCAATCAGGCCATCCTTATTATATCCATGCTTCTCTGGTTCAGTTTCCATACTCTTGAGCATGTCAGCCGCCAATGAGTGTGCAAAAGAAAGAAAAAAAATGTGAAAAAGAAAAAAAAATGTGCAAAAGAAAGAAAAGAAAAAGATGTGAAAAAAATAAAAATAAATAAAGGATTCATTGATTGAGGGGGAGCCTCCGCTTTTACTCACCAAATACCCCTTGATTCCTAGTGGTTTGACTTTCCGTAGTTATGCTTAGATTCTCTTGTTGGAGGTCCAGCTTTTATATCACTACTAGGATTTGAATCTAGTGTTTGTCAAATCTGAAGAGTCACACACACACTTTTTATCATGGGATCTATGCTTTTCACATAATGCATCACTTTCTTTTATGAGGAATTTTCTAGAGGCTGTGCACATTGTGTTTTCAAATAATTGTGCTTCTTAGATAGTCTTGTGTGTATTAAGGTACTAATCTGAAATTCCTTGTCTGCTCCACCATATTATTTTTGTCAGTTTGTTCTTGTTCATTGTTTTCAGTACAGTGTTTGTGGTTGCTTTGAGTGAGAGGGAGTTTGGTTTATCATTACAAGAGTTTGTTAACATGAACACTTTGATTTGTTTTGTAAGGGAGATTGGCTATAGTTGTTTTGCATGTCCTGATATTTACATCATCATATCATGCTTGTGTGGTTTATGATCTTGCTTTTGTTGTTTGAGGGGAGAAAGTTGTTTTTCATGTGTCTTAGAATTTCATGTATTCATGTCATGTGTCAGGTGCATGTGTCTTAGTTTTCATCTATTCATACTACATGTTTTTAAAATATCCAAGTTGCATCTATTCATGTTTTCCATCTCATACTTCAAGATAATCTTGTCATATGTTTATTATTTTTTTTCGTATATTCTTGTGGCAATAGTTGTTTTGGAGATTGTGGCACTAATAACTGTTTTGCATATCATGACCTTGAGATAGAAGTTGGCTTTTGTTGGCTGTTATGGGTTGGGGTGATTAGGATTTTATTTGTTAGGTATGTTTTGTCACGGCATTGCCAAAGGGGGAGATTGTTAGGTTTTATTCTTGGCAATCCCGGTTAACAAGGATTTCTATAAGAAGTTGGTTTTCTTTCAAAACTAGGATTACTTTTGTTTTCTTTAAGAAGTTGATTTTCTTTCAAAACTAGGATTACTTTTGTTTTCTATAAGTAGTTGGTTTTCTCCCAAAACTAAATTAATTCCTCCAGATCTTCTTTTTGGTTCTTAAGGTTTATATCTGGGGATATTTTGTTAGTTTTCTTTGATGTTTTATTGAGTATTCAACTCATGGTTTAAAGAGAGTACATCAAAGGTTTTGTTTGTTATACACGAGAGAGAGAGAGAGAGAGAGAGAGAGAGAGAGAGTTGTTCTTCGATGGATTCTAAAGAATTCGAGCCTGAAGCTTCGGTGGATTCTGGAGTGGCTCATCGTAAAAACAATTCTGAGGTGAAGACGGGGTTAAAAGAGGCACATAGAGGTTGGTTTAATTAGGCGTGGATTCGCTAGGTTATTAAGAGTATACCTGTGTAATTCCTTTAAATCTTCTTAATAGATTGTTTTGTGACTGTTGCCCGTGATTTTTTAATCACAGTTGGAGGTGTCCAATTGTGGTTTTTCCACGTAAAATCGTTGTGTCAATTTGTCTTTTATTGTTTGATTGGATTGTTATATTCTGCTTAAAATTGATACATAATCACAAATCAACATCTAGGGTTTCTAGATTTTTCAAGTCTATTTTGTCTTTTGTGTTTTTTTGGTCCATCTAAATTAATCAAACGAAGGCTTAATCTTAATTCTACTTTGGTCCACATAGGTTACTAATTGCATGTTATGTTTGGTTTGGCCCAAAAAATATATTAACCACATTTTTATGATTTGGTAGCAACAATGCTTCTAATTTTAATTTAAATTACATTTTAGCACATATAATTATAGAATCAAATATTTTATTTTATTAAAATTTTATTTTATTTACTTATTTATGTATTTATTTATTATATTTTTTATTTAAATTAATTAAACAATTGAAGTGCCACAAAGATGATTGTTATTTTCTTTGAAATGACATGAAAAAAATATTTTATTATTTTATTATTTTATATGTGTAAAGGTTAAGGTGCAAATATGTCATTTTTATCTGTGTAATGTTTCAAATGTAAGGGAGGGATTTGTATTAAATAGAAACCTCAGGAGGTGTTAGTGTAATTTACCCTTTTTTAATTATAAGAGCATCTCTAATGGTTGTTGCTCCAATGGTTATTTGCTATTTTGACAAATCTCAACCAACTTTTCCTCCAACTATTTAGGTGTTGTTTGGATATAGGATTTTTTGTAATTTTATTTTTTGTCTTTTATGACCTTTTTTTAACTGTTTATAAAAAAAATTATATATTTATATTATTCCCGACTAGACAAATAAAAAAAATTGATAATTTGGAAAAAAAAATTTAAATATAATTCACCCCACCCAAAAACATATCACTACATATTTAATAAATTATACATTGCAAAAATAATATTACATTCAGTTGTAGAAATTACTATAAAAAAAAATTCATTACAAAATAAAAAAATGACATTGGAAATAAAGATTACATAAATGACATTACAAAATTTAAAAATACATTATCCCGTAATTATTCATTAAGAGGCAGAGGGAAATAGTAATTTGGGCTGCTGATATTTGAGGACCACTTGGCGAAAATCTCATTTTTTCGCATTGTGTAATACGCTTTCATTTGAGGGTCTAAATGAGAAATGTCTGTAGTCATTATCATGTGTTCTTCCTTTTTCATCTCATATTCTTCTCTTCTGATGTCAAAATCATGTTTTTTCATCTCAAGTTCTTTCAGCTCCTATAGTACTTGAATCATTTTTTCTTTTCTTTCATCTTTTTTCTTTTCCTTCTCAGCAAGGTATTGGTTAAATTTGTCCAATTGTATGGTCATTTTTTGGACTTTAGCTTGAACGACTTGATTTCTCTAAAATAATTCTTTTCCAGCTTTCCTACCCATAGGCCTTTTACCTTTTGCAGAGATACTGCACTCATCAACAGTTGGATTGTTACCAACACTTGGACTGGTGTCATCGACAAGAGAAATGCAGTTATCCATAGGGGAATCGGGGACTGAATTAGGGAAAAACGATGTATGTATCCTTGACTTCATCGTGTTCATAAGAGTTATATCTTGCCGCCTGATATTGTTTTGCAAGATTGGCCAACAATGTTCAAAAGTAAAATGTTTGTTTCCATCTTGATGGTATAATAGTTTTGCTTGAAGCATCTATATCAATAAAATATTAAATTAATTATTAAGTTAATTTTTATATAAAAAAAAATAAAAAAAACTAACATAATAAATGAAAATGAAATCTTATTATATCAACTTGTGACGCCCTACTTGGATGTAAATTTTTTACTTGCACTAGACACGCACAAAATTTGTTGCAACATTTCATGATTACACCCCATCGAGATGAGATAGACACTTGTGTTCTTGAGTGATCATTCTACAGCGAGCAATAATTTAAAAAAATTCTTCCCCAAAAATGAGCATGCGATTGCGAATTTTCAACAATTAGGTCTTCAGTAATGTGACACCAAGCTCTACAAATTGCCACATCTTCTTGAGTAGTGAATAAACTTCCACTCTTTGTTTTTGATGAACTTTCCATAGTGATTGGCTAAAAAAACTAAAAACAAAATATTTTTGAAAGTAATTTTGAAAGTTTGCTGTCAAATGCAATTGAGATAAAGATAGGAGAAAAGAAATATAAAATTTGAAATATGTGCTGTGAATGAAATTGAGATTGAGGTTTCTACTTATAGAAATACAAAATATGACCGTTAATTTATAGCTGGTTTTTTTTTTTGGTTTTTTTTTTTTTTTTTTTTTTGAGGTAAAAAAAGCACGACAACTCTTTTGTCTTCCCAAGATAGATCACCACCGTCTATGTAAATGATTTCCAATGGTTAAGATGAATATCCAAAATCATCCAACCCCCTTCCTCTTACTCTTATTCCTCTCCTCTCTCCTCTCCTCTCTCACTCTCACTCTTTCCTCTCTCTCTCTCTCTCTCTCTCTCTCTCTCTCCTACAATAGAAGAGACGATCACCAGAGACGACCCTCACCGTCCCTTTTGGTCTCGTTTCTACCTCTCCTCACTATCACTCTATCTCTCATCTCTCATCTTCAATCGGCGACGGTATATGCTCAAAAAGACGATCGGTGACCGTCTACCCCCCACCCCCTCTCTCTCTCTCACTCCTCTCTGTCTTTCCATCTCTCTCAGTCTTAGAATGGAAGACACAATCACCAAATCTACCTCTCCCCCGCTATCACTCTATCTCTCATCTCTCTGACTTTGATCGGCGACAGTATGTGCTTAAAAAAACGATTGGCGGCCATCTACCCCCTATCCCTCTCTCTCTCACTCCTCTCTATCTCTCTGTCTCTCTCAGTCTTAGAATGGAAGACACAATCATCAGATCTACCTCTCCTTCACTATCACTATATCTCTCATCTCTCTCTCTTTGATCGGCGACGGTACAAGATCAAATAGACGATCGGCGACCATATCTACTTTGAACTACCAAAACTAGGTATTTATTATTTTCAGTTTTGTTCATTATTTTCAATTTTGTTCATATTTTCAGTTATGAAATTGCTTGTTGAATTTGATGAATTTTCCATTTGCTGTTTGAATTTGTTGAATTTGTTTGATGTTGAATTTTTTTGAATTCGACCAAATTAAAAAAATATTTGTTGCATTTGTTTGAATTTGCTGATTTCGGGTAAATTAAAAAAAATTTATTCAAAATTTTTTTTGGTGAATTCTGAAACATAAAAATGGTGAAACAGTTGCTGGGGGAGGGAGGGAAGGAATGAGGGAAAGAGTTGGTTTTGGCTGAGTTAGTACAAATGGCAGCTGCCAAAGCTTGTGTCAAATTTGACGCAAGCTTTGGCATTTCTCAAATTTGGCAGCTGCTATATTTTGCCATTGGAGCATCAAAATTCAACACAGCTGCTATATTATAGTAATGGAAGCTCTAATGGCAAATCATTAGAGATTCTCTAACATATATTAAATGAGTTAAAGGGTTGTTTTGAAAAGTTGGTTAAAAATTAGTTTTTTTTTTTTTGTGGTTTTTTTTTTTGGCTTTTTTTTGAAAAAACATGTAAAAAAAAAAACAGATAGATATGTGACCCAAACTAGGTTAAAAGTCAAAATTTAACTTTTAACCATGTTCCCAAATTGGCCCAAAATTTAATCTCAGTCCAACATTATAGTATAAATATTTTTTGTCAAGCCCCACTTTTTATGCCAATGGATATCATTACCATATCCTTTATTATAACACAATTTCAAAGATCATGCGCGGAAATTCAATAAAATAACGAATACTATTAGTAAAGGTTCTCTCATTTGAATATGAAGTAAATGCAACATGAGTTATTAAATAAATAAATTGCTCGTAGGCTTACATCTTTTAAATTAAAAGAAAGGGTATAACCCTTTTACATTAATGGCATTCTGCCCACAAATAAAAGGCCCCATGGCCAACACATAAAGAAGAACCTCGATCTTAAAACATTTCTTGACGTTTACCTGAAAAAAGATTAGCAACGTGGGATGAACATAAAGTCCAGTAGGGATCTCAATATAATCTTAAACAATAACAACATATAGATAACTATGATCATATATACATAATCTGACGGTTCGTACGGAAATCTACTTATATAAGAATTTTTCTCAAAATCATTCATTTCATGCAATAACGTAAGCAATTCACTTTTCTTTCTTCTTGTTAACCCCCCCTCTTTTTTAAAATTCATATGACAATAACAAATTCCTGAAAACAACTTCACAATGCCCATTACGTTTCCTCCCACTTTCCAGACTTACACCTAATTTGCCTTTTTGAAACATGTTCACGAGTATTCGATGTCCTCACATTATTCACAGTCTCAATACAATACTTACGTCTGTTTCCAACACATTCATATCTATACATATATACATCCAGTACAAAAGGAAAACAATAAGCAACCAATTACTATCTACTTAACAAATGAGACAACTCAGCCTTCCCGAACCATAACCATTATAACCCATAACATACACAGGTAGTTATAGCGATCCTGGGTTTTACCCCTTGTTGTACAGTGATCCGGACTTGTGTCTATGGATGTTAGCAGTTGTTTAAATCTTGTTTACGTCCTTTCAGACTTTGTATTTGAGTTATAAGATGTGATGGGCAGGTTTGTTACAGGTTGGTTGTGTTTGGGAACAAAAGGTTGCTACCCAAAATTTTGGTCCTTCGCTCGAGCAAGCAGTCTGTCGCTTAAGCGAGCTCTTTGTTTTGGTCCTTCGCTCGAGCCAGGGTTTCTTCGCTCGAGCGAGAGTTGAGTTTTTGTGTCTGGTGGATCGAGCCAGAGTGGCTTCGCTCGAGCGAGCGATTGCGTCTGGTTCTGGACCTGAGAGTTGCATTTCTTAGCTCGAGCGAGCTTTTCTTCACTCAAGCGAGCTGGTTTGTTCTTCGCTCGAGCGAGCAGTCTGTCGCTCGAGCGTGCATCTAGTTGCAGACCTGAGGGTTTGTATTGTTGGCTCGAGCGAGAGTTCCTTTGCTCGAGCGAGATGGGTTTCTTGTGTCTGGTCGCTCGAGCGACCAAGTCTTTGCTCGAGCGAGCCTGTTGTATATCAGCAGACAGCAGCGAAGAAAACACCATTTTTCTTCCTCTTTCATTTTGTAAACCCTAGAGCCGGCTCTCTCTCTCTATACTTGTCTTCTCTCTAGGTTTTCATCTCCATCTAGTGTGAATCTACCCTAAGTCCTTTGTTAAAAAGATAGAGTAGGTTGAGGGCTTTATTTTAATTTGAAAAACTTGGGATTTGCAACACGTTTGTCTTGGGTCTTCATCTCTGTTTGAGCTCAAACTTCGAGGTAGGGATATCCTACTCCTCTTTATGAGCTTTGTCTTTGAATTTTAGCATTTTGATATGTTGGGGGTTGTTGTGTAATTTTTGAGAAGTTTGGAGGTCTTTGTGTAATTTTACAAAAGATAGGGTTTTGTTTATAATAAACCTATATGCATGTTTGGTATAGAGAAATGAGATTAATGTTGAATTATGGATGAAAATGGAACCTTAGGGTTATTATGTTAATTATGGGAAATGCCCTAATTACATTGATAAATTAATTGGTATAATTAATTTGGAGAATTGAGAAATTGAATTGATAATATCGGAATTGGGAGACTATGGGATTAAAGTGTGTAGATAGATAATTTATCGCTCACCTAGTTGAAATGTTGATTATATATCCATTTTGTGCATTTATTTTCTGTTTAGAAATAACTGCTTTGGGCTATCGGTGGAGGATAGTCTTGATTATTGTAGACAATGCATGATGATTAGGCAAACTAAAACTAATCAATTGAATGTGCCATCGAATATGGCGGTTGGTATAATACATCAAACTAATGTATTGATTGAACATGTATATGATAATTGTTTATATACGTTGTGATATGTGGGAAGAGATAGTGGATGTACTCCACGGTTTAGGGAAGATAGGGGATGGACTTCTAAACCGGATTTTGTTTGACATTGATACAGCACTACAATGTGTATCAATTGTGGGTTATGGAAGTGTTTGAATTGATTTGACATAGCACTAAAATGTATATCGTTATCAATTGTGAAGTATAGAAATGTTTTTATGTTATATTGATACAACACCAAAATGTGTATCACTCTTGAAAGAATGGAAGTGGTTTATGTGTTATTGATACAGCACCAAAAATGTGTATCCATCATGTATTTCGAAAGTGTTTTAAAGATGAGTCAAAATCTCATTAAGTTATTTGGCCAAGTCCTGAGCCTTGTTTTCAAACTCAAAGTTGAATAAGAAATGGAAAATGAAGTGTAACATGGACATGTATGTCATGGAACAGTAATGTGATATAAGTTGGATTTGTGAGTGTTGACCATCTAACAACTGCTAATATTTTAGTCATTGTTCATAGCTGGTTTAGTGTATTTCTACTGGGCTGTGGCTCACCCTATATGGGACATCATTTTCAGGTACAGGTAGCATGCCACCTCCAAGGACATAGCTTGGGAGGCTAGAGGCTGACAGACTTTTTGTGTAGCTTTCTTTTGATGTATTACATGTAAATTCAAGCCTAGAGCTTAATATGTATATGAGTTAGTACTCATTTCTTGTAACCAAGTGTTAGCTTAGAAAGTTGTAAGCCTATGGGGCATTTACTTTTGTTGTCAACATGTAATACTTTTTGTAAGGAATTACTCTGATGAATAGAAGGATGTTTATCTTTTATATCAATGTATGTCAATATTGATGGGTTTAATATTATTATTTTGAGGGCATTACAGGTACACTGAGAGAATAATGATAAATAAGTTCTGCTCTACCTGCTTTAAGCACGGTAAGCCAATGATACACATTTCCATAACGAAATGCCAAGCCAAGGATACACATTTCCATAACGAAATGTCAATTTACCAGACACCGGATGGAAGGTAATGGTACATTTGCCAAGTTCTCTAGGCGCTAGTTAGAAGGTATTGGTACCTCTCATTCTAAGCGCAACCAATTCTCCAGGCACTAGCTGGAAGGTAATGGTACATCTCATTCGAAGCGCAAACACATTTCTAACCATCTCAACATACCAGAATGCATAATAACACAAATGTAATACATACACGATATTATTCAATACAACAATGCTATCCTCCACCGACGACCAAAGACAAAACCTGTAAGTAAATGTATTAAATACTCGTAAGATAACAATCCAATTCTCACAAGACTTTCAGTCCAATAACAATGACAATATATAAAGGTTCCAAAATCCGACCTCAAGTTTATTATCAATTTACGAAGGGTGATGATTTTATTTTCTTTCAAAAAGATCACTTTTCTTTATTTTCCAATCTACACAACTCCAACCATGGTTACTTCTCTTTTTATTTTCTTTTGATATAAACACAATTATACAACCCACATTAGGAAAATACAAAGATTATTCAACTTTTGCCCTTTTAAATCCATTAAATCAATAATATTAAATTAGGGCTTTTCTCTCTCTCTCTCTCTTCACAAACATATTAAATCATTTCTCAATTAACCCAAACAACAAACAACTTAACAACTCTAATCACAAATATCAAATCCTAGATCCCCTTTCTTGGCTTTCAAGAAAATCCATAATGAATATGGTTTTTATGTAACAAAAAAGTATCACACATCTATCTATAGACGAGGTATTGGAAATGAGCAAAGAAATTCTTACATCCTGAAGCGAAGAGGAGACAACCCAAAAATCATTGGTGACAAAACCACAAACTACTTGGATCAATAGAAAGCCCTTGACAAGATCTACAACCTTTCCCAAAGGACCAAGGTGAAAAGACGGCTCTAGGTAAGTAGATCTGAAGATCTAAGTGCGAAAAGTCAAGTTTTAGAGAGAGAAAAGAAATCACGGTTTAAGAGGAAAAGAGAAGGAAAATTAATGAGAGGAAAGTGTTTTGCAACCTATTTATAGTGGCTAGGCACTAATAGAACAATAGCACCAAATTCAAATAAAAAGATCAAGTCAAAAACCCCCAAAAAGTAGGGCCCAAACCAATCCAAGAAACTGAAATTTACACGCAGGGGTTGATATAGCGATCCAGGTTTTTCCCCGACTTTCATTGTGTCTAGACTCGGGTTCAGTGGTTGTATGTTGTTGTCTATATCTTGTTTCCATCCTTTAATTTCTTGTATTTGAGTTTTGGAATGTGTTGGGCAAGTTTGGAACATGTTAGTTGTGAGTTGGTGCAAAGGGTGCTTGTAACAATCCCGACCTATAATTAACGATAACTCAGGCTTAACAGTGCCTAACAAGTAATTAAGAAGGAATCCTGAGTTAACGACATGTGCATTGCATTATTTTGTGTTTATATCTGCTCAGCGTAGAAAGATATGTTCATGTTTTATTTCAGTTTATGAATTGAAGGCCTTATCGGCATTCGACTCAGAAATTGACTTGATTTACGTGTTAATTAGAATTTTTAGAATTTTATGGTAAGTTCAATTGAAATTCGAATTGGAACGATTAAATTAGATTAACTTAATGCCCATTTATTTGGCCTTAATTAATTACGCTTCCACTCAAGCCCATATAAGGCTTATACACCTCACTTGAGCCTCTTTTTCATATCAACTTTGAGCCTTCAAGAGATAAAAACGTGGAAAAGAGAGACAGAGAGGGCAAGAATTGAGATCAAACCTTGAAGTTGGTAGGAAATTGCTTGGAAACTGGAGAATTACTCAATTCATCACCAAACTCCAAAGAATTGAAGACTCTAGGTGAGGATTTTGTCCTTAAGCTTTGCATTATAGACATTAGTGAAGGAATTCAAGAGAATTTAGTTGACTAATGCAAGGTTTGAGCTAGAGTGGATAAACTTGGGCCATATCATGCATGCATGCACGTTTTCTTGCATTTTGAATTGAATTTCAAGTAATCCTCTCATGCATGTCTCGAATTCACCTTGATTTTGAGAAAGTATTAATTTTTATGTTGTTTTATGGCATTTGATCATGTTTTGAGAAACTCAAGGTCAAGAAAATTCATGTATGTTATGTTCATGAAACATTCATAAAGTTTAAGTTGAATTTTTGAACAATTGGCATGCTTTTGGGTCGTGATTTCATGAAATGATCTTCAAAACATGATATTTTTAAAGTTTCTAAGTGTTTTCCAGAATTTTGGCTCAAGAGGATAAGTTCTGAAGTGTTTAGTTGGAGGTTGAAGCTTGGAGATGAAATTTGGAAATTCCAGAATTTGAATCCATGCTCGAGCGAGCACTTTGAGTGCGTGCACTTCCGCTCGAGCGACTAGAAGCTCGCTAGAGCGTGAAATGCATGTATCCAGAAGTTCATATGTTTTGCAGCATGCTCGACCGACAGATGTCACGTTTGAGCGAGGGTCTGAGTCTCACGCTCGAGCGTGGATCAAGCATCCGTCGAGCGTAAAAAATTAGCAACCAGTACTTTTGTCAAAATTATAGTACGCTCGAGAGAAGTAATTTATGCTCGAGCGAACCCTCACTTTTTGCATGTCCGCTCGAGCGAGGGAAGCCACGCTCGAGCGTGGACCCCGTTTTCAGCAAACTTTGGAAAATGTTTTCTAATGCATTTTTTCATCCTCATTCCATCTTATGCATTCCTAGGTCATCATTAAGACACCATAATAAAGATAAGGGTAGAAACATAATAAGAACAAGTAAAATAAGTTATGTACGATTCAAACGAGTGTTTCAGGTGTGTATTTATTGTGTGTTAATATAGGTCACGTGCCGTAAACCGTTTAATTAGTCTGTTCCGTCTGTCTGCACCTGAAACCAACTGTGAGTAATAACTTAGTAAAGCTATGTTCAACTTTATTTATTTTTTGTATGATGAATTAAGATCTATTTTTTGAAATGATATGTTCTGTACAATGAATGATTGTCCAATTTCTAAAAATGTATTTGTGGCATCCTTAGCATCGTGTGATATCTGTTAGCTGTTACTCGGTATCAGAGGTTCCATTATGGAACTTAGTATGTCTGCACTTTGTTATCCGTACCAGAGGTTCCATTACGGGGCTCAGTATGTTTATTCTATGTTAACTGGATCCGGATGTTCCTTTATGGAACTAGTTATTCATAACCACTACATGATCTGTATCTGTCCTATATCTGCTCTGTTAGCGCTATTGGATGTACCACGTATGATTAAACATGAATTATGATTCCAGTATATGATCTGAATAGGAATACAAATATGAATCTGTTATGAATTTGAATTATGATTTCTGAATCTGTATGGACTTCATTCATTAAAACCCCTTTACTCTGTTATTATTCACTGGGCTTTCGCTCATTATTTTATATTATGTATGTAGGTGAGCAGGTGCGTGACCAGGCCCAAAGTTGACGGCCTACGTTTCATTTTTTGTCAGCCAACCTTTGTGCCTCCCGAGAAGGTTATGGATAAAGTCAAATTTTATGGCTGTTTTTGTAATCATAATAGACTTGGTATAATTTGTTAAATCTTGGGCATGATGACTGACATTATACTCCTAGGAGTGATATGTAAATATTGTATCTTTTGACATCACTCGTAAGTCTATAAAAGTTTTAAATTACACGTCTCATGTATGTCTCCACAGCTCAATGGACCACTTATATTTTGTATATTAGCTTCCGCAGCCCCTAAATACATGTTAATCTGTTAAGAGGCCTCTGGTAATCCAAGGATTACTAACTGGTTACGATGCTAAACCCATAAGGGCGAGTTTGGGTCGTGACAGAATGGTATCAGAGCACGTGTTTTATCGCACACACAGGTCCATGTGAGCTTAGGATGTCCTAGTAAGAAAGAAATAGCGGCATTCTATTTGCATGTGTGAGTGTGTGGTAATCCTAATGGATATGACAACTGAATGTAAATCTGAGCAAATGAATGAGATTATTCCTATGTTTATTATTATTTGATGAATCTTCAGAGGCTCGCATGAGCCAAATGGAACAAATGCTTGCTGCATCGACTGAAGCTATGATGCAACGACAAAGACAACAACCTTTGCCCCCTCCATCTTTACCGGCACAAGCCGAAACAAATAATAATGATATTGTCAACCTGACACAGAAATTCATGAAGATGTAACCGCCAACATTCCTAGGTGGAATTGAACCGTTAAAAGCAGAGACATGGTTGCTTGAGATGGAAAAACTATTTGAGGTGTTTCCCTGTACCGAGGTTCAGAAAGTTTTATTGGCCACTTATACTCTGAAAGACGAAGCTCGAAGATGGTGGTTATTGATTCAGAATACCAATGAGAATATGACGTGGGCTCGATTTTATGAGATCTTTTATGAAAAATATTTTCCTTAATGTTTTCGAGACCGAAAAGTGTCTGAATTCCAAGAACTTAAGCAAGGCCGAATGTCTGTAGCCGAGTACAAGGCAAAGTTCACCAAATTAGCCATATTTGCTCCTCATACGGCGGACACAGACTACAAGAAAGCCTGCAAATTTGAGAGAGGATTGGACTTAGACATATTTGATCGAGTTGGTGTACTAAAGTTGTCAACATATGTACAAGTTCTTGATAGATCCTTAATGGCAGAAACCACCCTAGCCGCCAAGAAGCAAAGTAAGGCCCCAGCAGCAACAACAACTGATTGGAGAGAAAAAAGGTATGGGTATGGTTTTAGAAAAAGGCTGTTCTCATGTAAGTAAGAAGCAGAATACGGGGATCTACAAGCAGTTCGAGTCGGAGCAGTGGGTCTATTCCAGTTTGTCCTGACTGTGGAAGGAGGCATAGAGTTGTATGTTATCGAGCTTTCGGTGCTTGTTTCCGATGTGGCAAGACAGGTCATGTAGT
This sequence comes from Camellia lanceoleosa, assembly GCA_025200525.1. NCBI lineage: Eukaryota > Viridiplantae > Streptophyta > Magnoliopsida > Ericales > Theaceae > Camellia > Camellia lanceoleosa. Next base: position 144,294,692 of record CM045769.1, on the reverse strand, counting down.
GAAAGATTGCCCGCTTGGGTCTGAGAATGCCAGCCGTCCTATGATGAGTTCTGCCTGGTCCGCTTCTACAGTCAAAACAAATGCAAAGGCTAATACTGGGAAAGAACCTCTGAGACAAGATTGAGTGTTTACTTTAATGCCTGGTGACGTGCAGAACACCGAAACTGTGGTGTCAGGTATACTCCCTGTATGTTCTCAAAATGCATGTGTACTAATAGATTGTGGTTCTACACATTCCTTCGTATCGCATGCTTTCTCTCGGAAATTAACTAGACCACTAGAGCTTATGACATATGTGTTATCTGTATCTATACCGTCTCGAGGTTCTATGATATGTACTTATGTTTATCCGGCACGTGATATTATGATTGGTGATATGACATTGTATGTTGACTTGTTACCCTTGAACATTGATCATTTTGATTGTATTCTGGGTATGGACTGGTTGACTAAATAATGTGCTACTATTAACTGTGCAAGTAAATCTGTTGTGTTTAGACCACCAGGTATGCCTGAATTTATTTTTACAGGAAATGGGATAGTTCCTTCCCCATATTTGATTTCAGCCACGAAAGTTGTGAAATTACTTAGGAAGGGATGTAGGGGTTATTTGTGTTGTATACTGACTGCACCATCTGATAATGCTAATATGGAAACTATTCATGTTGCTTGTGAATTTCCTTCCCCATATTTGATTTTAGCCACGAAAGCTGTGAAATTGGTTAGGAAGGGATGTAGGGGTTATTTGTGTTGTATACTGACTGCACCATCTGATAATGCTAATATGGAAACTATTCATGTTGCTTGTGAATTTCCCGATGTATTTCCGAATGACTTACCTAGGGACTTAGTTGATAGAGAGATTGAATTTACCATTGAAGTAATCCCGGGAACACAACCTATCTCCAAGACCCCCTATAGAATGTCTACCTTAAAATTGAAAGAATTAAAAACTCAACTTCAGGAATTGCTAAACAAGAAATTCATTCGTCTGAGCACTTCACCTTGGGGTGCTCCAGTCCTATTTGTCAAAAAGAAAGATAGATCTTTGAGGTTATGTATAGATTATCGGGAATTGAACAAAGTAACTATCAAGAACAAATATCTTTTGCCCCGAATAGATGACTTGTTTGATCAACTTCAGGAAGCCCAAGTGTTTTCCAAGATTGACCTCAGATCTGGGTATCATTAGCTAAAAGTTAAGGCAGAAGACAGAGAAAACTGCATTCAGAACTAGATATAGACATTATGAATTTTTAGTAATACCGTTTGGGGTGAATAATGCACCTGCTGCCTTTATGGACCTCATGAACAGAGTATTTAAATCATTTATGGATGAATTTGTTGTTGTGTTTATTGATGATATTTTGATTTACTCCAAAAGCAGGGAATATCATGGAAATCACTTGAGAACTACTCTACAGACTTTGAGAGAGAAGAAATTATACGCTAAATCGTCCAAATGTGAGTTTTGGCTTGACAGTGTGGCATTTTTGGGGCATGTAATCAACAAGGATGGTATATCTGTTGACCCACAGAAAATTAAAGCTATTGTGGGCTGGCCTAAACCAACAAATGTGATAGAAGTTAGAAGTTTTCTAGGACTTGCAGGTTACTACAAGAGATTTGTGAAAGACTTTTCAAAACTTGCCATGCCATTAACCCAGTTAACTCAGAAAAATGTGTCATTTGATTGGAATGAACAGCGGGAGTCAGCCTTCCATGAATTAAAGACCAGACTAGTAACTGCACCGATTTTGACCCTGCCCAATAGTACTGATGGGTTTCAGATTTACAGTGATGCTTCATACAAAGGTTTGGGCTGTGTGCTAATACAGAATGAGAAAGTAATTGCTTATGCCTCTCAGCAACTCCATCCACATGAAAAAGAATTACCTAACACATGATCTTGAACTGGCAGTTGTAGTGTTTGCCTTGAAAATTTGGTGACATTATCTGTATGGAGCGACATATGAAGTGTACACGGACCATAAAAGCCTCAAGTATTTCTTCACTTAGAAAGAACTAAATATGAGACAAAGAAGATGGTTAGAACTGATCAAGGACTACGATTTGCAAATTTTGTATCATCCAGGAAAAACTAATATTGTAGCTGACGCTTTGAGTCGAAAGTCTATTGGAAATTTGTCATGTTTGCTGTCTAGTCAAAAAGAATTGCTAGATGACCTAGAAAAGAATGAGATTGAAATTGTTTTACGAGAGCAAGGTGGGATTTTAGTTGCCATTTCTGCTCAACCTACAATCGTTGAAGAAATTAAACCGAAGCAACTTGAAGATGAATACTCAAAGCCGAGGCCGAGGTCGAGGTTTGTGTTTGACAATAATGTGTTGAAATTTCAGAATAGACTCTGTGTACCAGATTCCTCTAATTTGAGAAAGCGTGTTATGTCTGAAGCTCACAACACCAAATTTGCCATGCATCCGGGGAACACAAAGATGTATCATGATTTGAGACAGAATTTTTGGTGGCTTGGAATGAAAAAGTGCATTGCAGATTTTGTGGCTAGATGTTTCTATTGCCAACAAGTTAAAGCCGAACATCAATGACCCGCAGGTCTGTTACAACCGCTTCCAATACCAGAATGGAAATGGGAGCACATTACCATGGACTTTATTGTGGGATTGCCTCACTCTCCCCCGAGGTGTGGATTCTATTTGGGTCATTATGGACCATTTAACTAAGTCTGCCCATTTTCTACCTGTTAAATCTATTTATAATGCTGACAAATTGGCCAATATTTATATGAATGAGATTGTAAGATTGCATGGGGTACCAGTATCTATTGTATCTGACAGGGATTCAAAGTTTATGTCAAGATTTTGGCAGAGTTTGCAACAGGCTTTGGGGACAGAACTGAGGTTGAATAGTGCCTATCACCTACGGGCAGATAGTCAAACTGAATGAACCAATCAAGCCTTGGAGGATATGCTCAGAATGTGTGTGTTAGATTTCCAAGGAAGTTGGGAAACTTACTTGCCATTAGCTGAGTTTGTGTATAACAACAGCTACCATTCAAACATTGGGATGGCTCCTTATAAGGCTTTGTACAAAAGAAAATGCTAATCTCCGATATGTTGGGCCGAGGTAGGCGATAGACCATTGTTGGGACCAGAACTTGTGCAAGAAACCACTGAAAATGTGAAATTAATTCAGCAAAGGTTGAAAACCGCACAAAGCCGTCAAAAGAGCTATGCTGATGTTCGAAGAAAAGATAGAGAATATGAAGTTGGGGACCATGTGTTCATAAAAGTGACCCCTATGAAGGGTCAAACTCGGTTTGGTGTAAAGGGCAAGTTGGCACCAAGGTATGTTGGGCCATATAAAATCATTGAAAAGATCAATTCAGTAACCTATCATATGGCCCTACCTCCAATAATGGAACATATGCACAATGTATTTCATGTATCGATGCTTCGAGAGTATTTGAGAGATCCACTACATGTGATTGAGCCAACTCACGTGCTTTTAAAAGACGATTATACATACGAAGATCGGCCAATTCAAACTGTCAACCAAAGAATTAAAAGATTAAGGAACAAGGAAATTCCATTAGTGAAGGTGGATTGGCAGAATCATGGAGGAACATATGCAACTTAGGAGATGGAGGAAGATATGATAAGGAGATATCCTGAGTTATTCTCGTTGAATTCGATGTTCTTCCAAAACGAAGGTAATTCGAATTTAGAAGACCAAACTCTTTAAGGGAGGAAGACTGTAACAACCCCGACCCATAATTAACGTTAACTCATGCTTAAGAGTGCCTAACAAGTAATTAAGAAGGAATCCTGAGTTAATGACATGTGCATTGCATTATTTTGTGTTTATATCTGTTCAGCGTAGAAAAATCTGTTCATGTTTTAGTCTCGGTTTGTGAATTGAAGGCGTTATCGGCATCCGACTCAGAAATTGACTTGATTTACGTGTTAATTAGAATTTTTAGAATTTTATGGTAGGTTCAATTGAAATTCGAATTGGAACGATTAAATTAGATTAACTTAATGTCCATTTATTTGGCCTTAATTAATTACACTTCCACTCAAGCCTACATAAGGCTTATACACCACACTTGAGCCTCTTTTTCATATCAACTTTGAGCCTCCAAGAGATAAAAACGTGGGAAAGAGAGAGAGAGAGAGGGCAAGAATTGAGATCAAACCTTGAAGTTGGTAGGAAATTCCTTGGAAACTGGAGAATTACTCAAATCATCACCAAACTCCAAAGAATTGAAGACTCTAGGTGAGGATTTTGTCCTTAAGCTTTGCATTCTAGACATTAGTGAAGGAATTCAAGAGAATTTAGTTGATTAATGCAAGGTTTGAGCTAGAATGGATGAACTTGGGCCATATCATGCATGCATGCACGTTTTCTTGCATTTTGAGTTGAATTTCAAGTAATCCTCTCATGCATGTCTCAAATTCACCTTGATTTTGAGAAAGTATTAATTTTTATGTTGTTTTATGGCATTTGATCATGTTTTGAGAAACTCAAGGTCAAGAAAATTCATGCATGTTATGTTCATGAAACATTCATAAAGTTTAAGTTGAAATTTTGAACAATTGGCATGCTTTTGGGTCGTGATTTCATAAAATGATCTTCAAAACATGATATTTTTAAAGTTTCTAAGTGTTTTCCAGAATTTTGGCCCAAGAGGATAAGTTCTGAAGTGTTTAGTTGGAGGTTGAAGCTTGGAGATCAAATCTGGAAATTCTAGAATTTGAATCCACACTCAAGCGTAGGAGTTCACGCTTGAGCGAGCACTCTGAGTGCGTGCACTTCCGCTCGAGTGACCAGAAGCTCACTAGAGCGTGAAATGCATGTATCCAGAAGTTCATATGTTTTGCAGCATGCTCAAGCGACAGATATCACGCTCGAGTGAGGATCTAAGTCTCACACTCGAGCGCGGATCGAATGTCCGTCGAGCGTAAAAAACTAGCAACCAGTACTTTTGTCAAGATTATAATATGCTCGAGCGAAGTAATTCACGTTCGAGTGAACCCTTACTTTTTGCATGTCCGCTCAAGCGAGAGAAGCCACGCTCGAGCGTGGACCCTGTTTTCAGCAAACTTTGAAAAATGTTTTCTAATGCATTTTTTCATCCTCATTCCATCCCATGCATTCCTAGGTCATGATTAAGACACCATAATAAGGATAAGGGTAGAAACACACTAAGAACAAGTAAAATAAGTTATATACGATTCAAACGAGTGTTTCAGGTGTATATTTATTGTGTGTTAATGTAGGTCACGTGTCGTAAACCATTTGATTAGTCTGCTTCGTTTGTCTGCACCTGAAGCCAACTGTGAGTAATAACTTAGTAAAACTATGTTCAACTTTATTTATTTTTCTTTATGATGAATTAAGATTTGTTTTTTGAAATGATATGTTCTGTACAATGAATGATTGTCCAATTTCTGACAATGTATTCGTGGCATCCTTAGCATCATGTGATATCTGTTAGCTGTTACTCGGTATTGGAGGTTCCATTATGGAACTTAATATGTCCGCACTCTGTTACCCGTACCGGAGGCTCCATCATGGGGCTCAGCATGTTTATTCTCTGTTACCCGGATCTGGAGGTTCCTTTATGGAACTAGTTATTCATAACCACTACATGATCTGTATCTGTCCTGTATCTGCTCTGTTAGCACTAATGGATGTACCACGTATGATTAAACATGAATTATGATTCCTGTACATGATCTAAATAGGAATACGAATATGAATCTGTTATGAATTTGAATTATGATTTCTGAATCTGTATGGACTTCATTCATTAAAACCTCTTTACTCCATTATTATTCATTGGGCTTCCACTCACTATTTTATATTATGTATGTAGGTGAGCAGGTACGTGACCAAGCCCAAAGTTGATGGTCTACGTTTCAGTTTTTGTCAACCAACCTTTGTGCCTCCCGAGGAGGTTCCGGATAAAGTCAAGTTTTATGGATGTTTTTGTAATCATAATAGACTTGGTATATTTTGTTAAATCTTGGGCATGATGAATGACATTATACTCCTAGGAGTGATATGTAAATATTGTATCTTTTGACATCACTCGTAAGTCTATAAAAGTTTTAAATTACACGTCTCATGTATGTCTCCACAGCTCAATGGACCACTTATATTTTGTATATTACCTTCTGTAGCCCCTAAATTCATGTTAATCTGTCAAGAGGCCTCTGGTAATCCAAGGATTACTGGCCGGTTACAATGCTAGACCCATAGGGGCAGGTTTAGGTCGTGACAGTGCTGTCCAGGTTTTGGTCTCTTCGCTTGAGCGAGTCTTGGGTTTTTGCTTCTTCGCTCGAGCGAGGGTTCTTGCACTCGAGCGAGTATTAAGGGTCTTCAGGTTTCTCTTTTCAGACGTAGCTTCCGTTCGAGCGAGCTTTCTTACGCTCAAGCGAGCCTTGTATAGTGTGTCTCTTCACTCGAGCGAGGCTTCTTGTGCTCGAGCATGTGTCTGCGTCTCTGTAAGACCTGAAGGTTGGTATTCTTCGCTCGAGTGAGAATTCTTGCACTCGAGTGAGCCCAGTGTTATTGGTTCCTTCGCTCGAGCGAAAACTCTTGCGCTCGAGCGTGCGTCTTCGTTGGTTACAGACCTGAAGTTTCTCATTGTTCGCTCGAGCGACGCTTCTTGCGCTCGAGCGAGGTCCTTTGTTGTGTCTAGTCGCTCAAGTGACAACTCTTTCGCTTAAGCAAGGTCCTTTGTTGTATCAGTTCGTAGCAGAGATGAAATACACCATTTTTGAACCTCTTCCTTCTTCAAAACCCTAAATCGATAGCCTCTCTCTCTAAACTTTCTCTCTCTCTACAAATACACCATGTTCTAGAGGTTTTCTACCCTACTTCCTTTGTTAAAAAGCTAGAGTTTTGCGTGGGCTATCTTTTGATTCGAAAAAGTTTAGATTTGGAACACTTTCATGTTTCTCCTTCTTCTCCTTTGAGCTCCTAACTTTGAGGTAGGGATATTCTACTCTCCTATATGGGTTTTAACATAGATATTGGTCATTTTGTATAAATGATGGGATTTGGGAAGTTTGGGTAAAGTTAAGGTTGAGTTTGAAATTACAAAAGAGGGGTTTTCTAATTTTGGGGTTCCATTGTGTATGTGAGGTCTTGAGATTGGGCTTACTTGTGTATGATTGATGAAATTGAGTCTTGGGGTTTGATGTTTGAAAAGTGGAAGATTTGCCCTAATTGAAATTAAATACATTATTTAGTATAAATATGAAATTGGTTTGAGAATCATGAAATTGGAGGAAATTGTGATTAAATGGTATAGTTGGATTGATAAATCACTCACCTATGAAAAATGTGATAAATTAGCTGTTGATAAAGTTATTTATCTGTCTAGATATATCTGTTTTGGGCTATCGGTAGAGGATAGCCATGATTGTTGTAGAAACTGCATGATAATTACGTGAATTGAAACTAATCAATTGAATTATGTCATTGAATATAACGGTTAGATATAAACACTGAATATGTGATTGAATTGGTCATTGTATATGACAACGTGTTTAAATGCATTGTATATGTATCTTTGTTTGGGAGGAGATAGGGGATGTACTTCATTGTTTGGGAGGAGATAGGGGATGGACTCCATTGATAATTAACTTGGCTGGAGTGTCCATGGTGAAAGTCCCGAAATCTTATATATATTTGGGTGCTAGTTCCCTCGGACGTAGTTCCGTAAAATGGCAAGTGTATGAATGATGTTTATGATTGAAGTGTTGTAATATGAGTTGTAGTCTCATTTTGAATTATTTAGATAACAATGAGCTATGTCAATAAATTGATTTGGATAAATAAATGGAAGTGGATTGAAATATGGATGTAAGTGTTGATTGGTTACGGAAATGATGTACGTTAGTTTACATGTGTTAAACATTTATCAAATGCTAATATTTTAGTTTATTCTCATATACTGTTTAGCATATCTCTACTGGGCATTGGCTCACCCTACTTGGGACACCATTTTTCAGGTACAGGTGATATGCCACCTCCAAGGTCTTAGCTTGGGAGGTTTAGGAGTTGAAGACTCCGTTTTGTTGTTTTGTTTTGATGTTAAGTGTATACTCAAGCCAAGGGCTTTCTATGTATAGAGCTAGGACTCTTCTTTTGTTGTAACCAAGTGATGGCTTGGCATTTATTTTGTTGCTAACATGTAACATCTTTTGTAAAGAAGACTCTGATAAATGAAATGTAACTTTTCTATTATGTTTATGGATCTTATTCATGATTGTCATATGTCTTATTTTGAGGGCGTCACAGTCGACCTTTCGGACAGAGGTGTCGACCCTTCAAGTGGAAAAGCAAAGTGTACAACAGGCAAGGTGTCAACACCTCCCAGACTGGTGTCAACACTAAATTTCAGCAGGCATTTCCAGATTCAGCAATAGACAAGGGTCGACCCTTCCCAGACTGGTATCGACCATTGAGGCCAACAACAAAAGGCAAGTGTTGACACCACCAAGATTGGTGTTGACCCCAAAACAAGATTTCTAAGTTCTCAAACAACTTTTCAACGTAGACAAGCACGAACGAACAATCTCAGCAAGTTTAAAATCGATTTGTACTCCTCTAAAATCAAGATACAACAACACCAAATATTTCCTAAAAGAAAATAAAGAGATTAAATACACTTCCAAAAAGTTTTAAAAGGATACAAGTGCTACATTTTTTTTTTTTTTTTTTTTTTTTTTGTAAATCTTAAAAATATCAAGTTAGATTGAGTGGGAAGCGCAAGCCATCTCCTATCCCACCACCACTATCATTATCACTATCGCTATGAATCAATCAGCTCTACAAGTAATACTCTTTTGGATGAATAAATCCATTACTAATATAATTATTAGTATATTAATTTTAGAATTATAATTAAATATAAGAAAATATTTTTAAAAAGTCATTTTATATAAAAAAATATTTTTTTTATGAAATATTTTTTATTCATGTCTTTGCAATACTTTGATTGCAATCTTGAGTAAGTGGCTGAGCTGAATAACGTATGCATCGGTTTTTCCAAGTAAAATTAATGAAGTCAAATGGTGAAGAAAGAAACACAATTCCCTTGGAATAACTTGTTCACTTGTTCATTGAACTATTCCACTATGACAAAGCATGGATTTGGAGTGGTTTGCTGTCCATGAAGCACAATAGTCAAAGATTATTTTGGATTTTATTTTGACAATTTGAATTGTTTATTTTTTTAAGTATATTGTGTAAAACAAATTTGTAAAAAATCAAATTCATCGGATATCGGTAACCCTTTTATTAAATTGCAATTGTATTCTATTTTATATTTAAAATAACGGGTAAATTAAACTTACCTCCCCTGAGGTTTTTGACAAATAAAGGGACTTTCCCTTTGATTTCAATAATTACAGAAATCCTCCCTACTTCAACTAACAATATCAAGATTTTTCAATTTTTTGACTGTCGTTCGTGCAACTAACAGAAGTTGCTAATGTCATCAAAGATAAAAACTAAAATTTCTATAATGCCCTCAAGTGTCTTGGTTTAGATGCATGAGTAATCAAAATGGAAACAATAGGTAAAACCAATTTCTAAACCTATGAAATCTAGAAATTTAATCTAAAAGAACCCAATAGTGCCATCTCATATCTGATTTGGCTCTCTCTCTCTCTCTCTCTCTCCTCCCTCTATTTTTGCCTCTGAGTTCTTTTTGAATATTGCTTATCTTAGCACAAATATATACGTGTATATATACATATAATAATGGGAGAAGAAGAAACCAAGAAAGTTGAATCTGCAACTACTCCGATGGCCGCACCATCTAAGAGGCTTTCGAGTACTTTCAAAATGGGTTTCCTTTTGGGTTCAACATGACGGCGAAAACTTCCGAGGAGGCTTCTTCTCCGTTGTCGTGATCGAGGCATTGTTGCTCGGTGGGGATATCGCAGTTCTGGGCAATTCTAAGCAACGATGGACTTAAAGGATCCAATTGTGGAGTGGAGGCTGATCTGCACCTATAACTTTAGCCGTTAGAGCATCAGATGTGGATAGTCACATCACCACCACCACTACCGCCGCCCCTTGCGATGGCGTTGTTGTTCGATTCAGTTGCCTTCGTCGCACCACCGTCCATGCTCAGAAACAAGAAATAGTTGGATCGATGGAAATTGCAAAGATCAAAAGCCCCGATTCTTTAATCCAACCCTCAAGTATTATCTAATTTGTATATATGTGTGTACATTATATTCGATTAAAATTATTTAATTTACCTCAGATTTATATATATATATATAATCATAAAGGTAATATTTAATTGTAATTTTATAGCTATTTTTGTAAAACATGGTATCTGTAAAGATTGTTATGATTGTTATGGGTTTGTTAATTGTTAATTTTATGGCTATTTTTGTAAAATATGGTATATGTAAAGATTGTTATGGGTTTGCCACTATTGCTTGCTATTGTAGCAAAGGTTTAAAAAAAAAATGGAGTAAAAAATCTCTTCTTTCAGCCATGAGAAATGGCAGAGGATGAAACCAAAAAAAAAAAAAAAAATTGGGAGAAAGGAAAGGAAAAGAACCCCTATTCTTTATTCCTTGGTCTTAAATACTTGACTCTTTATTGCAAATGTGTAAATCTCTATATCTATATATCTAAATTAGTGCTTTTTATCATCTGGATTTTGATTATTTTGATTAAAAAAATTAAATCCATCATGGCTTCCTCAAGTGGTACATCTTCAAGGGTCATCTCTTTACTTTAGAACTCAGGCTCTGAAGAAGATGACTCTGATGGAACAAAGGGTATTTTCATCTTTTCGCTCTCAAATGAAGGGGTAATATGGTCATTCTATATAGGCAAGTAACGTTGTTTGTGCAAAAATGATGAATTGGGAGAATCTTGATATTGTCAATTAAAGCAGAGAAGATTTTTATAATTATTGAAACCACAGGGTTCCTATATTTGTCAAAAACCTCAGGGGAGGTAAGAGTAATTTACCCTAAAGTAACACTTGCCATTCTCAAATATTGTTAAACTTTTCATCAACCTAAAATAACAATTACATTTGTATTTAATTTTGTGTTTAAAATAATTCTTGCCATTTATTTTTTTTGATACACATGTTTTAATGAGTGGTTACCAATATCTTATCAATTTAATTTTTTGAAGATTTGTTTTACACGATATAAGAATCAGATATTAGGAATAAAATTTTTTTAAGGGTAAACTATACTGACACCCCTTGAGATTTGGTTCAATTGCATCCCACCCCCTGACGTTCTGGAAATTATATTTCCACCCCTATGGTTAATAGTCTAATTTCACAAACCCCCCTACTTATATAAAAGGTAACAACTCCTAGTAGAAAAATAGAGGAACTTACATTGAAAAAAATAAAGTACATCAAAAGAAGGGGAAAAAAAAACAGAGAAAGTAAAACAAAGCAAAACAAAACAAGAAAAGAGAGAGTGCATGAGTTCAATGTCTTTATTTCGTCTAAATAATTACAATGACATGGGAATTAATGTAATTTTTCTAATATCAAAGATAACATGTATTAAACTTAAATCTCAGTATGTATAAATGTAATTTATCCTATTTTTAAAGAGTTGCATCAACACGATTCCTAGTGTCACTACTGAAGGCAAAAGCTAAAGTACATGAATTACGATTATTTGCAATAGTGTTTTTTTGTTTTGTTTTTTTGTGTGATAATTCTAACTACTTATAGTTAAAGTAGGATTATGTTGTTTTGAAGTGTGTGATTTTAATGTTATTTTATTTTTATTTTAATTCGAATCATTAGGTTATATATTTTATTATGTCTTGTCATAATAAGGCTAAATTTGGCATGTGGAAAATAATTCATCTTTTTATTTTTTTATTTTTTTTATCACATCACCTCTCTACTTTTCTACATAACTTTTCGTAAAAAGACAAAAAATACACTTATTTAAGTCATTCCAAACAACACCTAAAAAACAAAATTATTGCAAGGAGATTATGACCGAGACGTCAAACTCAACGTACACACCTTAAAAAATGATATATTATAAGAAATTATCGTTTTAGAGCTAAATTTATTTTTTTAAAGACGAAATATTTTAATTGTCAAAAGTATTATTATTGTATTTGTAGCTACAAAATTAAACATTTGGTGATGAATTACTATCGTTTTGGAATTAAAATTTGTCTAAAAAATAAAACCTTTTTGGCATCAAATTGTTTTGACATTTTTAAAATTTTGTCGCTAAAAGTCTTTTCTTTTTTTTTATTTACTTTTTTGTAACTTTTTTTTTTTTTTTTTTGTGTCTAAAACCAAATTGATCCGGCTATAGGAATTGATCCCGAAATGTTTTTGGTAATAAGAATTTTACTTTTGGAGATAAAAATGTTTGGTTCCTATATATCGTTTAACTGGGTAAATTACACTTAGTATCCTTACACTTTTATCAAAATCACACTTTTACTTGTAATAGTCAATCCTTTAATAAATTTTAGTCAAGTTGCAATCTCACTCTTCCATTCATCAACCCTTTACAAAATTGATGAAATTTGTCATTTGACGCATATGTTATTTTTTTTGTTGTTTGATTAACACTCGTAGACTTTTTATTAAAATTTCACTTTAGTCCTCGTACTTTCACTAAAATTTCACTTTAGTTCATCCACTTTCAATTTTTGTTAACTTTATTAATGGTAGATAGACGAAAGAGTAAGATTGAAATTTGATTGAAAGTGTAGGGGATTAACTATTGAAATTGAAATTGAAGGAATTAATGTAAAATTTTAATGAAAATACAAGACTAATAAATGTAATTTATCCTCATTTAAATTATTGTAATTACATTACAATAATTTGTACTATAAAGAATTGGTTGATAATTGAGAAAATATGAGAGAGAGTATTATCTTAGATATCTTAATTGATTGGCACATCATAAAACTTGAAAATTCGGTCTAATTTTTAGACTTATATAGCAATACAAAAACCCTACAATGTAAAATCTCGCAACTAACACTTTCTATATATACACAATTTTGTAACTACACAATTTTTGTAACTTACATTATTACAAAGCCTAATAATTTTTGACAAAATCTTTCAATATTAAATTCACGGGATTAGTTTTCATCTCAGCCTTCTTTATTGATGCAGTCTGGTTTGTATTATGCATTGTGCTTTCTTTTAAATACATCAATAATTTTTTTTTAATTTTTTTATTGATTTAATAAATATATACACTTTGACTGCAACCTGACAAAACTTTTGGCTTAGTTCAATAACGTATACATTGGTTTTCCAATTAAAATCCACTTCAACTTTGTCAAATTTGAGAAGTGTAAAAAAAGTCAAAAAGTTAAAAAGTTATTCAAAAAGTTAAAAAGTTATCATTCAAAAATTACGGCTGCATAATTCTCAATCTTAATTTTTCTCTACATACTAATTTATATAATTTTTTAATACACATTTTTCTATAAAAAGTTAAAAAATTAATTCAAATATCTATATTTTTTCCTTAACTTTTTAGTTCAAAAAGACAAAAAGTATACTTATTTAAGATATCCCAAACAACCCTTGAATTTGTGGAAATATAATTTTGATATGGACCTTAATCGGAAATTATGAGTTTATTTGGTGCAGTTTATGGAGTTATTTGTAATTTTTATTTTTATTTTTTGCCATAGTGATTGGTATAGTTTTACTTGCAATTATTAAGAAGGGAGAGTTTTTGTTTTTTGATTATTAACTTTTAATTTGTTAGAAATTACATAAACCAGGCCTTATATAGTCTGAAAAGTACTTTGAAAGTAAATTTAAAATATAATATATGTATGATGCAAATTTAAACTTGGTGTTACATGAAGCAACATTCATAATAAACTTAATTTACAAATTTTATTTTTTAAATAATTCTCAAGCTTTATTTATTTGTTTATTTTGTTTTGTTTTCTGTTGGACAAGGAAGGCAGCGCCCACGATGATGGTGACAGTAGGCGTCAGTGAGCTGTGAAGAGAGATGGATATGTGTGGGGAAATTAAATTTTTAATTTTTAATTTATTTTAGTTTGGTTTAAATTTTTGAAATTTGGTTTAAGTATGAATTTATAATAAATTTTTTTTTTTTAAATGGTGAGTGTAAATACAATTTTTCGTCAATTCAACTTAAAGAGTTTAATTGAGGGTTAAAATTGAGATTAAGGGGACGTTTGGGAAGTGGGGTTTGGGCTAAATTAGCCACTAAATGACAAAAGTGGCTAATTTAGCCACAAACGGACAAAAGAACGTTTCAAGCATGGCTGCAACAATTTGACAAGTGAATTTACCATAATACCCTCACATGAAAGAGGGGCGGCAATGTTAAAAAAAAAATTTGAAATTGACAATTTTTTTAAGGAAAGACAAAGAAAGTTGAAAAAAAAAATAAAAACATTTTTTTTTTGTTTTTTGTTAAAATATTTTATGAAAATAAATTTAAACTATATTTGATAAAAATATTTTTCAATAATTTTTTTTTTTTGTTATATATTTGGTTATGATTTGAGTGTAGAGTTGTGAAAGTAGTATAGAATTTCGAGTTATGTGTTTGGTTATGAGTTACCTCAATAATTTATTTATTGAGTTTCATTTTATGTGTTTGGTTACGACTTGAGTGTAGAGTTGTTTTTAAATTTAAAATATTAACATTTTAAATTATTTAAATTTCGATTTATGTGTTTGGTTATGAGTTATCTCAATAATTTATTAATTGAGATAACTTTTTATGTGTTTGTTTACGACTTGAGTGTAGAGTTGTTTTTAAATTTAAAATATTAAAATTTTAAATTGTTTACATTTTTTGAATATTTAATTTATTTAAATTTTGCTGTTAAAATATTTTTTTTATTATTCAAATTGATTAAATTTTTACGATTTACATACTGTTTTAATATTTAATTTAAAATTTTGACATTAAATTTTGTAGATTATTTACATTATTTAAATATTAAAATTAAAATTAAAAGGAAAAAAGGAAAAAAAACAACAATTAACATTTGCCACGTAATTTACAAATAAATAAAACACATGAAAATCTATTTTTGAAATATAAAAACATGAGAACATAAATTACCATTTGCCACGTCTTATTTTAAGGAAACAAATATAAAAATAAAAAAGGCAAAAAATAAATAATTAATGTATAAAACAATAAATAAAAATAAATATGGCAAAAAAATAAATAAATAACGCAAAAATTAAATATTACGATTTAAATTTAAAATATTACGATTTTTTTTAAAATATTACGATTTAAATTATTTGAATTTTTACAATTTAAAATTTTATATTATTTAAATAAAATGAAATATTATTTAAATATAAAAATTATATTAAATTAAATTAAAAGTAAATTATTTAAAATACACAGGACAATAAAATAAAACCTCACTTTTTAATTAAGTTTTGTTTTATGTATTTGGTTACGATTTGAGTATAGAGTTGTTTTTAAATTAAAAATATTAAAATTTTAAATTATTTAAAGAACGTAAATTAAAGAACAAGAACTAAAAAAAATAAAAAATAAAAAAATTAAGCAAAAGTCGGCAGATCGACACCCAATAGACAAAAAAAAAAAAAAAAAAGCCAAATCCAAACCCAAAAAAAAAAAAAAAAAAAAGCAAAATAGGCGAAATCGAAACCTAACAGAAAAAAATTAAAATAAAAAATAACCAAAATATGCCAAATCCAAAAAAAAAAAAAATTAAGCAAAAAGCCAAAATTGTAAAAAAAAAATACCGAAAACAAGATGACATACCAATTTTTTTTTTTTTTCAGCAAATAGCCAAAATTGAAAAAAAAAAAAAAAAAAAAAAAAAGGGAAAATATGCCAAATCCCAACCCAAAATGAAAAATAAAAAAAATGAAAAAGGGCAATTTGGTCTTTCAACAAGATGACACCTCACCAAAAAGCCAAAAAAGCCAAAAAGCCCTTCCCAAACCAAGCTTTTTAGCCCCAGGCTAAAATAGCCAAAAAAGCCAAAAAGCCAAAAAGCCAACCCACTTCCCAAACGGGGGCTAAATCAAACAACCCCGGTTGGTAGCTCGAAATTCATGGGTCGAATTTGGCTCGATACCAAAACGACGTCGTTTTGGTGTCTTTTTTTTTTTTTTTTTCCTGTGTTTAATCAGAAACGAAGAAGAGGGGAGAAGAAGAAGAAGAAGAGAAGGGAGAAGAAGAAGGGAAGGGAGGAGGAGGGAGGAGAGAGGAAGGAGGAGGAGGAGGAGGACTGGGGGGGGCCCAATTATTAGGGCTGGAGGTTGGAGGCGGAGGCGGGGGGCGGAGGCAACGAGCTGCGACGAGGACGGCTGGCGGAGGCGACGAGCTCCTCGCGGCGGAGGCACAGGAGGGCTACGACGAGGACGGCGTGGCGACGAGGCAACGGCGTCAGCAGAACGAGCACCCATCGTCTCCCTCTCTTCTCCTTCTCCTCTCTTCTCTCCCTCTTCGAATTCGACCCAAATTCGACCAACGAATTTCGAGCACCCACCCATTTTTCTAAATCAAAAGTATAGGATTTAAATTAAAATAATTAAAACTTTATAGAATTTAATGTTAGATTTATTTATTTTGATGATTTATTTAATTATGTTTTTAATTTATTTATTTTGATGATTTATTTGAAAGAGAAAAATAGAATCAAAATTTATTTTGTCCCATTATTTTTCACCTAAACCTTCATCATAAATGTTGTTAGAATGTATTTAATATTTGATTAAATCAAGAGTTCAAATAGCTCAAAAATAGAGATTCAAACAGCCTAACACAGCAGGAGTTCAAAAGGTTCAAGTGAAATATATTCAAATTTATAATGATGGAGTGAAAGAAATTCAAATTAGTAATGATGGAGTACAACGGTTATAAACGACTATAAACAGCTATAAATTCAAATGAATACAAATTTGTAATGATGGAGTACAACGGCTATAAACGGCTATAAATTCAAATGAATACAACGGCTATAAATGGCTATAAGTTTCATTATATATACCAAAGCCTCTAATGTAAACAAGTTACACAAAAAATCAGAAAATATTCTTTGATTTATAATCACTTACATCTATTTTCTGAAAAATTCTCTGAGGAGTGTTCTTCAATTTTTGTTTACATCCACTTTCAAAAATTATATACTGAGACGTATAGCTTTAAGCCCATCTTTCCTGTGTGAGGTTTACAAAAAAATCAAAACTTCATTTTTATATCTATCTTTGAGAGATAATTCTTGTAGCTTTCTATGAAAGCAAAAACACCATCTTTTCAACCTTGTAAGAGTGTAGTACACTCAGTGTTCTTGACATAGAAAGTCTATGTAAAATTCGTGGAGGATTGCTCTATTTGTAAAGAGGTTGCTAGCACCCCCATGAAGCTAGAGTATAGTGGAAAATCTCAAGTGAAGCTTGAGGAGTGGACGTAGGCCGAATTGAAGCCGAAGCACTATAAATTTATTTACCTCTCTGTCCCTTATCTCTTTATTTTATTTAAATTGATGTATCTATATTTCACATTTTCAGTGTGCTAAAATCATTAACTGACATAGTTGTTAGAACACTTGTTTTAATTATTTTTATTTCATTAACTATATTTATCTATTGTGCTAGTTATAATTTTTATTAGAGTATTATTAATTTTTAATTGTAAAAACCTAATTCACCCTCCCTCTTAGGTTGTCTTTTGGGTAACAATTGGTATCAGAGCCTAGACTCTTGTTTTAGATTTAACCATCTAGGAGTTTCAACCCATGGCAACCTTAGCTGAAGGACAAGCCACAAATAGGCCACCATTGTTTGACGAAAACAACTATAGTCATTGAAAGGATAAGATGACCCTATACCTACAAGCTACTGATTATGCCATGTGGATTATTGTCACCAAAGGTCCAAAAATTTCTACCAAATTAGTAGACAATATTAGTATAGCGATCCCGGGTTTTACCCCTTGTTGTACAGTGATCTGGACTTGGTTCCGTAGATGTTGGCAGTTGTTTATATCTTGTTTTCATCCTTCCATACTTCGAATTTGAGTTATAGAATGTTTTGGACTTGTTTGTTCCAGGTTGGGTGTGATTGGGAGCAGGTGGTTGCTACTCAGGTCTTTGGTCTTTCGCTCGAGCGAGAAGTTTGTCGCTCGAGCGAGCTCTTTGTTTTGGTCCTTCGTTCGAGCCAGGGTTTGGTCGCTCGAGCGAGAGTGGAGTTTTGTGCCTGGTGGTTCGAGCTAGAGTGGCTTCGCTCGAGCGAGCAATTGCGTCTGGTTTTGGACCTGAGAGTTGTATTTCTTGGCTCGAGCGAGTTTTTCTTCGCTCGAGCGATCTGGTTGTTCTTCGCCGGCGAAAGCGATCCGTCGCTTCGAGCGTCGTCTGATTCTGAACTGAGGTTTGAGTTCTTGGCTCGAGCGAGCATTCTGTCGCTTGAGCGTGCTTCTGGGTTGTTGGCTCGAGCGAGACTTTCTTAGCTCGAGCGTGGTTTTCAGGTCGGTCGCCGGCGACCAAGTCTTCGCCGAGCGAGCTTTGTTTTATATCAAGAAGGAAAAAGATCACTTTTTCACCCCTTTTTTATTTTTGAAACCCTAGATCCGAGACTCTCTCTCTCTCTCTAAACTCATCTTCTCTCTAGATTTTCATCTCCTTCTAGTGTGAATCCATCCTAGGCTCTTTGTAAGAAAGATAGAGGGTGACTTGGGCTTCGTTCTAATCTGAACAATAGTGAATTTGGAGCACTTTGATTTCGGGTCATCTTCTCCATTTGAGGTAGGGATTCTCCTTGTTCTTTTTCAATACTCCGTCTATAGATAGACATGTGGTAGTCTTTGTATTGCATGAAAAATTATATCATGTTGGATTTGTTGAAAATCATGAGGTTGAACCTTGGGTTGGTTGTTGGATTTGAGTTTATTATCATTAGTTGTGGTTTGGGCTAATTGGAGTGTTAATTAGCATGTTGTTGTTGAAAGGAGAGGAAACCCTAAATTTTATTTGATTTAATAAATTAATAGAGGGGTTTTGATCTTTGGGCAAATACTTATGTATTTTGGATCTTAAATGAGGTTATTGTTGTTTGTTGTAGATGTGTAGACACCCTATTTTTGACCGTCCTCAAGACTTGGACGTCACCGCTTGAACGCTCGGTGATTATCCGTGTTTGTGTTCGTTTGGAGTTCCCGGAGGTCTCGGCTACACGCCTCGCCTCGGGATCCCCGAACTCGACCATTTTGTGTCTGGTTTTGCACCAAACACTTGTGTTTGCCTTGGAGGGGCAGGGAATGACTTGTGAGGTCTCCCCACACTCCACCGGCCGTGGCTTGAGGCCACCGACTGTTGTTTGTGTCCATCGGCCATATATTTGGCCGACCGGCACTCTTTTTGGCCGACCGGCCATCAATTTTGTCAAAATGTCAATTTTGAGCAGCCAACTACTGCTCATCTGCTTTTGCAGATATTTTGGGACAGCTGTATGGCATTTGCTTCCCCTCCATACACGTGTATGGAGGGATGCCCTCCTTGTAAGCTTATTGAACAAGATTTACAAGATTGCTTGCTTATAAGAGAAGGGCTCTTCTCTTGGCATTAGGGTTAGAAATTTTGGTTAGAGAGGTGTGAGAGAAGCTCTGGTTCTAGGGTTTGAGTTCCATACACATCCTATCTCTATATCTCCCTTGTGTGTGTTCTAAGTGTGTTTGTGTCTTACTATTGCACACAAACACCTAGTCTTTTACCTTCTCTTAGTTCTTGAGGGATTTGAGGCTTGTTCTTGCTGTTCTTGGCTGGATTGGAGCTCAAAGAGGCAACAAAATCATCTTTTGTGAAGAGGTCTACAAGGGTAAGAAACTAGCCCCTTTACCCCATTTTTGCACACTACTTTTGCCTATCTTAGAATTGTTTTTGTACTTAGTGTATAACATAAAAAAGTTCTATTTTTAAGCCCTCTTAATTGTTTGTTAAGTGTGTTTTGTGGTTTGGAGGAGTTTGACCCCTCTTAAGCCTTGTAAGGCTCCTTTTTGTGCCATTTTTGGTGAGCTCCGAGACTTTGGTGTTGAGGCCTCCTCACCACTAAAATCTTGAGGGATTTCAGTGGTGAGGATAGTGCTTTGAAGTCTCAAGAAGGAGAGGGCCACCCCTTCTCCTTGTTGTCCTTGAAAAGGACCAATTTTGGCCTCTTGAGGGAGCCTCATGTTTGAGTGTTTGTTGATCATGCCATGGCTGTATTTCATGCTTATTATGCCATGATATAACATTGTTGTGTGTTAGTTTTGGTACACCATGCATGCTTAGCATACCTACCTTGTAATGCCATGTTTATGCCTTAATATGCTTTAGGTTGTAAACCATCATTCTAGCATGTTTTAGGTTTAGCCTTGTGAAGGTTTTATGCTTATTTTTCCATGTTTAACGTCTGTCCATAGTTGTTTAGGTCGATCTTGGCATGCATTACATAGCTCTTTTGTATTTTAGCCCTGTTTGGTAGAGCTGTGGGAAAGTGCTTATAGCTTATGTCTAAATAGCTTATAGCTTATAACTTTCAGCTTAAGTTGATTTCCAGCTTATTCTTAAAGCATCTCCTGCCCCACTCAAAGAATAAGCTGATTTCTGACTTCCAAAAAGCTATAAGCTATAAGCTATAAGCTAAACCAAACACATCAAAATAGCTTAAATTAAGCTGAAAGCTGAAATAAGCTGTAATTAAGCTCTGCCAAACTGGCACTTTGGCTTGTTGGCCTTAAGTATGTAAGTGTATAGCATGCCATTCTTGCTTGGGTTTAGTGGTTTGGAACCACCCAACATGCTATTTCAGTCCCTCTAACATGCTTGTATGCTTGCCTTGGTTGTCTCTTTGAGGCCTTATGAGCTTGTGTTGTAAAGTGCATTTGTGCATACTTTTCAATTCAAGCCATTTAGATGCCATCTAAGTGGTCTTTTGGTCTTGTTTTAACATGCTAAAAATTTGTTTTTAGTTGTTTAATGCATGCCATGTTTGTTTTGGCTAAGTGTGGTTCAATACCCTTTAGCTTGCTTTGAATTCTTGGACTATTTGCATGCTAGTGTTTGTCTTGTTTAAGTTGGTTTGGCACCTCCCTTAGCATAATTTCAGAGCTTGTGTTGCATGCTAATTGCCCATGTTATACTTCTTTCAAGTGTGCTTGAGAGTTGCCTTCATATGCCTTAAGTGTTGGACCTTAACATGTACATGTGAGTGTATGTTTTAGTCCTCATTACTTAGCATTTTGGCTACTGTTTTGGGCCTATTTAGAGCTGCCTAATTCATGTTTAAGTCCACCCTTTTGCTTAGTTTGCATGCTTACCTTACATGTTTGGTTGTATGCTTGCATGAGTGCCTTGCATTGTCCATATTGCATGCTAGCTAACATGCCTAGGATTGCATGGTATTAGCATGCATGCTTGGCCTCTTGAAGTGAGTGTGATAGAGGTTGGCCCTCCTATGTGATTATGTGGTTTGCATTGCATTTGAAATTGAAGTTGCACACTTGATTCTTTGGGCCATCATGCATGGAAATGCGTGATTGGTGGTCCGAGAATCGAGGCACATGTTCCTTGAGTCATAAGCATGATAAGGGGCATGATTGGTGCATACATTGCTTGAATTGCATTGCCATGCAAGTTCTGTCCTCCGCTGCTGTGAGTTGCAGGTTCTGCAAGCATTCTTTGCCGACCGGCAGTATTAAGTGCCGACCGGCCATCCGTTGGTGGCCAATGGATGCATTCTCAGCCAATAACCACATCTTGCAGCCGATTGCAATTCTACTTAGCCGGTGGTGTTCCCCAGCATCCAGGGAAGCAATTCAAAGACTTTGGCAGTCTTCAGAGGGGTAGAGCAGGGAAAACAGAGGCAGTCTATGCATGGCAGTGCATTTCCGAGCAGGACCCGAGCATACGTTGCATCAGGCTCTCTCCCCGAGGCGATTTACTGTTTTTCCTAGTTTAATTAGTTTGTTAACTAATTAGGTATCTGTAATATTTAATTAGCTTGTAGGTTAATTATCTGTATTATTCTTTCGGTCCCTCCGAGCGAGGGTAAATCTGTAATAAGAGTGGGTGCGTGTGTGTGCATGTCTTCCAACCCCCACTTCTTTCTTCCTTTTACTTACCTGCTTTTGATGGTTAGTATTAGGGCACATTTAAATTAGCATACCTTACGCTATGCATGCGTGCATCCATACATTTGTCCTGCATGCACCGGGCTCGGTACATCATACAAATTGCATTTGTACTTCAAATTCCAAATTGAATATATGTATCGAATGATTGCATTTCACATGTCATTTTAGGGTTAGCCGAGCCTACTCTAAATTGCATCCCGCATATGTTGCATTAGCCACTTAACATGAACTAGGACATGCATGTTTGCTAACTAGTTTACTGTTTTGGCACGGAGTACGATGTAAGTATTTATGCTTTAGCATCTCGCATGAGTGTGAATGTTAGTATGACAGTATGCTTACCATGCGGCTAAGTGCTTATGTGATATAAATTGTTTGAATGCCTGTGGGTGAAGGTTAGATTGTTTGAGTTGGAAAAACTCATTGAAATCCGTGTTTTAGCCTGCTTGCGAGTAGCAAATCCCAGAACATTTCCAAACAAACGGATATGCAATGCTTATTTCCAAATTAGACAATCTAGTCTATACTTGTTTGCTGTGCGCATAACGTAGTAATTCTAGGCTAATAACCGGAATAAGAACACATAACGTCTTCAAAATCGGATATCATGGTTAGTAGAGGCCGGTCTTCGGACCGAGCGAAAGGGGGTGCTCATAGCTGACCTTCCCCGATCGTACCCAAGTTCCCGAGCCAAGGCAACTTTGGTGATGACGGACACGTGGCCTTTGGCACCGAGTCAGAGTTTCCTAAATTCCCCCATTAAAAATATTTAGGTGGCGACTCTGTATCTGGCAAAGCAGTCCATGTTTGGCACTTCTTTCAAAATCTGTTTTTCTCAAAACGATTTGTCAGAGTTGGACTCTTTGGTTCAAGATTAAGAACCGCAACAAACAAAAAGGGAGTCCGAACTGTAACGAGTGAGTTCCCCCACGGACCTGTTACAAGATGATTGAGCCTTTTTTATCAATATTGAGAAATAGGAAGGAAAACCCTAATTTAATGATTATTATAGCGATCCCGGTTTTTCCTCTTGTCGTACAGTGACCCGGACGTGTGTCCGTGGGTGTTTGTGGTTGGTTATTATCTTGTTTACATCCTTTCCTACCTTGTAGTTGAGTTATAGGATGTGTGGGCAGATTTGGGACAGGTTGGTTGAGCTTAGGAACCAAGTCAAGTTGCCCAGATTTTGGCCACTCGGCCGAAAGGACTTTGACGCCGGCGGGGAGCTTTTGTTTCTTGTCCGCTCGGGGGGGGGTTTGGGCGCTCGAGCGGGGGACCTGTTTGCAAAAGTCTTTGGAGTGCATCGCGCCGAAGGGGATTGGCCGCTCGAACGGGAGTCTGTGAGTGCCGCTCGAGCGGGGGATTGGACGCTCGAGCGGGGAGACTGGGTTAAGGCTCCGAGTTTTGGCTTTTCAAATCACTTTTTCACATTCTCTTCTCCCTCACACTTTTCCAAAAACACCATTGTTGAGCTTCTCTCTCTAGATCCTTGCCTTCTCTCTAGGGATTGATCTAGTAAGAGTGGTTTCCTCACCTTGGGCCTTTACAAAAAAGTTGTTGATCGTCGAGGGCTATCTTTTGATCCAAGAAATTTGTGATTTGGAGCACTTTCGTTTTCTTCATCTTCTTCGTTGGGTGTCAACATTTGAGGTAGAGATAACCTACTCCTTTTTATGAGCTTTGTCTTTAAATTTTGGTATTTTGAGATGTTGGAAATTATTGCGTAATTCTTGAGGAAGTTTGGGCCTTTTGTGTAATTTTACAAAAGTGAGGGTTTTAAATATATTAAACTTATATGCATGTTTGGTATGGAGAAATGGAATTAATCTTGAAACATTGGTGAAAATGGAACCTTAAGGGTTGTAATGCTAATTATGGAAAATGTCCTAATTACATTGGTTAATTAATTTGTATGATTAATTATGAGAAATGAGGAATTGAATTGGAAATGTTGAGATGGGATTATATGGGACTAAAAGGTGTAGTTGAACTATTTATCGCTCATCAAATTGAAATGTTGGTATATTATCCATTTTGTGCATTTATTTCTAGTTTAGAAATAACTGCTTTGGGCTATCGGTGGAGGATAGTCTTGATTGTTGTAGACAATGTATGATGATTAGGCAAACAAATAAAACTAATCAAGGAAATGGGTCATTGAGTATAACTGTTGAATGAATACATTGATTGCATGTATTGATTGATAATGTGTATGATGATTGTTTATATGCATTGAATTGTGTTGGAGGAGATAGGGGATGTACTCCACGGTTTAGGGGAAGATAGGGGATGGACCTCTAAACCGGATGCGGTCTAGGGGAAGATAGGGGATGGACCTCTAGACCGGATATTGTTTGGGAGGAGATAGGGGATGGACTCCATAAAGATAGCTTGTATGCTTATCTAATGAAGTGTTGATACAGCTTGTATGTTTGTATTTGGAAGTGTGATATATTGAAGTGTTGATATAGCTTGTATGCTTATCTAATGAAGTGTTGATACAGCTTGTATGCTTGTATTTGGAAGTGTGATATATTGAAGTGTTGATATAGCTTGTATGCTTATCTAAGGAAGTATTGATATAGCTTGTATGCATATCTGTTGATAAATCGATCTAGCTAGTATGCTTATCTTTTGTGAAATGGAAAAATGCAAAATGTTGCTTGGCCAGGTTCTGAGCCATGGTTTAAATTGAGAAATGAATGAGAAATGGAAAATTGAAGAATACTATGGACTTGTATGTCATGAAATAGTAATGTGACCTAAGAGAATGAAACAATGATGACCATCTATCAACTGCTAAACTTTTAGTCATTGTTCATAGCTGGTTTAGTGTATTTCTACTGGGCTGTTAGCTCACCCTATACGGGAACATCATTTTCAAGTACAGATGGGGCGTTACCACCAAGGCAGTAGCAAAGGTGGATTACTGGGAAGCAGGACTTTCCCTATTTTGCTTTATGTGTATTGAAGTGTTGTGTGTGTAAAGCCAAGGGCTTAATATGTAATGAGCGAGACTCTATTTGTGTAACCAAGCAAGGTCTTGGAAAGATGTAAGCCTATATGGCATTTAATTACCTGTTAAACTGTGAACTCTGATATATGAATTCATATTTATTCCGCACATGAATCATCTTTATGGTTATTATTTGAGGGCGTTACAATTATGACTTAATTTGCATAATTAATTTGGAATGGCTTTGAAAAGAATGTAGTGGATTAAAATGAGTTATGGCTTTATTGTCCATGGAATTGATTTTGTAAAAACAAAAGGGATGGAAATCGGTTTTGTGGAAACAAAATAGATGAAGTTGGTTTTGGGAAAGCAAAAGGAAGTGGAATTCGTTTTGTGAAATGGAAAAAGTATTTTTGAAATAAGTATAAGAATTGGGTTGTTGTATCTTGAGTGTTGAAAACACACTTGTGGGGGTTGTATCTTTAACTACCATGTTGATGTTGTTGTTGGGTTTTGTGATCTCATGATAATTGAGTCTGTTAATAGATGTACAATATGCATGCATCTAGAGGTTTTGTCCTTGGTCATCGGTGGAGGATGACGTGGTTGTGTTGAATTGTCGTGTATGCATTACACCTATGTGTTCATCTACTTTAACACATTGTTGGTATCTTGTTAGTTTATGTGTATGTAGTACACATGTTGGTTATGCCTTGTTGTGTTGTGGCTGTTGGTGTTATACCCTGCGCTGAGAATCAGAGGTACCGTTACCTTCCAGCTAGCGCCTGGAGAACTGACTGCGCTGAGAATCGAAGGCACCACACCCTTCCAGCTAGCGCCTGGTAAACTGGTAGATTGTTGTGAGAAGTGTATCTTTGGCTTACTACGCACATAGCTAGTAGAGCAAAGTTTTGTTGTTATTATTTCAGTGTATCTGGGAACATTGTGGATTATGTTGGTTACAGTTTTGGAGGGCCGAGTTGCCCCATTGGTTTATCTTACGTATTCAGTTGAGTTGTTATCTTCTTTTTATAAAGGTATGCATGTATTGTTATGATAGAATTGGGATTGAACCGAAATGCCCTTTGGTCTTTTGGAAGTGTGAAGAAAATCGAACATTTTAGAAATATGTTTTGAAAAGGCACATCTGTTGCATGTGTGGAAAATAGAAGAGAGTAATGGGCTTAGTGAATTTATTTCCTAAGTAATTGTTAATGTTATGAAAGATTGGGAACGGGGGTTAATGAAAGGAAAAGAAAGATGAATCACTTATAGCATTGAATGAAATTGTTGTTTTCGAGAAAAGTTCATACATATATATATTTTGTATAAACTGTCACATTACTATTCTAGTATGAGAATGAGCGTTCGTAATCATAGCTATCTGTAAGTTGTTATTGTTGAGGATCATGTTGAGATCCCTACTGGACTATATGTTCATCCCACGTTGTTGAATCTTTTTTAGGTGTTTAGCAGGATGTGCTACAAGATTTGGATCTTCTTATTTGATGGCCACGGGGCCTCTTTGTTGTAGGCGGAATGCCATATATGTAATAGGGTTGCACCCTTCATTTGATTATTTAATGTTGTAAGCCTGAGGGCAATTTATGTGGAATGCTCATGTTGTATTTAATTAGCATTCAAAAGAGAGAGTTGTTGTTCATTCCTTTTTGTTGAACATTTGAGTTTATTTCCGCATGTTATCTCTGAAATGAATTAAGTTAATGAACTTGGTAATGACTTCGAGTAATAAAAAGTGGGGCGTGCCAATTAGTGTACCTAAAACTGAAGATGAATGTGATGAGAGAGATCATAAATTATTATAAGCCAATGCTAAAGCCAAACTCACCCTTGTTTGTGGATTAGACTCTAAGGAGTATAATAGAATTTCAAATTGTGATTCGGCAAAAGAAATTTGAGACAAACTTGAGGTAACATATGAAGGTACAAATCAAGTGAAAGAATCTTGTATTGATATGCTTGTTCATAGTTATGAATTGTTCAAAATGAACTCTGATGAATCTATTTCAAGTATATTTACTAGATTTATTAAAATTGTAAACTCTTTGAAATCTCTTGGCAAAACTTATACTTATAGTGAGTTGGTAAGAAAAATTATTAGGTGTTTATCAAAGAATTGGGAAACAAAGGTCACGACCATTATAGAAGCCAAAAATCTCTCAACACTTGGACTGGATGAGCTTATGGGTTCCCTTATGACTCATGAGATCACCATGAAAGGACATGAGGATGTTGAAAACAAAAAGAAAAGTGGAATTGCATTCAAAGTCTCATCAAATGAAGAAGAACATGAAAACTCCAGCGAGGATGAAAGCTATGCCATGTTTAGTAGAAATCTCAAAAAGCACTTCAAGAAAAACAATTATGGAAGAAGAAGACCTTTCAAGAAAGAGTACAACAAAGATAACAAGAAAGAGTCTATAATTTGCTATGAGTGCAAAAATCCTGAACATATGAAGATGGATTGTCCAAAATTGAAGAATCATGGAAAAGACTACAAAAGAAACAAAAATGCCATGGTAGCAGCTTGGGGAGAAAGTGAAGATGAAAGCTCAAGTAATGAAATTAAAAATGAAGTAGCCAACTTATGTCTCATGACTCTTGAAGATGAAGACTCTACTCAAGATGAGGTAACTACTCTTTATGAAGAATTTGAAAGTGCATTCCATGAACTACAAGATGAATTTAGAAAAGTTTGTGCCAAAAATAATGTGTTGAAGAAATGTGTTGCATCTTTATCTATTAATGTAGAAGAATTAAAGAAAGAAAAAATTGTTTTGAAAAATGATTTTGACACCATCTCTAATGAGAAAACTACTTTATAAAACAATGTTGATGATTTAACAAAAACACTTAAAAATTTTGTAAAAGGTAGAGACAATCTTATCATGCTTCTTGGAAATTAAAGGTGTGTTTTCGATAAGGCGGGCATTGGATATGAACCTATTAAAAAATAAAAGAATCTCAATACAATTTTTGAAAAGGCACCTCTCATAACTCACCCTCATATTATTTGTCATTATTGTAGAAAGAAAGGCCATTATATTGTTGGAAAATTGGTTTATAAGGCATATTTTGGGCCGACTTTGAGTCCAAAATTGAGTGGGCCCCAAATGTCTTTTGTGGTGGGTTTGAAGAGGTGACGTGTTCCTTGTCACGTGGCAAGTCACACGGTGAAGACGGAACGTCAAAACCATTTATGAGTGAATGGGAAGTTGACGTCATTTCCGGGTCTAACATTAATTTTTTAGATAAAATTCATTTGAATTTTTTCAATAAAAATTATTGTGGGAATTTAATTTAATTTTAAATTCAAATTTTGGATTCCTAAGTGGTTTCCTAAAGTTTGTAATTGTGAGAATTTAATTTAATTCTAAATTCAAATTTTGGGTTCCTAAATGGTTTCCTAAAATTTGTACCTCTTTCTTTATTTATTAAACTATTCAATTTGTTTAATATATATATATATATATTCAAATAGTTTAATATATATATATTCAAAATAGTTTATATAATAAAGTTCAACAGGTTTATTTTTGTTCCACAAACCAACGGCTACTTTTCAAATTGTTGGAAGTAATTTTGTTCCATGTGTAACGGTCAGTAAAATAGTTTGAATTCAAATTCTGAATCTGTCCATGTTTTGCATCTGTTCACTTCGGAAATACACCTATTCGGGTTGTGCTAACAGTCATTAAGTTGCCTATAAATTGATATCCTATTCCAGCAGTAATGAGACCACGAAATGATCCCAAAATCAGTCTGAAAAGTCCTTTTTCCTTGTTGTCCATATTATATCAGTTTGCATTTATTTTAATCTTCATTCTAGTTTTAGAGATAAAATAAAGAGAGTATTAGAACACAAGGTTTTAGTTCGCCATACAAATTTGTATGGAGTGCTATTACAAATTTGTGAAGATAATTGTATCCTGGGAGATAGATGTGACTCAACCGTAAGCACCGTAGCGGGGCGAATCTGTCTTAAAGACAGAGTGTCACACACTTGACTTGGTCTTTGAACTATTTTTCGGTTCTACAAAATAAATACTGTAAGTTTTATTTTATTTTGTTTGGATTATTTCAGTTTGTTTTATGTACACAGAAGATTGTTCCAACAATCTTAAGATAGATTCGAATTATTCTATTTACAGAATTTCTCGTTTGTTTCCTTTTTCTTCTTTTAAGAAAATTATTTTATGTGGATTTACAAAATAATATTCTGGTTGGAAAAACAAATAGTGATTATATGCTATTTGACAGATAGTAGTAATATACTGTCTATTTTCTTTGACAACTAGTAATACGATACTGGTGTCATTAACAATTCAGAATATATTTTTGTGAAATTTTTTCAGAAATTAATTTTGGGTTTTAGAAATTATTTTCTGAGTTTTCATTACTTAAAATTCTGTTTTAGTATTTTAATTATTGAAGTGTTACATAAATTAATTTTCTGTATGGAATTAATTTAGTTAAATAAAATTTAATTTTATTTCCAAATTAATTGAAAAATAAAAATTATTTTCTTATTTCTTTTATTTTTACAGAATTTAATTATGTGAATTTGGACTAGTTTTCTGTGTGGAATTAATTTGGTTAAATAAAATTTTATTTTATTTTATTTCCAAATTAATTGAAAATACAATTCTTGTTTCTTCTATTTTTACGGAATTTAAAATTCTGTGTTTTTTGATTAATTTTCTGTATAGTGTAAATTCTAATTATAATTTTGTTTTATAATTTAGAAGTAAATGGCTACTGAAACAAATGTTCAAACCAGTATTGGTATGGTGATTGCTATCACGCCAACCCCTCCTTATGTTGGGACTATGCCAGTGAATCATGGTGAAAAACCAGAGAAGTTCTTAGGAACTGTTTTTAAAAGATGGCAGAAGAAAATGCTATCTAAAAGAGGCAAAACTAAGAAGTATAAGTTTAATGGCATGTGTTACATTTGTAACAAAGAGGGACATCGGGCCAAAGATCGCTGTTACAAACGTAAAGGCAAAGGAAGATCGAGTAAGAAGGTTGCTAAAGCCAAAATGACTGAAATGGATGAAATTTCCAATGGTGTAAATGTCATAAATCTTTCTGCAGTTGTTTCTGAGGCAAATCTTGTCGGAAATCCTAAAGAATGGTAGGTGGACACTGGAGCTACTGGCCATATCTGTACCGACAAAAAGATGTTCACATTTTATTCTACAGTGAGCAACGGTGAACAACTTTTTATAGGCAACTCCTCAACTTCCAAAGTTGAAGGACATGGAAAGATTGTTCAGAAAATGACATCTGGAAAGAAACTCACTCTCAACAATATGTTGCATGTATCGGACATTCACAAGAATCTTGTTTACAGATCTTTGTTGAGTAAGAATGGGTTTAGGCTAGTTTTTGAAAGTGACAAGTTTGTACTTACCAAAAACGGGGTGTATGTAGGGAAATGTTACATGTTTGATGGCCTTTTCAAGATGAATGTAATGACTGTTGTACCCTCAGTCATTAATAAAAATACATCTTTTTCTTACTTGCTTGAGTCTTCAAATTTATGGCATGGTAGACTAGGACATGTTAATTATGGATCTTTGTGTAGATTAATTAATATGGAATGTTTACCTAAATTTGACATTGATTCAAATCATAAATGTGAAATTTGCGTTGAGACAAAATTATCTAAAACTCCTTTTTATTCAATTGAAAAAAGTACGGAACCACTTGAATTAATTCATAGTGACATTTGTGATTTTAAATCAATTCAAACTAGAGGTGGGAAAAAGTATCTTATCACTTTTATAAATGACTATACTAGATATAGTTATGTTTATTTAATTCGAACCAAGGATGAAACTTTGGAAACTTTCATTCAATATAAGACTGAAGTTGAAAATCAACTTGGTAAGAAAATCAAAAAACTAAGAAGTGATAGAGGTGGTGAATATGAATCACCTTTTGGTGAGTTTTGTAAAGAACATGGAATAATTCATTAAACCACCGCTCCTTACTCACCTCAGCAAAATGAAATTGCTGAAAGGAAAAATAGGACTTTAAAAGAAATGATGAATGCCATGTTAATCAGTTCTGGATTACCTCAGAACTTGTGGGGGGAAGCAATACTTTCTGCTAATTATATACTTAATAAAGTACCCCGAAAGAAAGTGAATCAAACACCTTATGAATTGTGGCATGGTAGAGTACCATCCTACAAATACTTAAAAGTATGGGGGTATTTGGCTAAAGTGACTATTCCTAGTCCTAAAAAGACTAAGATAGGTCCGAAGGCCATTGATTTCATTTTCATTGGTTATGCCAAGAATAGTAGTGCATGTCGATTTTTTATTCATAAATCAGAACATTCCGAAATGCATGTAAATACGATTATTGAATCTCAGAATGCATATTTCTTTGAACATGTATTTCCAAATAAGACTGGACTAGAAACTAGTAATAATAAGAGATCTTTTAATGCTATTACTAGTAATGATCAAGAACATGATCAAGAACAAGAGTTAGATCAAAATGAGGAAGAGGAACCTAGCCGTAGTAAACGTGCTAGAACCTCAAAATCTTTTGGTACAGATTTTCTAACATATTTGTTAGAAAATGAGCCTTTAACTTTTAAAGAGGCTATGTCCAGTCCTGAAGCTCCTTTATGGAAAGAAGCTGTCAACAGTGAAGTTGAATCCATCTTACAAAATCACACTTGGGAATTAATGGACTTGCCACCAGGTTGTAAACCTCTTGGGTACGAGTGGATTTTCAAAAGGAAAATGAAAGCGGATTGATCAATTGACAAATACAAGGCAAGACTTGTGGTCAAAGGTTTTAGACAAAAAGAAGGTCTTGATTACTTTGACACATACTCACCGGTTACTAGAAGAACATCCATTAGAATGTTAATTGCCATTGCATCTCTATACAATCTAGAAATTCATCAAATGGATGTTAAAATCGCTTTCTTAAATGGTGAGTTAGAGGAAGAAATTTACATGGAACAACCAGAAAGGTTTTCTATTACAGAGAAAGAAAAGAAAGTGTGTAAATTGGTTAAATCATTATATGGTTTAAAACAAGCGCCAAAGCAATGGCATGAGAAATTTGACAAGGCAATGATGTCAAATGGATTTAAAATTAATGAGTGTGACAAGTGTGTTTATGTTGAAAACACAGACAAAGGTTATGTCATTGTATGTCTTTATGTAGATGATATGCTCATCATAGGTAGTAATAATGATATGATTAAAACTACCAAGAAAATGTTGAATAAACATTTTGACATGAAGGACATAGGCATTACTGATGTAATTCTTGGTATGAAAATTACCAAAACATCAGAAGGATATGCTT
Organism: Camellia lanceoleosa; assembly: GCA_025200525.1. Taxonomy (NCBI): domain Eukaryota; kingdom Viridiplantae; phylum Streptophyta; class Magnoliopsida; order Ericales; family Theaceae; genus Camellia; species Camellia lanceoleosa. Next base: position 144,262,225 of record CM045769.1, on the reverse strand, counting down.
TGTCACAATCTCATTATATTGAGAAAATACTTGACAAATTCAGCAAAGATGATGATCATCTTGCTAGAACACCTGTAGATGTTAATTTGTATATTTCTAAGAATGTACAGGAAAGTATTTCTCAATTAGAGTATGCTCAAATTATTGGAAGCTTAATGTATTTGATGAACTGCACTTGCCCGGATATAGCTTATGCAGTAAGTAAATTAAGTAGATATACGAGTAATTCGGGAGTAGAACACTAGAAAGCAATTATAAGGGTTCTAAGGTATCTCCGATTTACTCGTAACATTGGGCTGAATTTTACTAGATATCCAGCAGTACTTGAAGGATACTGTGATGTAAATTGGATATCGGATACTAGAGACTCGAAGTCCACCAGTGGGAATATCTTTACTCTTGGTGGGGCGGCTGTATCTTAGAAATCTTCCAAACAAACTTGCATTGCTAGGTCTACTATGGAATCTGAATTCATAGCTTTAGACAAAGCTGGGGAAGAGGCAGAATGGCTTCGCCATTTCCTTGAAGATATTCCAATATGGCCAAAACCGGTGCCTGCTATATGCATACATTGCGATAGTCAATCAGCTATAGGTAGAGCACAAAGTCATATGTATAATAGTAAGTCACGACACATTCGTCGTCGACATAATACCGTGAGACAACTACTCTCTAATAGAATTATTTCCATTGATTATGTAAAGTCTAAAGACAACATAGTGGATCCACCAACCAACGGGTTAGCAAGAGAGCTAGTTGAGAATTCATCAAGGAGAATGAGACTAAAGCCTATTAAATAAGAGTTACCACAACGGCAACCCAACCTAGTTGATTGGAGATCCCAAGATCTAGGTTCAAAGGGACAACCGAGTTGTGAATAACTCAGAAAGATCACTGGGGAGTCTAACTCCTACCCATTTCTTTGATGAAATAGTGATGTCTGCAGCATTTTAGGTTAAGTAAAACTTTTAATGATTCTTATATCTAGGTTAACCTAGTGGAGTATAGCAGGATACTCTTCATAAGAATCACCTATGTGAGTGTGAACTGAGCCAGTTCTATGAGATTTGTGAAGAGCTACAATTCTCTAGAGCACTCATGAAAAACCAGGTTGTTCAGGGCCAAAATGAACACAATAGTGAGAACTAAACTGTGTCTGGGGATATACTGTGTGAGTTCTATTGTCTTGGTTTACACAAACAGTTGAACAGTTCAAGACATCATGTTCACTGGTTAGCTAGTAAATCCGATAGTGTCTCACAAGGGAAGGTTCAAAGCTAAAAGCTACCTATCCTTTGCAGAATATTTCCAATTTTTGTACTCTCTGCTTTAGGTCATGTTGTTGCATTTTCTCTCTGTCAAATTTCATTCATGTGGGGGATTGTTGGAAAATTGGTTTATAAGGCATATTTTGGGCCGACTTTGAGCCCAAAATTGAGTGGGCTCCAAACGTCTTTTGGGGTGGGTCCGAAGAGGTGATGTGTTCCTTGCCGTATGGCAAGTCATACGGTGAAGACGGAACGTCAAAACCATTTATGAGTGAATGGGAAGTTGACGTTTTCGGGTCTAACATTAATTTTTTAGATAAAATTCATTTGAATTTTTTCAATAAAAATTATTGTGGGAATTTAATTTAATTCTAAATTTAAATTTTGGATTCCTAAGTGGTTTCCTAAAGTTTGTAATTGTGAGAATTTAATTTAAGTCTAAATTCAAATTTTGGGTTCCTAAGTGGTTTCCTAAAATTTGTACCTCTTTCTTTATTTATTAAACTATTCAATTTATTTAATATATATATATATTCAAATATTTTAATACATATATATATATATATTCAAAATAGTTTATATAATAAAGTTCAACAGGTTTATTTCTGTTCCACAAACCAACGGCTACTTTTCAAATTGTTGGAAGTAATTTTGTTCCATGTGTAACGGTCAGTAAAATAGTTTGAATTCAAATTCTGAATTTGTCCATGTTTTGCACATGTTCACTTCGGAAATACACCTGTTCGAGTTGTGCTAACAGTCACTAAGTTGCCTATAAATTGATATCCTATTCCAGTAGTAATGAGACCACGAAATGATCCCAAAATCAGTTTGAAAAGTCCTTTTTCCTTACTGTCCAGATTATATCTGTTTGCATTTATTTTAATCTTCATTCTAGTTTTAGAGATAAAATAAAGAGAGTATTAAAACAAAAGGTTTTAGTTCGCCGTACAAATTTGTGTGGAGTGCTACTACAAATTTGTAAAGATCATTGTATCCTGGGAGATAGATGCCACTCAATCGTAAGCATCGTAGCGAGGCGAATCTGTCTTAAGGACAGAGTGTCACACACTTGACTTGGTCTTTGAATTATTTTTTCGGTTCTACAAAATAAATACTGTAAGTTTTATTTTATTTTGTTTGGATTATTTCAGTTTATTTTATGTACACAGAAGATTGTTCCAACATATATATCTTCTTGTCCATTCAAAAATAATATAACATGGGAATTAAAAATATTTGGATTATTAAGGGATCTAACAAAACTAACCAAGAAGGGCCCAAAAAACTATGGGTACCAAAAACCAACACTTGATTGTCATCTTGTAGGTTTGTTTTAAATCCAAAGCTAAAGAAGGGAAGTGGTACCTTGATAGTGGATATTCCAGACACATGATCGGAGATAAATCATTCTTTACTAAACTATCATCGAAAGATGGAGGATTTGTTACTTTTGGAGACAACAAGAAAGGAAAAAATCATCAGTATTGGTAGCATCGGTATTTCTCCTAACCCTTCTATTGAAAATATTTTACTTGTTGATGAACTTAAGCATAACCTACTTAGTATTAGTCAATTATGTGATAAAGGTAATCTAGTTATTTTTTATAAATCACATTGCACAATTGAAAGCACAAATGATCATAAAGCTTTATTCGTTGGTAATCGCCATGATAATGTTTTTGTTTTTTATCTTAATGATCTCTATGCTAGTGATGTTAAATGTTTATATGTTAATAATGAAAATAGTTAGTTATGGCATAGAAGACTTGGTCATACTCATATGGATTTAATTGATAAACTTTTGAGAAATGATTTGGGCATTGGACTTCCAAAAATTAAATTTGAAAAAGATCATCTTTGTAGTGTTTGTCAACAAGGAAAACAAACTAAAATATCATTTAAATCAAAATCTCATATTTCCATAACTAGATCTTTATAACTATTGCATATGGATTTATTTGGTCCCTCAAGGACATCTAGTCTAGGTGGTAAACGTTATTGTCTTGTTATTGTTGATGATTATTCAAGATTTACATGGGTTATGTTTTTAGCATACAAAGATGAAACATTTTCTTCTTTCACAAAACTCTATCGTAGAATTCAAAATAAAAAGGGCTTTCTTATTACTAATATTTGAACTGACCATGGTAGAGAACTTGAAAATAAGAAATTTGAATTGTTTTGTGATGAGCATGGTATTGGACATAATTTTTCAGCACCTAGAACCCCTCAACAAAAATGTTGTAGTAGAAAGGAAGAATAAAACTTTAGAAGAGATGAGTAGAACAATACTTTGCGAAAATAATCTTCCTAAATATTTTTGAGCCGAAGCCGTTGTAATAATCCTGATCCGTAATTAGCTACTAATCGGTAATTAAGGATGTTAATTGAGTGGATGAAATGAATTATGGGATTAATATGTAATTCGCTTGATATTTGGCTTTCTATCTGTTACATATAGAAATATCTGTCTGGAATTTCACTTTAATATGAAAATTGAAAGCCTTATCGGCACCTGAAAGCGAAATTGATTACATCAATATGTTATTTGGAATTTTTAAAACCTTATGGAAAATTTTATTAAAAATTGATTCAGAACAATTCATTAAGTTGTGTTTGGATGGGCCTATGTTCTAATTATTGTGTTATGACATCACAAATATAAATATGAGCCCTTAAGCTCATTTTAGTTCTTTTCTTGTCCATTTTGAGTGCAAAAATCTGAGGTTTTATTTTAGAGAGAGAGTGTGTGCAATTCGAGAGAGAGAGATGAAGGAATTGAAGGAGAATTGAAGATCTTGGCTTAGATTCATCAAAACTAAGCTAGAGCTAGATTAATTCAAGACTATAGGTCAGGACTCAAGGATTGATTGACCGCTTACTGAAACCACAGTGAGTAACATTATCGTAAAGATACGTTCATATGAATTATGTTCCAAATGAAATATGATAAGCTATGATTTTTGAAATGATATCTGTTTTCGTAAACGAATATTCCATGTTTTAAATCTATTATGGCATCTATAGATAGTCCCAAGTCATGGGGGACGACATGTTAATGCGGGTCCATGACATATATGTGATTACGAGATCTCGTTAGCCACTTCATTGTGGTGATATGTGTTTAATCGGTATCCGGAACCGATTACTCTAGTCGGAAGACGTTCTGTGATGTGTTCTATGGGATGTACCATTATTATGTTCTGATATGAGAATGATTATGCTATGATCTGTTTTGTACTTATGACATGTTCGGATTTCGTTCACTAACCCCTTTACCTTAATGTTATTCACTGGGCTTTAGCTCACTGTGTGTATATATATGTATAGGTGAGCATTCTGGAGTTCGAGCCCGAAGGCTTTTGTCTGGACTTGTGTTCTGTTGCCAGCCAACCATTGTGCCTCACATGGAGGTTCCCAAAGTGTCTTGTGTTCAAGTTCTGTTGGTTCTGTATATATAAGACTTGATTGGTTTTGTTGGTTGTACTTAAGATACTTTAATATGTGTGGGTATAATATATGATTGACTACTGGATATGTATATAAGTTTTAAATATTCTGTTTCATATAAGTCAGCACAGCTCATTGAACAACTATATTCATGTATTTGCTTCCGCTAGCCCCTTAATTTTGTTAATCTATTCAGAGGCCTTCAGTAATCCAATGATTACTGGCCGGTTACGATACTAAACCTATAGGGGCGGGTTTGGGTCGTGACAGCCATTCACACCATATGCTATATTTTAAATCGTGCATTAATTAGACCTATTCTCAAAAAGACTCCTTATGAACTTTGGCATGATAGAAAGTTCAACATTAGTCACTTGTATGTTTTTGGTTATAAATGTTTTATGCATAATAATGGTAAGGATAACTTAGATAAATTTGATTCAAAATCTGATAAAGCAATTTTTCTTGGCTATTCTTTAACTAGTAAAGCTTATCGTGTTTTTAATAAAAGAACTCTTGTTGTGGAAGAATCTATACATGTGGCATTTGATGAAACTAATATCTCTGCTCAAAAGCAAATTGTTAGTGATAATATAGATTTGGAATCAAATGTGGAAGATTCAAGCATCTACAAAGAAGAGAACCAACCATGTAAGTTGAACAAAGAGTTTGAACAACCTATTCTCCCACCTCAAGAATGGGGAAACAATGATGATTTGCCAAGAGAATGGAAGTTTGTTCATAATCACCCTAAGGATTTAATCCTAGGTGACCCTACAAAAGGTATTGAAACTCATTCTTCATTTAGAAATATTTATAGTAACTTGGCTTTTCTCTCACAGATTGAGCCTAAAAACTTTCAAAAAGCCGAATTCGATGAACATTGGATGATAGCTATGCATGAAGAGCTTAACCAATTTGAGAGAAACAAAGTGTGGGAATTTGTGCCAAAACCTAAAGATCATACCATTATCGGTACCAAATGGATCTTTCGAAACAAGCTTGATAAATCTGACACAATTATAAGAAACAAGGCTAAAGTTGTTGCACAAGGATACAATCAAGAAAAAGGTATTGATTTCAATGAAACCTTTGCTCCGGTTGCTAGATTAGAAGCCATTCGCATGTTACATGCATTTGCATGTTTTAGAGATTTCAAACTTTATCAAATGGATGTAAAAAGTATCTTTCTTAATGGTTTTATAAATAATGAAGTTTATGTTAAACAACCCTCAGGTTTTGAAGATCATGCTTTTCCAAATCATGTTTTTAAATTATCAAAAGCTTTATATGGTTTGAAACAGGCACCTCGTGCATGGTATAAACGATTGAGTAAATTTTTGATTGAAAATAATTTTTCTAGAGGAACGATTGACATAACACTTTTTGTTAAAACTAAAAATGATGATTTACTTGTTGTGCAAATATATGTGGATGACATTATATTTGGTGCTACTAATGAAACCTTGTGTAAGGAATTTGCTAAGTGTATGCAAGGTGAGTTTGAGATGAGCATGATGGGAGAGCTAAATTATTTCCTTGGACTTCAAATCAAACAATGTAAGGAAGGAATTTTTATCAACCAAGCTAAGTACACAAAAGAACTACTCAAAAAGTTTGGTATGTATGATTCAAAAATAGCTGGAACACCTATGAGCACATCCATTAAACTAGACAAGAATGAAAAATGTAAGTCCATTGATCAAAGAAAATATCGAGGTATGATAGGCTCACTTTTTTATTTAACTACAAGTAGACCCGATATTATGTTTAATGTTTGTATGTGTGCTAGATATCAATCAAATCCTAAGGAATCACATCTCGGTACTGTTAAAAGAATTATTAGATATCTTATTGGCACTCAAAATTTGAGACTGTTTTATCCTAGAGGTGTTGCATTTGATTTAATTAGTTACTCGGATGCTGACTTTGCCGGATGCAAACTTGATAGAAAAAGCACCAGTGGCACTTGTCACTTTCTTGGTAACTCATTAGTATCTTGGTTTAGCAAAAAACAAAATTCTGTTGCCTTATCAATGGCCGAAGCTAAATATATAGCTTCCGAAAATTGTCGTGCCCAAATACTTTGGATGAAACAACAATTGAAGGATTTTGATTTGCATTATGATCATGTCCCTATTAAATGTGATAATACTAGTGCCATCAATTTAAGTAAAAATCCGGTTCAACACTTACGAACAAAACATATTGAAATTCGACATCATTTTTTAAGAGATCATGTTCAAAAAGGGGATATTGTACTTGAATTTGTAAACACCGACAAGCAATTGGCGGATATTTTCACAAAACCCCTAAGCGATGATCGCTTCAATTTTATTCGTGGCAAGCTTGAAATGTCAATTTTTACGTACAAAGTTTTGTTATGACTGTGAAACTTGCATTTTTGTTAAAATGATATATGTCTATTGCTACATTGATATGGAAACATTTATATCAGTTGCATGCTCTCAAGTTCTTCATACATTTATCCTCCTTAACAGTTTGTTATTCTCAACTGTGTAATTTGTTTTAGGTTCTGCATTTTGAGGTAAAATTAACTTTGTATGCATTGATTTTTTTTAACCTCATGATATTTTTTTTGCATTACCATTCCAGCAACACCAACGTCCTATTAAGTTTAATTTTTGCTGGTATTATTTTATTTTAATTTATTTTATTTATTTTTCTATTAGGCTTAATTTTTTTTTCTCATTATTAGTTTTTGTTTAGGCTTAATTTTCTTATTTTTTTCTACTTTTTAATTTCATTTTTCAGTACTTAAACATAAAAACAAAAACAAATCAAAATACAAATATTTATATTTATATTAAAAAAAAACACCATTCATTTTTTTTTACGACCATACGCCGATCAAAATAAACATAAAAAAAAAAAAAAAACAAACCCTTCATTTTTTTCTGGCCCTACGCCGATCTTACTTACTCGCCTCTTCCACCGCTCTCTTCTTCTTTTTATTACCTTGGGCGACGCTTGACGTCCCTGCCCCCGTGCTTTCGTCGAGAGCGAGCACTCAACGCCGACTATCAAAAGCCAAGAACGACGTTGCTCCAAATCGGGCCTATGGACGCGCCCCGAGAGGACTTTTGCTTTTCCACAGTTCGGACTCGATGTCACGGTTCTTAATCTAATCTCGCAAAGTGCAATGCAAGACTGATAAATCACCAAAGAGTCCAAATCCGGAAAATCATTTTGGAAAACTGATTTTTAAAAAAGTAGTGCCAAACATGGACTGCTTTGCCAGATACAGAGTCACCACCTAAATATTTTATTTTGGGAGAATTTAGGAAACCCTGACTCATTGCCTAAGGCCACGTGTCTGTCATCACCAAAGTTGTCTTGGCTTAGGAACTTTGGTACGATTGGGGAAGGTCATCTATGAGCACCCCTGCTCGCCCGATCAAAGATCGGCCACTACTAAACATGATATCTTGTTTTTGAAAACACATGCGTTCTTATTCCGATTAATTAGCCAATCTTTACTACGTGATGAGCATAGCAAAACAAGTATAAACTAGATCGTCTAATTTGGAACAAAGCATCGCATATCCGTTTGTTTGGAAAATGGTTTGAGGTTTGCTACTCGCAAGCAGGCTAAAACACGAATTTCAATGAATTGTCCCAATTCAAGCAATCCAACCTTCACCCACAGGCATTCAGGTAGTTATATCACATAAGCAGTTAGCCTCATAACAAGCATGCTGTCATATTAACACTCACATATATGCAAGATGCTAAAGCGTAAACACTTACAGTATACTCCGAGTCAAAACAAGAAACTAGTTAGTAATCATGCATGATCCTAGTTCATGTCAACAATGGCTAATGCAACACAAGCTAAATGCAACTAGAATAGGCTCGGCTAATCTAAAAATGGCATATGAGATGCGACAATTCAATACATGTATTTAACTTGGAATTGAAATACTATGCAGTTAGTATGATGCGCCGAGCCCGGTGCATGCAATACAAATGAATGGATGCAAACATGCAAACATAAGGTATGCTAATTGAAATATGCCCTAAATCTAACCATCGTAAGCAGGTAAGTAAAAGGGAGAAAGATGTGGGGTTGGAAGACATGCATCACACACACGCACGCTTATTACACAATTGTGCCTTCTCGAGGGAGGACCGAAAGAATAATACAAATCACCTAATTAACTAACTAACAAGCTAAGTAATTATTTACAAAACCAAATCGAAATAAATAACTATTCTAAGTTATTAAAACACTGAAATGGCCTCGAGACGAGGGATGCATGCGTGCTCGGTCGGCTTCGCGCGGAAATCCGTTGCCATGCCTTATGTTGCCTCTGTTTGCACTGCTTTGTAGCTCTGAAAACTGTGCCAACTTCTGTGAAACTTCTGAACCACCCTGTGGGCATGCTGAGAGAGGCCATCGGCCAAGTGGAAAGGCCATCGGCTAGATGTTGTTAGCCGGCCGACACTGAAGATGGCCGACCGGCCATATCTTCCTACATAATGCTGTTTTGCTGCAGCAGAGGACAAACAGAGCATGGCAATGCATTTTCAAGGCAATGTTTGCACCACCACCCTCCCCATCATGTTATGAACTCAAGGGAGTATGGTTCTCGACCCTCGAACCATCAATCACGCATTTCAATGCATGATGGCCAAAGGTGTCGAATGTGTAATTCAATATCAAATGAAATGCACACAAAACACATAAAGGGGCCCCCAACCTCTATCATGGTTGATCGAGAGGCAAGGGATGCGTGCATAATGCCATGCAACCTAAGCATGCAAGCAAACTAATGCAACATGAGCATGCAAGCAACAATGCTATACAAGGCAACTAGCATATGACAATATGCAAAGACAATTATGCAAACAAGCATGTAACTTAACACGTATGCAAGATGGATAAACGTGCAACAACATGTCAATAGGCCTACCACCTAAACATGCAAATATACATAGCATGCAACAACATGCAAAAGGCCAAGTATGAGACAACATGCAAAGCAAGCATGCAACAACATGCGAGGGATGGACTTAAACCAAAATGGACAGCTCTCAAATAGGTCCAAATCAGTGGCCAAAATGATGCAACAAAGGCATGAAATACACATACAAACATGCATGCTAATTAGCCTAAAGACTAAGGCATAAAGGGGGCAACTCTTAAGCACACTTAAAAGAGACAAACATGGACAATTGATAAACATGTTAAGCTCTGAAATCATGGAAAGGTGCCAAACCAATCAAACTACACAAGTAAAGCATGCACAAAAGCTTAAAGCTTAAAGCTAGCCAAGGGCTCAAACCATGGCCATGTGAAACATGAAGCAAATGGCCAAAGTGAACCAAAACAGTCCTAAAGCATGCCAAAGCAAGCCTAAAACATGCAAAGATCAAAGCCAAAATAAGCTAAAACAAAGAATCAAAGCATGAGGCATGCAAGGCCACTAAAGAGGTGATACACCACACCTAATACAACCAAACATGGCATGATTTAAACAACCAAAAACAGAGTTATGGCATGTCAAAATGAGCCCAAAAACACACTTAGATGGCATCTAAATGACCTAAGCATGGTGGCATACACAATGACACATTCATGAGGCATAAAACACAAACCCTTTAAAGCATTAAAGGAGTAATAAGTGCAAGTGTACAAGCATACTATATGGACTAAAATAACATGATAAGTGATTCCAAACCACTGAAATGAGCCAAATAAAGCATGCTAATGACTTGAACACTCAAAACTAACAAGCTAGACTATATGGTAGCTATACAAAATAATGCAAGCATGACCAAAACAATGAAAAGCAGAGCTTAAGCATGCTACAACAAGGCTAAAAGCTTCATGGAGTTGAGCCAAAATCATGTTAAAATGACATGTTACAACATGATGCATGTTAAGGCAAATCATGGGATTACAAAACAAGTATACAAAGCATGCATGATATGTCTAAACCAAGTCAAAACAGTGCTATATCATGGCAAAAGAAAGCCTAATATATACTGAAATGAAGCTAAAACAAGCTAAGCATACAAGCTACCTACATAAGCCATTTATGCAAGCATTAAAGATAACAAAGAGAGGGGATGACCCCCTCCTATTTAAGACACCAAAACCACCTCTCCACCACTGAAAATCCTCTGGATTTCAGTGGTAGAGAGGTCATGCAAAGCTAAGAACAAGGGCCAAAAGGGATGGCCTAAAACAAGGCCTAACAAGACCTTGGAGGGGGGAAACAACCCCAAACCTCAAAATGACCTTAAACAAAGTTCTAAAGAAAGTAAAAACATAACTTTTATCAGTTATAAATCAAGCTTAAAACAATAAGAAAGAAGGGTTAAAAGCTTAAGCAAGAAAAGGGTATCTAAAGTAAGAATGCTCACCCTTGTAGAACCTCTTCAAGAATAAAGCTCCAGCAGTTTTTCTGAGTTCAAACCAACCCAAGAACACTAAAATCAACCTCAAGGGACCTCAGCTCCAAGAGGATGGTGTTCTAGTGTGTGTTTGTGTACAATAGTAAGACAATACTACACTTTTGAGTACAAAACAAGACTAAACGAGAAAGTATAGATACAATACTATATCTATCTTCTCCAGGGCAATTTTTCTGAACCCTTAAGGAGGGAGGAGGAGCTCCCTCTTTATAGAAGTCCAAATTCTAAAGCTTTTAAGAGAAGCTAAGCAAGAGGCAAATCCCTCCATACACGTGTATGGAGGGGGGCAATTGTGCGTGCCAGCTAACACTAAATATCTGCATAAAGCAGATGAATAGGGTTCAGCCAGCAAAAATGGCCGATCGACCAACACAATGGCCAGCCAACCAAAAATGGTGCCGACCGACCAACACTTTTGGCCGATGGAAAGAAATCATGGCCGGTGGCCTCAAGCCTTGGCCGGTGGGTTTAGGGAGTGGCAGACAAGCCATCCACTTCCCTCAAAAGCAAAAACACAAGTGTTTGGTCCATAACCAAGCACAAAACAAACAAGTTGAGAGATCCTGAGGCAAGGCGCGCGACCGAGACCTCCAAGAACTCAAAATGAACACAAACATGGATAATCATCGAGCGTTCAAATGATGATGTCCAAGTCTTGAGGACGGTTAAAAATGGGGTGTCTACAGGGCCATGGAGGTGGTATTCCATTTAAGCTCTTTATTTTCGGCCTTCAGTGAGCCTATCTCTGCTCACGCATCCTTGTATATGCGCTGGAGCAGAGCGAGTTGGGCATTGACTTGATGGAGCTCACTCGTCTTGTTCTGCAGTCGGTGAGCCAATTTTGTAACTGTAGTCACCGTCTCCATACAGGACGTCAGTGTGAAATGATTGGCTTCAATGTCTGATTGAGTTGCCATTATTTGCTCAATCGACATCATAGAAAGATTGGGAAGAGTGGGAGCCGGGGCACTCGGTCCAGCAGCGCTTACGAGATCATTTAGGTCTAGAAAGAGAGTAAGGGGATAGGACGAGGCCATGTAGTAGGAGAGAGAGATGTAATCGAAAGGAGAGTCATTTTTGGCAGCCTTTCTGCTCTGCTCAGTCTCTCTATTCTATCTCTCTCACGAAGCGAATGAGGAAGGAGAAGGCGAAGAGAGTGATTAAGAAGAAGACGGAAGGGAAGACGACAAGAGGGAAAGAGAGCCGAGGCAGCTGATTGACTGATTGACCCGTCTCGCTTTTGTCGGTCAGTTGACGCAAAAGCGAGAACGCGTGTCCGACGTGATTTTTGACGAAAAAAGGAGACGTGGGCAAATTATATATATATATATATATATATGTATATATATGTTTTGATTCTCTATTTTTTGATGCCATTTATCACTATCATTTTTCTCCTTCTCCTTCAGATTTTGACTCATGATTTCCTTTTGATAATGTCACAGGGGGAGAAATTATATGATGTTATGTATTATGGTATTATTTTCAAATTATGGTATTATTTGAGAACTAATCTGATGATTACGTATTTATAGTTTAATATCTTAGTCTCATATCATATCTCTAATTAAAGCTTATTTATTACACATGTGCTAGCCTATGTAGTTAGAAATGAATTTAGGGAGCATGACTTGCGGAGGAGCTTTTCTTACTCCCAAATCAAATCAAAACATCATTGTGTGCCATCATAAAAAATGGAGAGATTGTTAGACTTATTTTATTTTGATGATTTATTTAATTATGTTTTTAATTTATTTGGAAGAGAAAAATAGAATCAAAATTTATTTTGATGATTTATTTAAAAGAGAAAAATAGAATCAAAATTTATTTCATCCCATTATTTTTCACCTAAACCTTTATCCTAAATATTGTTAGAATGTATTTAATATTTGATCAGGAGTTCAAACAGCTCAAAAACAGAGGTTCAAATAGCCCAGCACAGTAGCAGTTCAAAAGGTTCAAGTGGAAGATATTCAAATTCGTAATGATGCAGTGGAAGACATTCAAATTAGTAATGATGGAGTACAATGGCTATAAACAGCTATAAATTCAAATGAATAGAAATTTGTAATGATGGAGTGAAAGATATTTAAATTAGTAATGATGGAATACAACAGCTATAAACGGATATAAATTCAAATGAATACAACGGCTATAAACGGCTATAAGTTTCATTATATATACCAAAGTCTCTAATGTAAACAAGTTACACAAAAAATCAGAAAATATTCTTTGATCTATAATCACTCACATCTATTCTCTGAAAAATTCTCTGAGGAGTGTTCTTCAATTTTTGTTTACATTCTCTTTCAGAAATTATACACTGAGACGTATAGCTTTAAGTCCATCTTTCCTATGTAAGGTTTATAGAAAAACCAAAGCTTTATTTTTATGTCTATCTTTGAGAGATAATTCTTGTACCTTTCTGTGAAAGTAAAAACTTCTTCTTTTCAGCATTGTAAGAGTGTAGTACACTCAGTGTTCTTAACTTAGAAAGTCTGTGTAAAATTCGTGGAGGATTGTTCCATTTATAAAGAGGTTGCTAGCACTCTTGTGAAGTAGAGCATAGTGGAAAATCTCAAGTGAAGCTTGAGGAGTGGACGTAGGCCGAGTTGAAACCGAACCACTATAAATTTGTTTGCCTTTTTTTCCCTTATCTCTTTATTTTATTTAAATTGCTGTAGCTATATTTCACATTTTTACTGTATTAAAATCATTAACTGACATAGTTGTTAGAACACTTGTTTTAATTATTTTTATTTCATTAACTATACTTATCTATTGTGCTAGTCATAATTTTTATTAGGGTATTATTAATTTTTAATTGTAAAAACCTAATCACCTCCTCTCTTAGGTTGTCTTTTGGGTAACATTTAATTTATTGTAAATAGGGGTGTGCGCAGTGCAATTCGGGCGGTTTGAGAGTAAAATTACAAACTGAATGGCAAATTTGCAAATCGCGATTTGGGCGGTTTTGGGTGGATTGACCGATTAAAGAATATTCTAACCAATTATCAAACATTTGCATAATATTTTTTATATATATAACTACTAATTTGTAACAAATTTCACATCTTAAATATCTCTTACATTCATTTTTACTTTAATATTTCATTTGAGGTTAAAAAAAATATATGTATCAACTATAGTGGAGCAGCAATTTTTAAGGCAGATTATAAATTTTAAAATTTAATCCATGATTAAGGGATAAAGCAGCATGAATTTATTTAAATCGATACGATTTTAACAGATTGAGTAATATTTTGCACCGCCTAAATGTGAGAGTCAAATCTTGATTTGTGTGGGTGTAATTTTTCTAATTATTTTTAATATTTTTTTTTTCTTTTCCTGAAGGATCTGTATCTATATTATTATAAATTGCAAAACATTGGTAGGTGTTTGAAGTTTAAACTCCTCATTAACTTTTCTTAGATTTTTTAACTTATTATATTATTAAAAAATGATTGGTCATAATGTTATTGGTCTTAAAATAATTGGACATTTTAAATAAAATTGAATTAAGTTATCTGATAAAGAAATAAATTAGGAGTTTCCATTAATTACCATTAAATCTTTTTTAAAAATTCCCTTTTAAGATCTATCTTTCAAATTTTAATCCAAAATTATGAAATCAAAAAAAATTAAAATTAAAATTTCATCTCACGAACTTCTCTCCCATTTTCATCACTTTTTTTATTTATTTATATTTTTTTATAATTATTCTACATTTGTTTTAATACAATTTCTCTTAAATAATTGTTTTCATCAATTTGTTAATTTTTATCTATTATGTATACTATATATTATTACACGATGTAGGGTCTTTGAAGTTCTAATTCGCAATACATATTTTTTGTTATTGGTTCTCCCAACTTTTTGTTTTTATCTTTTGAATTTCAATAGTTATTGATTTTTTTAAATTATACTTCTTCTAAATAATCCGTAAGGATAATTTTGGAAAAAAAAAATATTATTTCTGAAAACTTAATGTGGTTAGGAATTTGCTTCAAATTGATGTAAACCTGTAGAAATTATTAAGCAACAACGCCCAGAAATACACGGCATATGGTGAACCCTCCCCCCTCACACGGTATGCTGTCATCGAAGTGAAAGGGTGCCGTTCATATTTTGTGAACTTATTTTGGTAATTTAAAATTTTCATTTTAAGCGAGTTTATTGACATTTATTTATTTATTTTTGTATAGTTTTGTGACATGATCAATTGGTTATGAATATCTGATTAATTTGATATTTTTTCTATTAATGATTTCGTCAATAAATTTTATAAAATAAATAATTCGAATCACCAAAATAATCATAGAATAGCCTCACAAACTGCACTGTCCCGTTCATTTTTGTGGCCCAGAGACAATCACAACTCGAGCCCATCAACTTGTGGAACACGATTCTTCAATTGACACATGAAATTTTCCGAAATTAACGCTTGATTTTTTTTTGATGAAAAATGCATTTTTGACTTTTGATATTTCAGAAACAAAAATCAACCGAAGAGAAATTTGTTTGTGTGACAAATGTTCTACACTTCTGAAATGTTGAAAAAAAAAATAGAACCAAAGCCTTATCAACACTCATTACCATATATATAAGAGTTTTAGTAATTAAAGTTCTTTATTCTTAAAAGTGAAAATTTAGTTGCAAAAAATATTTAGAGATCAATATTTGCCATAGCGAGGATAACCGCTAAAATGTTCCAAAAAGTTTAAAAAAAAAAAAAAAAAAAAAAGACTTTTAATAACAAATTTTGAAACTGTCACTAACAAAATTTTGATCTCAAAATTATAATGATGCATCACTAATGTTTAAATTTTGTCGCTAAAAATATAATAATGACACTTTCACTAATAAAAATATTTTATCCCTTTTGTCTTTCAAATCTTGTAGTGATTACGCTACATTATCATGACCACCATCATCACTACCACTATTGCCACCACTACAAACTCCACCACCACTATTACAACTATCACCATCAGCCTATCACTTCTCTCAATGATACAATTATTAGCATATTAATTTAAAAAAAAGTAAAATACAGGAAAATTATTATTTTTTAAATAATTTGATATTTAAGAATTTTTTATTGATAAAAATTTTTGGAAGAAATAAACGGATGATTAAGAAGAAAAGGGGGATGTCTCTTGCAATCCTTTGATTATTGACTATAAATAATTTTTTTACAACAAAATTTTTATGTTTACAAACGAAAGAGTTTGATTCTTAAAATTATTATATATTGTATTGGGAATACAAATCAGTGTAGCCATTTCTATGTATACTCTTATATTTGGACATGTTTAGATTAATAATTTTTATCTCACAAATTTTTTCTTAAATTTTTTACCAAACATAACTTTAAATCCAGTGGCCCTACAGCCAGTGGCGGAAGGAGTGAAGGCTCAGAAGATCACGTACCTCTGAATTTTGAAATTTTTTAAAAAAATTTTGCAAATATAAAGAAAATATTTTAAATAAAAAAATTATAAAAATATTATTATAGTGAAATATCAATGACATTTTAAAAATTATGAGAACAATAATAGTAGTTTTAATTGAAAATGAAGAGATCACTATAAACCATATTATTTATGAAACATTTTAAATGTAACAATGATATCATTATTATTGATATGCAAGTATAAATAATCTCACTAGAAAGATATGAAATTTATTAAATTGTTAGTTACATTTAACTTGTGAGGTTCGCTCTTTGTGTTTATGTACTATTAATTGGTGATATCACATATCAATGATGACGCGGTATTACCATTATATTGAATTTTTAATCAAATTTTGTATAATTTTTTTTATAATTATATAATTTATTTGAAGACTTATATCTATATTTTTTTGTATTGTCCATAATACACTAGTTATAAATAATATTATTTTTTTAATATTTCTCAAAATTAATTGTAAAAACTTACGTAAAATATTTTTATAAAATTTTTTAATATTATAATTAATAAGTGTCATTTTTAATTTAATTTAATTTTTTTTTATACCACTACCTACAGCTGGTATATGAGTAGAAATTCCCGTCTCTTCTGAATTTTTTGTAATCAGTTGAACCTCAACCACAAGTAGAAATATAATTCATATGGGCCTCTTGATTGGTGTAATTTGGGAACATAATTAAGAATTAAATTTTAAATTTTAATCTATCTTAAATCATATTATTTATTTATTTCTTTATAATTTTTTAAAAAAATATAAAAAATTAATTTTTAATGAACATCTCAAAACAACTCTCAATCACTGCTTTTCAGTGATAGAAAGTGATTTTAATGTCGACAGCTTTTCAGCCAGACTCCTAGGTTATCTCTTGACTGAACGGCTATGATGGAAAAAAAAGTCAATAAATAGGTGTTTTGAAAAGTTTGTAAAAAGTTAATTTTTGATTTTTTATCAAGTTTTTTGATTTTTTTTGGAAGTGATTTGAGAAGTTGATAAAAAGTTGACTTTTTTTATTTTTGATTTAATATTTTTTAAAAATGTCACATCACTCTAAAATGATCAAAATATTTTTATTTTTTAATTTTTAAATTAATTAATTAAAATATTTAGAATAGTTTGATAAATTTGAGGGTTGCATTTTTGGTCTTCCCAAATGCAATTTGGGGCGTTTTGAGCAACCTGACATTTTTGACAACACACAAAAAGCTGCGTTTTTTTGTGTGTTGCCAAAACAGCACAAAGGCACATTCGCACATGATCACGTGGGCTTATTTTATTTGTAAAAATAGATTATTTTAGGCTAAGTTTGGCAAGAACTTTTTTTGGGCTTTTTGACTATTTTAGCCACAAAAGACAAAATAGGTTTTTTTAGCCACAAAAAACAAAACATCACATCCAACCCATAATCATTACACTCCTCTCTCACAAAAAAACTCAAAAAAGCCAAAAGGCCCTTCCCAAACCAAACTTTTAAGCCCAGGCTAAAAAAGCCAAAAAAGTCAAAAAGCCAAAAAGCCAACTCACTTCCCAAACGGAGGCTTAATAATTTTTTAAATTTTTATAAAAAATTATATAAAAAAATAATATAATAATTTTTTAAATTTTTAATTAAAATTAATAGTTACTAAACAAAATCTAAAATAATCACATAACTCTTCTATTGGACAGACCATATCATCCTAGCGTGACCCTAACTAGAATTTTAATGGGCAAATTACATATATCTCCCTCGAGATTTTTTTAATTATAGTTGTTCTTGAGATTTTAGAAATTACAGATATCTTCCTGAAGTTTATATTTTCATAACAAATTACCTTCTGAGATTTATATTTTTATAACAATTTATCCCCTAATTTATTATACAAATATAACTTTCAAAAAATATCTGTAAATTTTCAAACCTCAAGAATATTATAATTTTACTAAACCTCGAGGGATATATATAATTTGCCTAATTTTAGGATTATTTTGAAAAGATGATTATAATCAATTTTTTGATAAAAAACTGCTTATAAACAACTTATAAACAGTTTTTTTGTAAAAAAAAAATTGATAATAATCTAAAAAACAAATTATTACCAACCTCTCAAAACAGGTCTTAATGGCCAGGCTTTTTGTTTTTAAACAAATAAATAAGTAAAAGAAAAGACCCTTGGGTAAACGTAAATAAAGGCACACAAGTCCCTTCAACTTTGTTACTTGACTGAACTGTTTCAGTCTAGCTATGAAGAAAAATTTATTGGCCCTTTTTAACTTTAGCTTATTTTGAGAAGATGGTTATAATTAATTTTTTGATAAAAAGTTACTTATAATCAACTTATAATCAGTTTTGTAAGAGAAAATGTGAGTTATAATTCAAAAATCAGATTATAACCGTGTTGCCAAAATAGGCCTTTATCTCTGGACTAAACTGCTCCACTATTGCTGCACTCTGATTATGATACAAAATTATTCATCATGTTTAGAATTGGTTTGGCAAATTTTAAAAAAATTAAAAGGTTAAAAAGTTGTTATCTTATTTAAGTCATATTATTTTATTTAAATCATATCATTTTTTTAATATAATACTTCAAATCAAATCTAAATTCAATCTATATTTCATAAAAAAATTAAAAAGTATAATTATTTAGATCATTCCAAACAACTCATTAGTTTCAAAAAAAATTAAATTTATTTTCTAAAAAATTAAGTTTTAATTTTTTATATTTTTATATTTTAAATATACGTAATCTAAATACGTTAAAAAAATATAATATTAATAAAAAAATTAAAAAATTTCACCAAATATAATAATAATACAAAAAATACGAAAATTTAATATATTTTTATATTTTCTTGTATTCAATGAATTTTTGTACAAATTTTTTATTTTTTAGGTACATCAAGAAATAAACAATCTGCTTAAAATATTAAAAATACTAAAAACAAAAAAAATGTAAAAATAAAAAAACTCAATTTTCAAAAAATTTAAATTCAAAAATTGAAACCAAACAATGTAAATCTCTCAAGGGCACTATGTGTTTATACTCTTAACATATCATCAATTATCAAGTTCGTTTACTTTTTTTGTATGGAAAATGGTTGGTAGCTCAAAAACTGTGGCTCAAATTGGCTCAAATTTGCCAGTTTTAGTAACTTTGTTTTTTTTTTTTTTTTTTTTTTACCTAATAGGGAAATTTGAGCCACAATTTGAGCCAAATATTTGAGCTCCCTAGCAATGCCCTGTATGTATGACTCTACACAAAATCATAAATTTCATCCTCTCAATCAAACACAATGCTCTATCTGGCCATACTCAAGCCCACCAAATGACTTATAGGCATTGGCAATCTTAAAGAGGAATCAGAACTAAAAAAATTTAAAAATATATAAAATCAAACATAACATTCTTACATAAGATAGAGCTTACAAAATATGTAAGTCTTACCCAATATAAAAGAGTTTTATTTAATTATCTTGTTCTCTCAAGTTTCAACACAAAAATTCCTTCTAAAGTTTTATTTTATTTTCAAAGCACTTCTCCATCTTTACCACTCCACAACCAACTTCATTAGTGTTGTAATTGTATATTGCAAATCTCACTGGGTTATTGAGAAGGTAAATATATCTTCTTTTTTTTTCTTTTTTTTTAGCAAGCAGAAAATAAAAAGATATATTAACATAGATTCATTACAAACCAACCATGAGAAATGAGTTATCTTTCTCATCATTTTTTATTATTTCTCACCAAATCATCCCATCCAAACGGAGTGTAAGGATTGTTATTATTGTTGAAAAAATCTATAAAAAGAGTATTGAAATGTGTGCAAATATTTTGGGCTGAAGGAAGCCTGATGGTAGGGGCGCATTCTCTATTGCCGGAACGAACGGTGAGGTCTGCAGTCTCGCCAGTGCCTTGTCCGTTGGTTCGTAGGCAGGGTGCGGTATTGGCATTCCAACCTCGACGCTTCCGTGCGTCCAAGGAACCAACCGCTGTAAGGCAGAAACTCTATGTAGGTCACGTACCCTGGCGTCCTCCTTCCATCGTGCCTTCTCTTCTAGCACGGATCGTAGGTCGGATGATCTGGGTAACTCCGTCTGTCTAGACCTTGTCTGGTGCGTATGCGAGGGCCAATATGTGCTTCCCTCGGTGTACGACCTCTCAGATCTCGTCCTCTCAAACCTGGAGTGGCGAGTTCTGGAAGATCTGGACTGTGTATCGCCTGTCCTGACGCTTTTGTTCTCTGCTTGGGAGGGTGTAGTATTCCTACTATGACCTTCCGAGTGGCGAGAGGGCGTCTTGTTTGTGCGCCCCTCTCCTGTTGCCACTTCTTTCCCTTTCACCTGGCGTTTGAGAGATTCCATGTCCGCCGCCATCCGCCATATCAACTCGTCTTGTTCCTTGACGTGATCCTCCAGAGTTTGAGGATCAATCCTTCGTCTTTGCCTTTCTGGACTTTGTGAACGAGAGTGATGGGGGCTGTTATTCCGCCTTCGTCCCCTTGCATCCCTCCTGGAATTTTGTCTCTGTGGTTCCAGGTTCGCCATGGGAGTGACCAAGGGTAGGCCTTCGCGCCTTGCACCTTCTTCTGGAGTTAGACCGTCAATGGCGGACTGTGGTAACTATTCGTTGTTCGCCATTGATTTTTTAGAGAAAAAGCTTGATCAAGAGGTTTTGTTATTGTCTGAGTTCCCACAGACGGCGCCAATTGTACGGGAAAGAAATACACCTCGTATAATCCTGTTGATCAAGTATGCGCTTCTCCGTACGACGTCGCTTTATCACCTGAAAACACAAACGTGAGCTAGCCGGCGGGTGGGTGCCGGAAACCTCTCCGATGCCTAAGTCAGTAAGCTTGACAAATAGACAAAAGCTCTGTGTATTCATAAAACGAAGTTGTGTGTTACCTCTCCATAGGTGATGTCTATGAGCTTTTATAGGTTTCGTGTGGCACAATCCAAGTAGGACTCTTACTTTTCCATGTAGAGTCCTCCTAGGATTCATACTCCTGAAAGATCATGCTTATCTTTCAACACCCCTCTCACTGCTTGAACCAAGTGAGATGGTTTTACTTCGGTAAGATGCCATATAACCGAAGTAAGATTACCTTGCCAGACCGGCTGTATGACCGAAGTAAACATGACCATGCTTGGCTGCAGAATAGACCGAACTATCATTATTCGGCTTTTCCCTCTACTACTCTTACTTCGGCTTCTCACGTACAACCCATGGTGTGGCTAGACCGAACTAACATGTCATGACCGGTCTAACTCTAAGACCGGTCTAACTTCGAAGTATCTTACACCGATCCAACATCAATCTTCCTTTGGACCGGACTAACTCCAAAACATCCATAAGACCGGAGTAACTTATGTGGCCATTTTACTCGGCCCTTTGTATTGCGGCCCATAACGGCCTATTACCCAGCTCGGCCCAATTTGCATATAAATTACCCTCTTAGATAGTGTAAGATTACATAGTTCTTCAATTTGCTCATTGTATTATTTTAGTCTTTATAATTTTAATTAGTTTTAATACTTAATTTTAAATTGTGTCAATTTGGGTTTTAAGAAAAATGGTTATTAAGTTGGTTAAGATTAACTCATTGAGTTAAACAAATTTATAATTGTTTATAAAATCATAATACATGTCACTTATGTGCACATTTTTTTTTCAAAAAACATTAACAATTATAATAAATGGACTAAATTGAGACAAATCATAAATTCAACGTCAAAATCGAACCAATTGAAATTATAAGAACCAAAATAACACAAAGGCAAAAATATAGGGATTACTAGTATAATTTGTCCTTAAGATTATAAATATTTTGATTTTTTGTGCATCTTATTGACAATCTTTAGAACTACCATTAGGTCGAACCGACCATGAGCTATTTGTGAACAATTTAGTTCGTTTGTATAAAATTTTTGAAATTAGGTAGAAACAGGGAAAATAAATCAGGGAAAATTTTATTTCCCCCCTCCCCAAACTAAATTGGGATCCTCTCCTTGCATTCTCTCATTGCGCTCCGTCCTTGCAGGCCTTCGGGCCAATTTTTAGGCCCAATTTTGATAATCCGAACCGTTTATATTTTATGATTTATTCAGTATATCATACCTGTAAAAAATCAAGTTGATCGGATATCAGAAAGCATATGTTCGGAAAACTATTTATTAATTTTTTTAAAAAAATAGTTTTTAGTTCAAATTTTCGAACACATACTTTCTGATATCCGATCAATTTAATTTTTTACAGGTATAATATACTGAATAAATATTAAAATATGAACGGTTTGAATTATCAAAATTGGGCCTAAAAGTAGACCCGAAGGCCTGCAAGGACGGAGCGTAAGGAGGGGCTTGCAAGGAGAGGCTCCTGACTCCCCCAAACTATACTCCTCTGATCAATTTTACACTTGAACTTTTGATATTGTCAATTTACCCCCTCATATTTAAATTGTGATCAAATTGCCTCTACCGTCACATTTAAATGAATTTTTTTTAAAAAAATAATAATTATATATTTTGGCCCCAAATTTCAGATTCATCCATTCTCTTATCCTCTTTCACCAAAATCACTCTCTATCCTCCATCAACCAAACAATCATCATCACCACCATTATCACAAACAAGAGTGGATATCAGAATTGTCACCAAACTAATTTCTAGTATTTTTCAAAAAAACCAGATTTTGAAAAGAAAATATTTTCAAGAAGTATGTTTTTTTGAGTATCTGCATTTTATTTTCGGTAGTGCTACATACACCAATTGGTATATTAATTAATGTATCAACATATATTATGATATTGTCATTTTAAAACTACGACCCTACCTATTATACAAATTACAAATACTCAAAATATCTAAAATTATGTTACATTATCTGTTAGTATACTAATTGGTATATCAATTGATACATATAAACGTTTTTTGTGACAATTTTTTTAAACTGTCGCTAAAAATTAAACAATTAGTGACTTTTCTGATAGTATTTAATAAAAAAATGTCATTAATTATTACAAACCTATTGAACAATAGTCAACTTATTAAAACTTACATGTAAGTCTTGCTTTATAGTACCCACTGATGTAATATTTCTCCTAATTTAAATAATTTTTTTAAGTTTAGAAAATATCCGAGCCATCCCCAACCCCACCACCATTACAATCACCATTATCACTATCATTATTGTCAACGCAGCCAATCACTTCCATTAGTAATACAATGGAAAAATTACTCATAAGTCTCATATTTGAAAATATTACTCTATTTAGTCTTGAATGTTTTTTTATAAACCATTTAATCCTTTTTTTACATCATAACATCATCATCAAAACAATATCAAACATTATCATCAAAACAACATCAAACATCACAACATCATTATCAAATAACATCAAATATCATCGTCAAAAACATACAGCCTCCCCATGAACATCAACGGGTAATTTCAGATTTCACATTTTTCATGAACATCAACGGGGGGTAGGGTTTGTCCTCTTCTGAATCGCCATCAACGGGTTGTCTTCTTCCTAACGGTGTTTCAAGCTTCTCTCCTCTCATCCACACCGAAAACCCCCAAATCACAAATTTTAGATTTTTCATGAACATCAACGAGTAGGGTTTATAACATCAAACATCAAAATAGCCAGAACTCAAATTCAGAAGATACCCACAACTGGGAATCACGTCTAAGGAGTTTCTTCATTGGGTCTTCATTATTTGAATTGGGTTCGTGCCCAATGTCTGCTCTGATGTTTGATCGTCTTGTAGCATCTGAGGCATATCAGAGAACACCGCCGTAGACGGCGGAGGAGAAGGGAAAGAGAGAGAACTCATTCGCTCGATGTTGCAGGAAAGCGGAGAACTTAGCTTTATTATATAAATATTTATAACCAATGTTATTATATTTACGAATATTTTTCTAAATCTTCAAGAAACAGTCTCTTACCAACCCTTGGTATTCCAGAGGACAAATTAAAGATGATAACAGACCAAGAGCGTGGATATATATAACGTTTTGAGATTTGAAATCTGATGTTTGAAATCTATTTTTTGATATTTGAAATATAATTTTTTACAATGTTTTGTTTATGATGTTCTGATGTTCATGTTCATGATGGTAAGGCTAAGTTTGGCATAACCTATATAATCCATCTTTTTATCTTTTTATCTTTTTTCCATCACATCACATCTCTACTTTTCTGCACATCTTTTCGTAAAAAGACAAAAAGTGCACTTTTTTAGGACACCCCAAACCAACCCTACATATTAGATTATTGAAATATGATGTTCATGATGGTAAATGAATCTAATGTTTTATTCTATAATTTCAGACATTATTAAAATCTGATGAACATTAGATGTTTGAAATCTAATGTTTGAAACATTCTTGTAATTTTTCACGATGTTTGAAATTTAATCTTTGATGTTGGATGAATAATGTTTGATGTTTGAAAAAAAGGGAAACCTAAAAAATGCCTATAGTAAACTTCTTAGGAAATAGGACCTATTAGTCCAACAAAAAACTTTCGGGACTAAATAGGTTAACATTTTCAAATTTAGGATTTATTGGTGCTTTTCCCTAATACAATTGTTGGTTCATTAATATTAAAATTATAATTAGATATTAAAAAACATTTTTTTATATTTTATATAAAAAATAATTTTTGTGATGAAATGTTATTGGTCCAAATAAATGGAGGATTAAGAAAGAAAGGGCAATGTCTTTGGCAATACTTTGATTGCAATCTTGACTATAAAATTGGTGGCCAAGCTAACGTATGCATTGGTTTTTCCAAAAAAAAATTAATGAAATCAAGTGGTGAAGAAAGAAACACAATACCCTTGGACTAACTTGATCACTTGTTTATTGAGCTATTTCACTGTGACGATCACGGAATTGGAGTGATTGCTGTTGGTGAAACACAGAGTCAAAGTTGATTTTAGATTTTATTTTGATAATTTGAATTTTTTTTAAAGGTATATTATGTAGAACAAATTTATAAAAAAAATCAAATTTATTGAATATCGATAGCCTTTTTATCAAATTCTATTTATATTCAATTTTATATTTAGAATAACACTTGTCATTCTCGAATATCATCAAATATTTCATCAAATTACATTTGTATTCAGTTTTATATTTAAAATAATTTTTGCCATTCATTTTTTTCTATACACGTGTTTTGATGAGTGAGGTTTCAATATCTGATCAATTTTTTTTTTTGCAAGTTTATTTTACGCCATATATCTTAAAAAATAAATTATTTAAATCATCAAAATAAGACTTAAAATAGGCCACAATGCACGCAAAACATGTTGTGCTTCATGCACAAGAAACACCCAAATTTGAAAGGCACAAATTTTCTAATATATTGGGGTATTGATTAAGATTTGATTATTGAAGCTAATTATAATTTATTATTATTTAATTATTATTTAAAATTTTTTAATTATACTTTATGTAATATTTGATTATAATTATAATTATTTTTTTTAGGGGTTAAAACTCTCATAAAATTAAATTATGACATTTACAATGATATGCTCTAAAATCAACAAATTCTGCCACTAATACGAAACCCCACTATCTAAATCTACATAAATTTGGAAAATGCTATTGCTCATCAATGGTATGGCATAATTGGTGGATAAGTGAAATTTATCATCCATTCATGGAAAATTAAATCCACATAAATTTAGTGCCATTGCTCATCATAAGGTAAGGCGTAATTGGCGGATAAGTGGAATTCAACATCAATTTATGGAAAGTTTATTAAGTACTTTTAAAGTAGGATAAATTATAAATACAATTTTAATTTTTACTTAAAATAAAGATTAATTTTGAAGAATTTGATTAAAACTTTTTTATAATAAAATTTTATTGTATTAAGAACAATCATAAAAACAAATTTAAAAAGTCTAATACATATCACTATTATCAAAATATCTTTAGTGACTAATTTAATATTTTATACTTTTAAAAGATATAACTTGTGACCTAAATATCCCTTTTTAATAAAATTGATATTTTTAAAATTCTCTCATCAAGATTTATTAAACAAGATTCAGGTTGATTATGAAATTCTTTTTAAAAAATAGTAAAATTTTTACCATTAAAATTAACATAACCAGAAAAATTTTACTCTGAATAAAAGTAAAGTTTACAATAAAATTTTAATTTTTAAATATTAAAACACCATGATCACCACTAAACATCATAGTCACTATTATTATTAATAAACAATTGCAAAAACATAACTTTAACGGATTAAATGAAATAATAACTTTAATAGAGTAAAATGAAATAATAACTTTAACAAAGTAAAATTTTATTGTTAATTTAAAACAAAACATCAATAAATAAATGACAGATTACATATTATTATAGTAAATTAGAGTAAAATTTTACTGGCAATTTTAAATAGAGTATCATCAAAATAAAATACATTGACATATATTATCAGAGCAAATAAAAATAAAATTAATCTAATCAATGATAGGGCAAATTTTTGATTTTTATTATAACAATCGAAAATTGATTTTATGGCTTGAATGGCTAGAATATGTTGAATTTGTCAAGATGAAGAATGAATATAACGTTCATGTTTATAGTGTTTTGGTTCTAACAACACTAATATCAAGTTAGGAGGAGGGAGAGGCTGGTCTCCAGTTGGGTATCGTAATTGGAGGGTATTGTTGAGTTTCTGTGGGCCCATTACGAAGCTCACATTTATTATTCGAACTATTTAATATGTAGGACTCAATGAGTATTTCATTTTTGTAAAAAATTACGTTAATCAGATATCGATAGCCATTTGATCATATTACATTTGTATAAGCAATTTATTTTAAAAATCATTTTTATCGTTGATACAAATGTGATCTGATCAAATAGTTATTAATATAGATCAACGTGATTTTTTACAAAACTAAAGTACTTTATGAGTTTTACATATTGAACAGTTTAAATTATCGATATAAATTTCATAATGGACCTATGGGAGCCAAACAACACTCTCCGATTCAATTTAGACGGGAGAGAAGCGGCCTTAAGAGAAATAGGCATAGACACTAATAAGAGATTTTCACAGAGTCTAGTTAAAAGATTAGTAAATCGTCCATAAAAAATTTTCCTTCTCAAAATGTGGACTTCTTGAGCCAAAAACATCAATTGAGGGATTTGTTGCATTAAAGATTTTAAATCTTGGAAGTTTAGAATAAAGCTGTTAGTGTGAGGTGCTTATGGCCAATTTTCGAATTAATCTTTATGGTTCCGGAAATTATATTCCGGTCCTTCAAATTTTTAATCGTATAACAAATTATCCATTGTATTAATAAATTATTAAGTTTATTAATAATTTTTAATGATGTTAGAAATATATTTATATTAATAATTTTAATAATTTTAGTGTTGTATAAGAGAGTAGTTAATAATTTTTTTTTAATTCTATTAAATAAAAAAATTTGATAAAAAAATTTATAATTTTTATAATCACAGGAGTTGATTCATATTTCAAGTAAATTCAAGAAGTGTATTTCTAAATTTATTTTTTTAAATTTTATGTGTTACTGATAAATTAAAATTCATAAAATTTACTAAAGTGATTCTAGTCTTAAAATTTTCTGATGGAGAGATGAATATTACTGGCGATCAACTAGAGAAAAAAGAGACTGCAATGAAGATCAAGGCTGCAAAGATCAAGAGAGATTGAAGGTGGCTGCTTGCTAAGGCCAGTCATATTCATAATTGTGAATATGATAGCAAAAAAATTTGCAAAAAATGATGTGACAATAATGTTTTGAAAATTATCAGTTATTTTAATGGATCTTTTTATTTGAAATGAATGCATCTACATCTGTCATATCATTTTATATGAAAATTGGATGATTATGACTGCTATTTCAGTGAGACTCACTCTTGAACCTCTGCTGACAATATAAACCTTTGACTTATTAGAGTCCATTGAATAGCATATTCTAACCCAAGGGGTTGTGGCATTGTGGTAAAAGTCTTGGGGTTAAGCCCCAAGGTCACAGGTTCAACTCCCACCCCCCTTGGGCCAATCTCCTGGGCGCAGCACTGTTGGTTAGGAGGTTGGACCTCAAGATGTCTAGTCAGCACTTGGTGTGGATTCAATGCTCCCCCACTGTGCGAGTCCTGACTTAAGCGGAGCTTGTCTTGGGAGGCCGGGGCAAGTTCCCAGGTTATAGTCTCTCGCTGGGAGGATTTTCCTGTAACAAAAAAAAAAAAAAGAAAAAAAAAAGAGCATATTCTTGTAAAAAAAAATTAAATTAATCAAATATCGATAATATTAGAATACATTTGTATTTAAAAAAAAAAAAAAGGCCATTTGTATTCTGATTAACACTTAAAATCACACATAGTGTTCAATTTTTTAAATACTATATTGTGTTTTGATTAAAATTTTATTGACATCTAATTATATTACTTGACGGACTCAAAAAATAAATAATTTGAATCATGAAAGGAGGACCTGAAGTGGGTCCCATTGAAAGCTTTGCTGTATCACTCAACTTCCATAGCGACATTGGTTTTGACCCGTCTCTTGTGGTTTTCTGAACTCGGGTTTGTATTTGTTTGGATGGTGGTTCATGTCTTACTTCCTGTCACGACCCAAACCCGCCCCTATAGGTTTGGCACCGTAACCGGCCAGTAATCCGAGGATTACCTACGGCCTCTGAACAGATTAATAAAATATTAGGGGCTAGCGGAAGCAAATAATAATATGCAACGTCCATTGAGCTGTGCAGACTTATATGAAACAGAAAAATTTTAAACTTATTATATACATATATACATATCGTCCTCACGTCATAATATATATATATATAGATTAGGCAGAAAGGGACTTCGACCCTTTTTCAAAATATACAAAACTTGAAGAACCAAACAAGAAAACATAACTTAAACTTTAAATTACATAACGATAACACTTAACATATCCGGAACCTCCACGGGAGGCACATAGGTTGGCTGACAGAACAAATTCTAGACAGATGCTTCTAAGCCTGGTCACGCGCCTGATCACCTACATACATAGATAATACAGTAAGCTAAAGCCCAGTGAATAATAACAGAGTAAAAGGTTTCAATGAATGAGTCCATACAGATTTCAGAAATCAATTCATATTATATCAAAATCTTACTTGATCCGATCGAAATCATAATTCAGCTTTATCAAATTCATACTTGATCAGATCATATATAGACAGAAATCATAAGTCATGGTTACATTTACGTGATACATCCATTAGCAAAACTAGACGCGCAATGCGTAAGGTTATGAATAACCTCCATAGCTCCTGTGAAGGAACCTCCGGATCCAGGTAACAAAACAGCTAAGCCCCCATGGCGGGCCTCCGGTACGGGCATCAGTGCACAACTCACATAACAAGACGCATAAAGCGTAACATAACAAGACGCATAAAGTGTAGTTCCACGAAGGAACCTTGTTCCACAGAGGAACCTTCCGCTACCGGGTCACGGTTGTAAATCTCACTTGGTACTAAGGATGTCACGAATACATGTCAGAAATTGGACAATCATTCATTGTACATAACATATCATTTTAGAAAACGAATCTCATTTTGTCACACAGAAAATAAGTACTGTTGAACATATCTTTACTAAGTTATTACTCACAGATGGCTGCAGAAGCAAATCAAACAGACTGGGTATATCAGGAAAATCAGGCAGGCAATGGCACGTGACCTACATAAGCACACAACATATACACATTGAAATACAACATTACTCTCTTGATTAAACTTGTCCTTTCTAGTCTTTATAGCCCGAAGTTCTACTACGTTTATTCTTTCTCATTTAAATAAACCGGGTTCTTAATGCACGTATTCTTTCATTACTAAGTCCCTTTTTTCCAAATAGGTTGATCCTATACTTGGCTTCTTAAATAATTACCCCAAGATCAATGATTCATTCTTTAACTAACTAATCTATGTTGATTAGTAGCTTATTATTCTTTATTGAGTCACAACTCATGACTAGAATGCTTTGAAAAGAGATGAGAATAAAAATATGAACCAAATGTAATTTTCCAAAATGTGCTGAAAATGGGGTCTTCGCTCGAGCGCCACTTTGGTCGCTCGAGCGGACTGTAAAATTTGAAAAACTACTGGGAGCTTGATCTTCACGCTCGAGCGAGACTTTCCTCGCTCGAGCGGACAATAAAAATTCTGAAATTCCAAAATTGAAATTGAAGTTCAAATTCGGTATTCAAATCCTCAAAATATGTACTTTAGTATACAAACATGGAAAACCGTTTATTAAAGTCATAAATTGCTAAATCACTTATTCAAAAATCATTTATTCAAAATCATTTATTTAAAATCATGTCCCAATAGTTTGAAATCATTTTCTCCATATCAAGCCAAATCCCAACTCAAAATGATTAACTTCTAACTTAATCTCCATAAATTGAATATGGCTCTAAACTCTCATTTTCTTTTTAGTTACATAAAATTGATTTCAAGCTCTTTCTACTTTACTTTCAAGCATGAAATTAAAGTCATAAATTCCTTAGAAAATTATTCACATGTATGAAATTGACATCAAAATTACTAGTTTTATATTCTTATAAATTTTCCAACTAGTTTCCATAATCTTAAACTTAACTTAATTTATAACCTCAATTTAATTCATAACCATAGATATCCCAAAATATGTTTCATTTAAATAAAATCTCAAATTACAAGTATGGATTAAAATCCAATTATAAAGTCAACACTTTATCTAACATTAGGATAAATTCTAATTTTCTATAAATTTGATGTTTATATAACATTTCATTTTTCTCTTCAAAATTAAAGATTGAATTAATCCAAATCTTTCAAAATCCATGATGTAAGTAATACAAATAGGTCCAATTTTATATTAATAACAAAATCAACTTAATAATGAATTACACAAATCAATTTCTTAGAAATTCAATTTAACTCAATTTCTAACCAAAAACTTAATTTATAATCATAGATGTTTTAAAATGTGCTTAAATTGAACAAACCTTTTAAATTAAATCACATGCATGGATTAAACGAATTCTTAATTTTTATAATAAAATCAAAACTTCCTTTAACTCCAAAATCAACTCTCAAATTAAGAATGATTCTCAAAATTGAACTTAATTCAAATCCATAAACCTTTTAGACATGAACTAAAATCCCAAAATCTTAAAATTTTATAATGTATGACTAATTAAAGTATTAATTTTGTAGATTTTTCCCATGCATGTAATATTTAGTCATAATTTCATGCAAAATCACAACATCAAACCCAAATAATCAATTTCCATAAATTTGAATCTAATTCCCTTTATTCATCATCTTGCTAATTTCTTCTATTTATGTGAAATTAAACCCAAGTTTATCAAACTTTAGAAATCAAAATCCATACTCTTGGTCCTAACTTTATTTTACATGCAAACCCAAATTCAATCCCATAAGTCCTTTTTACACATGAATTAAACCCAAAACTTTGAAATTCTAACATGCATGCAAGGATGGATCTCAAATTGGTAAAATCAAACTCAAACTAATTAACTTCCAAATTATTTCCATAATATTCCACATGCATGTAATCCTTTTCATGTTTAGAACCAAATTCCAAATTAACTTCCAAATTATATGAAATTGAGCTCAAGCCATTATTAATTTCAAGTGTAATACATGAATCCTACAAAATCAAAGTTGAAATCCTTACCTCCTCTTTTCTTTTCTTCATTTCTTTCTCTAATCCATGGTTTTATCCTTTAGCTCTCTTCCATTTCCAGCAGCTTTTCTTTCCTTCAATGACCAAGTAAATTAAGTTCTCTCTCTCTCTCCCTCTCACGGTTTCTTTCCCTCTCTGGAACTTCTTCACATGTTTTGAGCCTAATGAAGCCATACACTTCTTGAACTCAAGTACTAATATTTTTATATAAATATTCATTGCTGCCTTCACCTTACACGTATACACACACATCACCACCAGATTGCTCAGTACACCCATCTAAGTTTCTCAGTGCACCCACACCCAAAATTCTAGTTCATTCCCTAAAGCTCATTCCCTAAAGCAACTTATGCTTAGGATTAATTTCAATTAGGCAACACTTAGTCTTGATAAAAATCTATTTTCACATCGTTGAATTATTTATGACTAATCGTAAATCCTACATAATTTAATTAATCTAATTGATTTCCATTAGAGCTTAATTAATTATATTTAAATTTATCGGTACAACTCAGATTTTTAATCAGACTCCCAAAAGGCTCCAAATAATAAATCGAACTTATTTCCAATCTCAATTTTGGTTTCTTAAATCATTTAGGTCTTCAATTTATGATAAAACTCCAAGTTTCCGTTAATTAAATTATATATATTCAAATAGGACACCCCATAACTAAATTTAATTCGCAATATTCATAATCCTCAATCTTTCATGATTTAATTAACTTAATTTCCTCCAATTCGGATCTAATTAATTGAATCTCAATTTTACTAAACTGAATCGAATATTTACTTAAACTCCCAAATGGGTCCATAATTAACATTAAATTGATTCGACTTCTTAACTTCTCTTACCTAAGCCATTTGGACCCTTAATTTCAAATTCCAAAATAAACCTTCAATAAAATCATATACGAGTCAGATTCCACAATTCTCATAAATCCCAAATAAATTATAATACTCGGCAATTAAATTTCAAATCCTCTTGATTAATCAAGTTCTAATAATTATACGTGATGGGGTTGTTACACTTCCCTTGTCTTCCCTTTAATGTTGGCTATTGGGTTGTAGTTGTGTGTTTGGAATATGTTGGTTTCTTATTTTTCCAAGCCTTTGTTGCTCAGATTTTGGCTCCTCCGCTTGAGCGGGCTTCACAAATTTTGCTCCACGCTCGAGCGGGAATTTGGATGGTCGAGTGGAAGGACTGTATCTACAAAAATGCTGGGAGAGCGCACTTCATGCTCGAGCGCAGGGTTTCACGCTCGAGCGGGAGTCTGTGTCTAACGCTCGAGCAGACCGTGTGATAATAGGTCGTGAAAGTTACATTTTAGATCACTTTTTGCAATCCTCTCTCTCTCTAAAAGTTTCAAATTTGCAGATATAGAGTCTCTCTCTCTAGAAATCATCTTTTTCCTTTGATTTCTCCAAATCTATTGGGATTTTGGCCATAGTTCATTCGTCAAAGTTGTGTAACTTCTCGAGGGTTTCGTTGTATGCGGTGGAGATTGAGTTTCATCGTCGTTGATTTTAGGGGTTCCAACTCTTTTCTTCTTCAAAGCTTGAGGTAGGAATTTTCTACACTCTAGTATGATTTTTAGTTTAGTTATTTGTTATTGTTTATAGATGATGAGATTTGGTTGTGGTTTGGACAAATCTAAAATTTTGGTGCAAAATGAAAAGAGGGGTTTTTGATGTATATGAGATAAATGATGTTTGGGGTTGAATATAAACTCTTGGTATACCAAAATAGTTGATTTTGGGTATTTAGGATAATATTGGGAAAATGGAGATTTTTGCCCTAATTTGATAAAATGATTATTTTATATAAACAATTGGAATTAACATTGAATATGTTAAATTAGATGATTATTGATATAAATGGTGATATTGGATATGTATTATCTCACTTAGGGAAGTTTTGAATAAACTATTAAATCCGATATTGAATATATCTTGGAAATAAATGTATTGGGCAATCGGTGGAGGATAGCTATGATTGTTGTAAAAATTGTATGATGATTAGGCGATTTAATACTAATCTATGATTGGTGTCATTGAATATGACCATATTGTAAATACATTGTATATGTATGTTTATTGGGAAGAGAAATGGGATGTACTCCATAATATGACCATGTTATAAATACATTATATATGTATGCTTATTGGGAGAAGAAATAGGATGTATTCCATATATGATTATGTTTAAAAATACATTGCATATGTATATTTGTTTGAGGAGTAGAAAGGGGATGGACTCCATTTAAAGCAAGTTGGCCGGAGTGTCCTGGGTGAAAGACCCGAAAATATATATAAATGGGTGCCAGTTTCTTCAGACGAAATATCCATAAAATGGCAAGTTTGAAGTGTTTATGTATGTGTTTTGCATAATTGGAGAACCATTGAGTTGTAGTCTCATTTTGATTGTTGAAAGATAATGAATTTAACTCATGAATTGAGTAGCATGTATAAATTGGAAATGAATTGATGAAAAATGGGATAAGATTGGCCTTAGGGCCATATGAATATGTAGGTCTTGTGGGTGCTTCCATATCGGTATTGTTTATATACGTGGTATTTATACCTTTGCTAAACTTCATAAATTGTGTTAGATTATCTCTACTGGGCTGTTGGCTCACCCTATAAGGGAATACCATTTTTCAGGTGCAGATGAGATGCTTCCTCCAAGGCAATAGCGTGGATGGACTTTCGGGAAGCAAGAGCTTCTTAATTATATATTGTTGTGTGTTTGTTGATAATTGTAAAGCCAAGGACTTAAGATGTGATGAGCGAGACTCAATTTGTGTAACCAAGAAATGACTTGGAAAGATGTAAGCCTACAGGACATTTAATTGTTTGTTAAAAGTAAACTCTGATGTATGAAAATATGTTGTTTCTCATATTTATTCCGCATATGAGATATCTTTATTGTATTATTTTGAGGGCGTTACAACTTCCATTCTGTATAATGTTTTGTATAAATTTTCTTTTATTCACTTATTTCAGTAAAAAGAGTCTCTACTTTCTTTTATGATTTGGGAAGTGTTTGAGTGTGTAAGATGTATATCATATGTTTTTGTGTAAATTCTCATAAATATATATAATTTACCTCACAAAATCGCTTAAATTCTTAGAAATATACATAAGTTACGTCACAAAATCACCTTAGTTCTCACAAATATACGTAAGTTGTGATTTCTCAAATTTTTATGAATTAACTTAAGTATGTTTGTAAAAGTTTATAGAATTTTTATGAGGTAACTTGCGTATAATTGTGAGAATTTATGCAAATACATATGATATACACTTGCACACTTAAGAATTACTTTTATAATTTATTCATACTTCTATATATTATTTAGTCAGAGTTACAAGAGAAATCAATCAATATTTGTACTCATTTTATATGCATATCTCATTTTATTATTTTGAAATTAATATTTAATTAGAAATATTATCATTTGTAAAAAAAGTTAATTTCCTAATTTGAAATTATTTAGTTTTCTATTTTATTTCTTATTTTATTAGTTTATTATTGTATAAAAATTGAGTTTATTATAAGTAACGGGCAAATTCTACTAATAATCCCTACATTTTTCCACTTTTGTCGTTTTGGTTCTTACACTTTTAGTTAGTTCAATTTTGATATTTAATTTTAGATTTTGTGTCAATTTGATCCAATTATAACGCCGCTAGTTTTTTTATGGAAAATTATCACTAAATTTGTTGAAATTAACTCACTAAGTTGTACAAGTTTGTTATTTTATCTTGAAAAGTATGACATATGCTACTTATGTACATATATTATATTAAAAAATGCTAACAATTGTAAGCAATTGGATTAAATTGAAATAAAATTATAAATTCATAGTTAAAATTGAGCCAATTGAAATTATAGAGATCAAAATGACCCAAAGATCAAAACTATCAGCTTAATTTCCCTACAATAATTGTAAAATTTTGGACAACAGTATTTACAGTACTACTGTATTCACACAATTTTTCTCCTTCACAATCTCCACAAATGAGACGGCAAGAAAAATTTCATAAGTTGACTCATACTTCAATTGGTATAGAACTTGCATTATGTCTTGCCACCCTATTTGTGGGGATTGTGAGAGAAGAAATTGTGTGGATAAAGTATTTTCCTTTAGATTTTTATTGTCTTCCAACTTTGGGTATTTATTTCAAATCAATAATTTGTTGAATTTTTATTCTTGATATTATTTATTAATCAACAAGTTAAGAGAATGATGTTACTTCTAATATTCACCTTTGAATCAATGGATCTTAAACCATTATCCTACTTTTCTTATTACGGGTTTTCTGCAACATCATAAATGTTGTTTTTTCGACACTTTCTACTAGTAAATTTTTTTGTTCCTCAACAACCCAAGTTTTTTCCGACCACCCCGACACCACGCTTTTTGAATCAATAGCTCGGGTTGTGCTAACATGTTCGTGTGTGTTCTTGTTATCCTTACAGGGTTGTGATGTTGCTGCGTGCAAGTTTCTGATTAAGGTGCGGTTGCTGGTGGCAATCTTGGCTTAAGTTGTGCATTTGTTTTTGTTTCCCCGTGTCTGGTTGGTTGCTTAATTTCTTGAGTTTGTGGTATATGTTGTGTCTGTTTCGTTGCTTCCAAATATTGCTAACTATCCTGTTTGTGTTTATTATATTAATGCAAGTTTACCTTTTCCTCAAAAAATAAATGCTATTTTTTCAACACTTTCTAATAATAAATTTTTGTGTTCCTCATAATAAGACTATTCATTTTTTTCACTGGCTATATACATTGATTAAGTTCTACTTTTGCACCTAACTAATGGGAAATTCTATGGTACACATACACATTTGATTATGACTTTTCATTAAATAATTATGACTTATTATATTGTTAGTTATAATATATTGCGATATTTATTATGATAAAATTTTGATTATGATCCAATAGTTGTCTTGTTATACATCATGTGATGTTTATAACTCAATTTTTATTTAAGGGTAAATTACACTGAAACCCCCTTCATTTTCTTGAAATACCACTGCTACCCCTCGTAATCTCTATAATACCCTTGCCACCCTTATCAGACGGCATCATTTACAAAAAGAGTAAATTTATAATAATGCCCATGATTAATATATTATTTAGTTTAATTTATTGAAATGACTAGAAAGTGAAAGAACCATTATACCCTTATTTCTACTTTCTACCCTGTTTATATACAATTAATGACTCACCAAATGGATAATCTCCATAATCATCTTCTTCTTTTTTCTTCTTTTTTCTTCTTTTTTTCTCATTGTCTAATACTCTTTTTTCATTGTAGTGTTGATTTTGTTCATAGTAATTGGGTGATTGCTTTTAATAATAAAATAGAAACATAATATATAATACATTTAATTATGTATTTTTTATTAATTGATTTTTTAATATCAGTTTAGAAATAGATATTTTTTTGACTTTTTACGAAAAAATATGTAAAAAAGTAGAGACAGTAATGTCACAACTTATAATAATTTTTTAACTTTTTGGCTAAAATTTCAAGTTGCCAAATAGTTTCATCTACGAACATAATGATTTTATGTCTATATATATATATATTTTTTTTTTGATAACCGAGTGTCCGGGCCAGCACCCCTTCGGAGTGTCGCACCTCGACTAATCTCGGGGCCTTGAGCTTATCGACCGGGCAAAGACGCAGTGGCCCGCCAGTAGCCAGCTGGGATGTCTATATATATAATTATATTATGGGTAATGCTATCATATATATAATTATATTTGTATATAGATATACCAACATATGTGTTATGTTCTTATTTCTCTAACGTAATAGGATGTATTCAATTACATGTGTGTATATATATATAATTCTAATGTATTATGTTCAATTATATAGTTTTGATTGATAATATTGTGCCACCTTCAAGATAATGAGTATACTCATTTATTTTTTTGTTCCAGAACTACAATTCACCTCACCTAGGTAGATTATTTGCCTTCCTTTTCTTCTTCTTCTTCTTATTTTTATTTCAACATTGTCATGGCTGAACCAACCATTTTATCAAGCTTTTTTGTTGGAATAAAAACTCAAAAAATCTATCAAGCTTTTTTGTTGGAATAAATAACTCAAAAAATCTATTAGTTTAAAAAATTAGAATTTTTCCATAATAATTTTGTGACTATAAAATTAGAGTTTTTCTTTGTGATGCTTTTGTCATGTTGAAAATATTAGGATTTACTGTGATTGTAATTTGCATGCTTTTGTCTAGTTGTCAAATTTAGAATTTATTTTAATTGTGATTCGCATGTTTTTGTCTAGTTGTAAAAATTCCATGTTTGGTTTGGTTTTCAAACACTTGTTTCAATTTTTTTTTAAAAACCTAAAAATTAATTTGGTGAAAGAAATTTTAAAAAAACCATTTTATATAATTTTATTTTTTGGGAGGGAAAAAATAATATTTAAAATTTTAAAATATCATTTTGATATTTATTTTTATCAATTTAATTTCTATTTTTTTTAAAAATAAACTTTTGAATTTTTTTTTTCTGAAAGAATAGCCAAACATGGTCTAGAATTTTTTTCTTAAGATTTTTGTCTAGTTAAAAAAATTAGGCTTTTTTTTTTTTTTTTTGATTTGTAAACTTTTAGATCCATATTTTCTTGTTAGCGCGTGTGTCCAAAGAGAGATATATAGAAGCACCCAATGTAGTAAATAAATACAACACATTTGAGGGCATTTGGTCATTGACATGGAGGGTGAAGATGTCAATTTAAACCTTCATAAATACTATAAGGGTAAAATTGTTATTTTAAGTCAGTTGTCATCCTTTTCCATTGAATTAACCGATGTTTAACTGAATTGTTACATTATTTTCAAATGTGAGGAAGTGCAGTGACATTTCAAAAATTAAAGGAGGTGGCAGTGATATTTCAAGAAAACAGAGAGGGTGTTTGTGTAATTTACCTTTTTTTATGATTATAACTTATATAATATTGAGTTATGTTATTTGTAATAATCAAATTCACAAATCACATAACTTGCATATGATATGTACATTCCCCTGCTTGAAAAAATAAACCAAAATACATAGGTATGTAAATAGAAAACTTAACTAGTTAACCAACTGGGCTTAGCCTAGTTGGCCACTATGCCTTCCTTAGGGTTTAGTTCTAAAGAGGTCATGAGTTTAATTTCCCTTAGGGGGTTTAAATCCCTTTAGGGGGTTGAATTAAGGGAGTGCAAGCACTTATGTGCTTTGCCAATGATGGAGAGATTTGCTCCCATAGGTGCTAACAACTAACAATTAACATTTGCCGATCAAAAAAAAAATAATAATAAAACAAAATAAAATAAAAAGAAAACTTAACTAGTTAATTATTTGATGACAATACCACAAGAAATAATTTAAATAAATTTTTAAAAAATACTAACTATTGAGAAGTAAAAAATATATATTTTTATTTACTTCCTAATTATCAATTTTCAGAAATTGCACCAAACAGAGGCGGAGCCATGTTAGGCTCAAGGGGGTCACATGCCCCCCCTGAGTTTTGGGTATTTTTTTTTTTTTAACATAAAAAAATATATTAAATAAAAAAAATTATAAAAATATTATTTAAAGTGAAATATTAATGATATTTTTAAAATTATGAGAACAATAATGATTATTTTGATTGAAAATAAAGAGGTTATAATAATTCATATTATTATTTATAAAAATTTCAATATAATGGTAATATCTATCATTATTGACATGAAAACATAATTAATTTCAATGAAGATATAAAATTTACTTGATTGTTAGTTACATTTGACATATAGAGTTTATCCTTCATGTGTTTCTTTCCTTTCATAACTAAAATGACTACTATATAAATTATAATCAAGCAACACATCTTCAATTATAAAAATAAAAAAAATAAAAAAATTACAATATCATAACTAATATCAGAATGAGTCATACCTAACTATTACTTGATATATAGTCATAACTAAAATAACAATCACAAGAAATTATAACTAAATTATATCTAATACTATAATGTGTTATAACTAAAGACCACGAAAATCATAATTGTGACATATGATAGACACTTTTTTTGCGATATGTTTTATAGAATTTTTCTAGTAAAATATATCATTTCTGTCTCAACGTATCTTCTTTTTTAAATTTTCAATCCATCTA
This sequence comes from Camellia lanceoleosa, assembly GCA_025200525.1. NCBI lineage: Eukaryota > Viridiplantae > Streptophyta > Magnoliopsida > Ericales > Theaceae > Camellia > Camellia lanceoleosa. Next base: position 144,221,666 of record CM045769.1, on the reverse strand, counting down.
TAAAATAGTTACTCCCCAAAATTTGTATAAAATTTAATCCCAAATCCTTTAATTTAAAATTCACATTTATTCAAATGAACTCTTAACATTTAAGTTTAGTAATATCTCATTGTTGTTTATTATGGAAAAAAAAATTAATCAGTGTGTTTGGTTGGAGTTTTTTAGATTAAGTTTTTTGAAAATTGAGTTTTTTTATTTTCGTTTTTTTTTTTGTTTTTGTTTTTAGTGAATATTTTTAAAATTTAAAATATTTTTTTTTTACTTTTTTAGATGCACCTTACTTAGATGCATCTAAAAAGTAAAAAATTTGTAAAAAAATATTTAAAAAAATTAATAAATACGTAAAAATATAAAAAATATACTGAATTGTCATATTTTTTTTTATATTTTTGGTATTTAGTGAATTTTTAAAAGGTTTTTTTCACAATTGTTTTACTTTTTAGATATATTTATGTAGGTATGTCTAAAAAGTTAAAAAAAAAAAATGCTTAAAATATTAAAAAAATAGTAAAAACAAAAAAATACGAAAAACAAGAAAGTAGAATTTTTTGAAAAGTGTTTTTAGAAAAATAGAATCAAATTATCATTAATTTGTGCCCCCTCTACACTAAATTCCTAGCTACGCCACTGGCACCAAACATGGCCTTCTTTGGCCCCATTTGGTGTAACTGTTGAAACAGATTATAGATTACAACTTAACAAATTCTAAATTATGACTTTAATCAGAAGTTGTTAATCTGTTTGGTGTAACTGTTGGATTATAGATTTAAGTTGTTGGGTAATGTTTATTAAATAAGTTGTGAAGTAGCTTTTTCAATTAACTTTTATTTTTTTGTTATTCACTACTTGTCTACATTTCTCATAAAATAATAATAATAATTTATAATCTATTTGGATTTTTTTCCATTTTTTAAAAAATAAAAAATAAAAAAAATCTAAGAGTATAACCGAAAATTAAAATATCCACAGCAGAAATTAATAATCAGAAGTAAGGGGTGAGCAGCTTCTCAGAATTAGTTTTTTTGAGTTAAAATAAGTTTTAGAATTAGAAACTGTTTGAAATAAATTTAACCAAACAGTCCAAAATAGCTTTTCAAAAGCAAAAAGCTATAAATTGGCTCAAAAAAATCTAAACAAACACCCCTTTGAGAACAAAGGTTCTTACTGATTTCCCCACAGTCCATCAAACTATAATTTTTTCAATAAAATAATAAAACAAAACTAAGTCAACATGCTATCTAAGTAAAAATTCAATATAGTAGCGATACCATGTCAATACATGAAACCAGCTAGGTCTAAGTTAATTGGTCATCATTTTTTTTGTTTTTTTAAATTTAGTTCCGAGGTAAAGTCATGGGTTTGCAAAGGGTGGAAATGTTAACTCCTATAACAAATTTTACACCTAAAAAAAAAAAAACACACAAACATCAATACATACTAATGGTCTAATAGTTCTAGTTTCTCTATAGTAAAACCCCCCCCCCCCCCAAAAAAAAAAAAAAACTAAAAAAATAAGGTTAAATTACAATTACACTGTTTAATGTTTTGTAAGAATTTTTATTTAATAAATTAATCAAAAAAATAAAATGAGTAATTACTCTTCTATATAATAATAAATTATTAATTAAAATATATTTATGATATAATTAAAATATTAATTAATTTAATAATTTATTAATAAAATGAGTCATTGATTATGTGATTAAAAATTTAAAAGAATGGAATGTAAATTGGGAAAATAGCAACACGGTGTAATAGATTTTTTTTTATTTATAAAATTAAAAAAATACATATAAGACTTGTTTAATTTGTATTTCAAGATATAATTTTTGAAAAAAAATTTCAAAATTTTATTTGGTTCAAATTTTTTGAAATTTTTTTTCAAAATCACTTATTCTCTTTTACACATTAATCAATCATTTTTTCACTCTCATCACACATTTTCAATTACTTTTTCTCTCACACGCATTTACTCAATTAGAACAAAATATCAAATCATTCCAAACTCTCAAACTATTTTCAAAATATATAACGAAACAAACTATTTTTTTTTTTTAAACTCTCTCCCCAATTTTTTTTTTTTTTTGAAGATTTATCTCAAAACACAAATTAAACACACCCATAATATTTTAATTATTATAGTGTATAAATTTAAATACTAATTTGTATTTTTTTCTTTTTCTTTTCTGATACCATTATTCAGTTATTTCCCCACGTACATTTTTGCAATTAATATTTTTTATTTGTAATTTACCAAAAAGAAAATAAATAATAAAACGCAAAGCAAAGAATAGGCAGGAGAAGAACCACCCCCACCAGCGGTGAAGCCCTCCGGCGACCACCAACTCCGCAATCATGACACGACCCCTACTCGCACCACCGCTAGCCGCCGCCGCCGCCGTTCTTCTTCTTCTTCCACCTCCTCCTATTCGCCGCCGCAAACCGTAGAGTCTTTCAAGAAATCCAAAAATGGAGAAGGCAATGGAGAAAGCAATGGAGTCTTTGAAGGTAACCGATGAACAATCTGAGATAGTCTCCGCTTCTTCAAATTTTTTTTTTAATTTTTCTACCGATTTGATTTTCCCTCAATTCATTGGCAATTTTGTGTCTCTAATCTACATATGCATACATATTGGTGTTAATTTGTGGGTGTATGATTTGGGGATTTTGTTGAGTTTTTGATGATTGAGAGCATAAACCAAAATACATAAAAGGCATATATATAACGTATAGAAACCTTAACTAGTTATAAATATTTGATGACAATACAACATGTACAACCACTTTCATGCTTTTCCTAGCTTAAAATTACAGTTTCAGAAAAGAAAACTAGGGGGGGGGGGGGGGGGAAGTGAGGGAAAGAAAATTCTACAACATCAAAATAACATACATATGTGGCTTTATTTAAGAATCGTTTCTTTAGCTATCCTCATGCCTTTGTCCTCTAACCCCAAGAAATATATTTCTAATCTTGTGTTGTTCTTTGAGAACATCTTTCACACTCATTCTTTCACTTGGCATTTCAGCAGAACATGAACTCCAATTTGAAAGACTGGTACTAGGCAAACCTTTAGTTTAGAAATGTTAGTTGTACTACTTTGCATGCTCCTACTTGGCTCCTCTTCCATTTCCAATATGATTTGGGGATCAATGATCTGCATTACTTGCTCCGGAAGACACATTTTTACATAGCTATGGAGGTTTACATTACCTATAAACATGTTACTAGTTGGTTCTTTTCCTGTGAACATTTTTAGCGGTAACACTCCATAACTATACATATCACCTTGCGTTGATATTTCCTCACCCATACCATACTCTGCAACATGGAATTATAGCGACCGCGGGTCTCTACCCGACCGTCATGGTATTCTGGATCCGAATCTTGTTGTTTGATGTTGCCGGTTATGTCTTTCTTCTTTACACCTCTTGAATTTGAGTTTTGGAATGACTTGAGCGTGTTTAGAATAGGTTGGTTGCCTTTCGGTCTAGAATCTTGTTGCCCAAAATTTCGGTCTTCCGCTCGAGCGGGACTTCTTGCGCTCGAGCAGAGTTTGCAACCTTTCAGTATCGAGTGTCTCTGCAAAAGTGTTGCAAGAGTGTTTTTCACGCTTGAGTGGCGTTTCTTACGCTCAAGCGTGTCTGAGCTCGAGCGGCCCTTCTGGCGCTCGAGCGGATGTCTACAATCTGCGAAATACTGGACGGGTGAAATCCATGCTCGAGCGGTTCTCTTTGCACTCGAGCGAGTCGTTGTTGCTGTGCCTGACGCTCGAGCATGAAACTCTTCGCTCGAGCGGGATTCGCGTATATCAGATTGTAAAAGCGACTTTTTACATAACTTTTTCATCTCTTTTTCATCCAAACCCTAAGTTGAGTAGGGATGGCAATAAAAACCATACCCAATGGTTACCATGGAGACCCTACCCGAAATACATAGGTTTCCCCTATTTGTTTATCCATCGGGTCAGTAGGGGATTTAATTTAACTCCCCATCGGGGAATGGGTCGGGCTCATTTCTCTGTATGTTTCGACACAGCTAGGGTTTTCTTACTCTTTCTCCCTCCCATTCTCACTCCAGATCAGAGTTCCGATAAGAGATGTATAGAGAACACACTGGATGAGTTCCGATTAGAGAACACAGTGGATAGGGAGGGTTGTGAACAATGGATGAGCTCTAGATTCTCTGTTCCAGCATCGAAAGCAGCTAGAGATCAGAGTTCTCCAGCGATCTGGTTGGCGCTTAACACAGTTCTCCAGCGTGGTGAGCTCTCTCTCTCTCTCTCTCTCTCTCTCTCTTGTTCTTTGGTTATTTTTGCTTTGTTTTTGGTCTGATTGAGAAACCCATATGGGCAAATACCTAGTTGATGATTGATTTTTTGGGGTAATTTATTTTTGCATGTTTGTAGATGCACTTATGAACATGTGCTGATGAATTAGCTTGCATGATATCAAGAACATTGTGGGTTTTTCTTCCCTTTTCTCAGCAACCAAACAGGGACCTGGGGTTGTCATCTTTGTGAACATTGTGGGTTGTCAGCAAAAGTCGATACGAAGGTGTCCCCAAATTCCCCTCTTTCCCAGTTCATATTAGCTACTGAATTTGAGATCTTCAATGTTCAATTGAGAGCACTGTTACTGTTTTATTAGACATTTCACTGATTTAAAATCAAAGCTCTTCGCCATCATGTCTTCCTCTTTTCACTTTATATATATATATATATACATCTAAGGACAATGCCAACCATCCAGGACATTAGTCCTTGAATTGCAAATTGTTATTTGGGTCAAATGAATTGGACGTGGACAACCCTAAAATCATTCAACTTGATAATTTTATATCTTTTTTAGTTGGTGCAATTCTTATGTCAATCTTCTTTTTCTTCTGCTTACCTTTGTATATACATGTATTTATATTTAATTGCCGAAAGCAACCTTCTTACCTCTATTTTGACTCAATTAATAATTTAGAGTATGAAATTATTTGTTCCTGAAAAGATATGTCCACTATCCAATGAATTTAATTCACAATTTAATTTTTATTTTAATGATATAATTGTGAGTAATAAGATTCACTTTATTAAGTTAAAATATACAAACCCATAATTTGGATTGAGGATACTCTCAAAAACTCGTTGTCCAAGTGTCTCAATTCATTCATAATTTGGAACACCACTGATTGGAGAACACCACTGATCCCGCTTCAATCTGGGGACCCATCATACTTGCAAATAAATCATTCTTTTCTGATGTTAATGCTCCCCTGGAAATTCTTCAACCGCACCACTTGACCATGATCTTACTCCTCCAGTTCATCGCCATTTGTATCTTGAACAACCATTTCAACTTGAAACTGCTTTTTCCTCTTTAATCAGGATTTTTTTTCTTTTTGGGTGATTATATTATATGAATAATGGAAAGGATTTCTGGCTTTACATGCTGAAATTTTTAATAGCTGCATGAAAAGAAAATACACCCATTTTCGAAGAGGATGTTGGACCATTATTTCTTAGATTATGATTTGTTTATTAGTAGAAAGCGAAGAAAAAAAAGTCAACAATGTAACATCAAAGTTGGACCATTATTTCGAAGAGGACGTTGTGACAAGAACTCCCAATTTTGATGTGTTGACTTGGTGGAAATCAAATGCATCGAAGTATCCAACCTTACAGGCAATAGCTAGGGATTTTTCAGCTATTCTGGTATCTACTATTGCTTCTGAGTCTGCATTTAGCACTAGTGGTAGGTTGGTGAGCCCGTATCGAAGTAGACTTCATCCAGATACTTTGGAAGCATTGATGTGTGCACAAAGTTGGTTATGGGCTATAGAGATGCAAGGTACTTGAATAAATCAACATATATTTATTTTTAAAATAAATATATTTTCATTGAATAGTCTCAATACTTCATTTTTTTCTTCTTATTTTTCAGGAAATTCAACATTAGAATCAGTTGGTTACGCCACTATATATGATGATATGGATGTGAATCAGAGTTGATCTTTCTTTTGCATTGGGTATGCCTTTAGTACATTGATTTTATTCTTATTTGTGAATTTGTTTCCCTTTGGTCTAAGTAGCACGGACACGGATACGAGATACGACACGGACACGACACAGACACGCGGACCCGCAATTTTTCAAAAAATGGGGGACACAACACGCTGAGGACACGTTTAATATATATAATTTTATTTATATATTATATGTAAAATTAAAAAATATATACTATTTATATACTAATTTTATTTATTTATTTTATTTATTATATGTAAAATTAAAAAATAAATATATTATTTGTATTTATTTATATTATTTAAGACCAAAAAAAAGGTTAAGGGTTATATTATTTATTTATTTATATTATTTATTATTAGTATATAAATATATATATATATATGTATATATTGTTATTATTTTTTATAAATTTTATTAGATTTTTTTATTATATATGATTTAATTAGATTTATTATATAACAAATTTATTATTTATTATATAACAAATTATATTATAATTATATTATTTATTATTTAACAAATTATATTATTATATAACAAATTATATTATTTATTATATTATAATTATGTTATATTATAACATAACAAATGTTACCAACGCAGATCAGATCGAAGAGAGAGAGAGAAGAAGAGGCGAAGCGAAGCGAAGCGAAGAGAACACGATGGCGAAGGCAGATCGCAGACGAGAGATCAAAGGCAGATCGAAGACGAGAGACAGGATCGAAGCGGATCGCGGGCGCAGAGTTTCTCTCTCTCTCTCTCTCTCTTTCCCCCCCTCGATCTGTCTGTCTCTGGCTCTCTCTCTCTCTCCTCTCCTACAGTTCTAGGGCTTCTAGGGCTTCTTCGATTCACCCACCTGCGTGTCTGAATCGTGTCCTCGCCTAAGTTACACGGACGCGGGTACGAGGATCGGGTGCGGGTGCGTATCTAAGGGTCGGATACTTCAAAATTAAAAATTAAGGATACGTGGATATGTATCCAAATTTGGATACGGGTACGGGGATACGTTAAATATATATATATTTTTTAAATATAGTTATTAAGATGAGTTATATTATATAAATAACAAATAATTATTTTACATATATGTGTTTATTTATTTTTATTAATATATATAAGTATATATTATTTTATAAATATATTATATGTTATACAATAATTATTATATAATATATAATAATAATTGTTATTAACTATTATTAAATATATTATATGTTATATAATATATAATAATAATTATTATTATAGTTATTATAATAATAATAGTTATTAATAATTATTATTTTATATAGATATATATAGATAATAGTTATAATAGGTATTATTATTATAGTTATTATAATAATAGGTATTAACTATTATTATTTTATATAGATATATACTCATATAGGTTATATAGATATATACGCATATAGATCTGAGACAGGGACGAGAGAGAGAGAGGGAGAGAAGCGCAGTGAAGGAAGCGATCGATCGATCGATCGCGATTGCGATCGCGAGGGAGAGAGAGAAGGCGAGAGATAGAGACCGGATGGAGCTTCAATCGACTGATGGAGTTCGATCTTCGACTGGATCGATGGGAGAGAGCTTCGACTGAGGTCTTCGAGCTTCGACTGGAGGTCTTCAAGCTTCGACCATGTTCTTGCCCTCTCCTCTTTCCTTTCTTTTGTTGTCTGTGTCTGTGAAGAGCCGTGTCCGAATGAGAACACGCGAATCCGACACAGATCCCACACCCGCACCCGTGTCGTGTCGTGTCGACACGGGTACTTCGCCCCAAAGTGGCGAGTCCATGTAACACAGGTCCTCGCGTGTCCAACCTCGTGTCCGACTCTGAAAAATTTTGAAAAAAGGGGGACACGCAGGGGAGAGTGTCGGACACGTGTCAACAGCGTGTCGTACGCGTGTCCGTGTCTGACACGTGCCCGACACTGATACGCAAGCCTCAGGGACGTGTCCGTGCTTCTTAGCCTTTGGTAGTGTTGAGGTAATATTAATTCAATATTTATGCGTAGGATTGTAGCTGTTGTGCTCAAAAGAAGTTGATTTTGTAGAATTGAACTCTGATGAGGAAAAAGAACAAGATGAGGAGAATACACGTGCAAGTTTCTGAGGTCAGATTTCTGCTTTTATTAAGAAAGTCTACTTGGGAATTGTGTCAAGTAGGAGATCCACAGAAATGTCCTGAATCTCTCTTTGTACTAGTGATGGACCTAAAGGGATCTTCAAGGTCGATACTTGCCGTTGTTTAAGATTGCTAGATATTTCTTTCTCCTTCAGTCAATCTTCAATACCAATATTGTTTGTAGCTGTTTTTTTGCATGAATCTTTGCAACCCATAACTGTATTTTCACTTTTAGACCTACCAGTGTCCTTGCTTGTCTGTTTCATTTCATTTGGTAATAGTTTTTGATCAGTTTTTTGGGCTTTTCAGACCTGTTTTCGTTTTACATATCCATGTATAGATACATATGTGATAGATCAAGTGTGTTATGATGTTGGAACATGTAGATCTGGTTTTGAATCTTGTATTTGTAATAGATCTGATATAAAGTAGCTACTGAGAATTATGGGTTCAGGGAAAAAAACTGTCTGCATTAGGTGCTCTGTGCACTTGCTCTGTTTTTTATTCTAGATCTACATTCCTTATTTGTAGATCTAGTCTATAGTTATTTGATTCCATTTGACTTGTGCTTTTATTTCTATGTCATTATTGTCTATCTATAGCTAAGCCTTGATTAATGTGCTGTAACACCTTTTTTTACATTAAAGTAATCTTTTTTTACTTCATGTTTGCTCAAGTTTGGTTATGCTTTGGAAACACATAATATGTCTATTTTTTCTTTGATCTAAAGGCTAGTAAAGTTGATGGTGCAAATTTGCATGATTCATTTGTTAAGGAGTTTTTAAATAAATGAAGCTATTTAATATTGTTGTACAAGTGAAATTGAATGAAAAATATTTGAGAAAATGACAACATGGACCACGTGATCTGTGCTTAAATTATGGCTTGCACATTTGATAAACCAAACCAAACCAACTCTTGTGTTCCAATCAAGTGGAGCCAGCTACATGAATCTTTTTTCTCTAGCACTTTGATAAATTGAGTACTTACAGTTGATTCAGTCCCTTGGAATTGAATGTGGTTTGTAATAACATTTGGGCTTGCTAAACTGTTCTTGACATCTCTAAAAGTTCATATCATATCATATTCAAAGCATTCTTATTTTTCATTTGTTTCCTTGTTTAGACACAGGGGATGAGACCAGGTGTGGTTCCATACACAGGCATTTTCTTTGATCTTTATTATCCTTGTGTAGGTTTTGTTGCTGGAGCGTTGCTGCTGTTGAAATGCTGCTGCATGTAAAGACTTAGAGTTGAAATGTCAAAGAATGCACTTTGTTGAATTGGGAGCTGAAATGCCAAAGAATGTGCATTGGGAGTTTAGTGTGTTTTGCTTCTAGTTGAATTAAGCCTTACTATGAACATCTAACTACTTTAATAATTTTGTGTAATTCATTTATGATGTTTACAATTACACAGATAGATACTTTGACATACATGTGTATTTCGAGTGAAGTTATTCATATGTGGGTTTTGGTTGACAAAGAGTTTTTTGACATTATTTTATTGGTCTGTCTTTAAGATCTTTGCTGTGTATTTTGATTTGTTACAATTTTTTTATTTTTTTGTGTGCGCTACCGTTGGGATGAACAGGGGTAGCTATGTATTAGTGTTGGTTGATAGAGATCAACAAACAATTCCTTGTTTATGCCCTGATGAAATTTAATATGGGTCTTATAACACTTTCTTTAAACAGGTTCTTTCACATTTTATTTCTTCAAACAGGCTCTTATAACATTGTAAACAGGATCTTATAACATGTAGGGAGAGAATGAGAGTGAGAGAGAGAGATGGTTATAATTTTTTTTTTAATCTTCCACGTACTTCCACATTTTTTTTTTCAATTACTAAAACTTATTTGATTGTCTCAAAATTATATATTTGATTATTATAAAACAAACTTTTTAATTAATTAATTAATGTATATTTGATTTTGTTGTTGAACCAAATAAAATAAAATAAGATTGAATGTATATTTAGCTTTTGTTGTAAACTTTAAAAAAAAAAAAAAAAAAAAAAGAGGTTAACATTAAATATATTAAAAAAAAAAAAGATTGAAGGTATATTTAGCTAAAATCTAAAAAAAGAAAAAAATTGTTTAACATTAAATATATTCAAAAAGAAAGAAAAAAGATTGAAGGTATATTTAGCTTTTGTTGTGAACCTTAAAAAAAAAAGTGATTGTTAACATTAATATAAAAAATAAAAATAAAATAAAAATGAGGATTAAAGTGGGTTAGGGAAAATCCAAACCCATTAGGAAATGAGGAGGGTGGTACCCATGGGGAATGGGGAAAATTTGTTATAGGGGAATGGGATTCGGAATTAATATCCACTCCATTAACCCCCATTGCCATCCCTAAAGTTGAGAGCTTCTCTCTCTAGAAATACCCCCTCTCTATATTTGACTTAGATCTAGTGGTCTTCTCACTCTCCTTCCTTAGACAAAAAGATTGAGCTCTTCAAGATCTTCATTTCCATCCAAGAAGAAGTGGGTTCTGCCATTTTTGAAAGCTTCACCTTTGTCTCACCCTTCTCCTTGGACTTCTATTTCGAGGTAGGGAGTTCTAGAGTTATATATATATGTTTTGCTACTAAATGTTGACTTTAAGTTGTTATGAAGTGGTTGTGTAGTTTTAAATTTTGCACTAAATGAAGAAAGAGAAAGAGGGTTTTCAAATTGGGTTTCTAAAATCTCAAATCCCTTGTCCTTCCTAAGGGGTTCTCTTTTCATTTGACTCATAAGATGTGATTTGGGTTGGTTTTTACCTTGAAGTGGATAAAAGATAGGTTTTTGATAAAAGCCCTAGAAATTGGGGGATTTTGAAAACATATGGAAATATTTGTGAAACTCTTTACTATTTTGTATTATGATAATGGGTGAGATGATGTTATTGCAAAGTTGTTAAAAATGTTGAAAGTGTAAGTTGTTGAAAGTGATGAATGATTTTGTATCTTGCTTATGAAACTTCGTACGATCTTGGAATTGTGTTGAGAACATAGTTTGACTTGAAGGGAAGAATTGAGAAACGATTGATTGATATTGTTGTAGAGATATTTTAAGAACAGTAATTATTGCATCATATTTCAAGTTATTATTATTATTATTATGCACCTTGTCATGTTTTGAAAAGACATTTATTTTGAGAAGGATTGTATTGCAATGAGAATTGTGGAAATAGGGATGGGGTAAATACGTGGTAAGTCCAAATAGCGGGTGTAGTCGAATTTGATAAGTTGACCTGAGTGTCCTTGGTGAAAGACCAGAAAATCGCGCGGATAGGTGTCGAGCCTTTCAGTTAATACTGGTAAAAATGACAGTTTGGTAGTACTCGTAGAGTCTACTTGCAGACACCAGCCTAGGGATTACCAGTGTCGTATTTACCGCCCCTATTGATTGATGATTGGAAATTTTGGTAAAAATGTTAAGATTGTAAATAATTGTTGGAAAGATAGAAATTTGTAAATGTGCATGAAATGGACTTTTTATAAGGATGCATGGCATAGCATTAACAATTACATTGTTTAAAAGAGTATGCATAACTGTATATACTTTGCAAGAATTCTCTACTGGGGCTTTATGCTCACCCCTATGGGATTTGGTGCAGGTAAAGATGTGGTGAACCCGCCGAATTGAGGGCGTGGATGTTTTGAGAAGAGTACATAGCTCTTTTATTTTGTGTAATTCTTTTTGAGCCAAGGGCTAATGTGTATGGGTTGTAGAAACCATTTTTGTGTAACCAGGCTTATGCCTTGGAAGATGTAAGCCCTTAAGGGCATTGTACTGTTTTTTTTTAGAATGGATGCTTTACATGCTATAGATTCACATGTTTGAATTGATGAATGTATACTTGCATGTAAAACCTTTGTAAAGACTCATTAGTAATTATATAAAGATGGGCAGATTATTGTTATTGTTGGGTAAATGTTGATTATTTATGGGTAGTTCATGTTGAATTATTTTGGGGCGTTACAGGAATGTTGAAAAAAATGCCCAAAATTTTAAATTTTGGTATAATTGTTGAACTAGTAAGTTGTATTTCTTTTGCTGGAAAAAAAAAAAGTCCTACATTTCAAAAGATAAAATAATCTCAAGGGTTAAAATCTATGTTCAAATACCATAGGGGTAGGACAATGGTTGATTTAATTTGTTGTGGTAGCTATACAAACAATAAGACAAAGTCAAGGAAAGTCATCTCTAATCTCGTAATTGGTTTTTAGTTCACTGTAAGATAATCATATAATGTAACTAAATAATATTTCTTAATCAATTTCAACGTAAGAAGCAATAAACAATTACCTGGGGCTACATAGCCAATTGTTCTTCTGATCCCAATTGAACTTGATTGCTGATGAATAGAAATTCCATTGGTTGCTAAAAAAAATCTTTGTCAAGCCAAAATCACTAACATGGGCACACAAATCACCGTCAAGAAGAATATTACTTGACTTTAAATCACAATGAATAAAAGCCATTTCACAATGACGATGAAGATAATCCAATGCATATGCCACATCAATGGCAATGTTTAGCCTTTGAACAAAATTCAAGTTCTTAGGTTCATGTTACTCTAAAAGACTTGGGTGTAACCAATTTTCTAAGCACCCATTTTCCATGAATGTGAAGACCAAAGCCTTGAAGTCACTGCCTTTAAGATCAATGCTTGAGCAAGCTGTAATTATCTTGACAAGATTTTGATGGCGAATGTTCTTCAATGCTTGTGAGGGTTATTATTGTTGAAAAAATGTATAAAAACTGTATTGAAATATGTAAAAATATTTTGAGATATGTGAACAATGTATTAAGATTAGAGTAAATTACATTGATAGTCCTTGCAATTTGCTCATTTTATCATTTTGGTCCTTATAATTTCAATTAGCTCGATTTCGACCTTTAATTTTAAATTGTGTTAATTTAGTCAAATTGATAATGTCAATTAGGTTTTTAAGAAAAATGGTCACTAAGCTAGTTGAAATTAACTCATTGAATTGAACACATTTATAATTTTGTCTATAAAATCATAATACATGTTGCTTATGTATACATTTTCTTTCAAAAAACACTAACAATTGCAATAAATTAGATTAAATTGAGACAAAATTATAAATTTAATATCAAAATTGAGCCAATTGAAATTATAAAAATCAAAATGATAGAAATATAGGACTATCAGTGTAATTTGTCCTTAAGATTATAAATATTTTAATATTTTGTACATCATATTGACAACTCTTAGAACTACCATTAGTAGGACAAACCAACCATGAGCTATTTATGAACGATTCAGTTCGTTTGTAAAAAAATTTCAGAATCAGGTAGAAAGAGGGAAAAAAAAATATGGAAAAATTATAAATTAATGGTGCCTTCACAAAATATTTACAATTCATGAAAATGTTTATCATTGATTTAATTTTATTTTTGAAAACAATGCAATTTGCACATGAATATACCAGTACACAACGTGATTATGTGTATACCCATTTTCCACATGAATCCATGATCATGTTGTCTCATTTCTCCGACAAAGTGGTCACATACCTCTCATGTGGGAGTTTAGATCCTCCAGAGTTCCTTCTCTAGAGTGATCTCTCTATAGTTCGACCCAATGGTTGAAATTAAGAGAAATCAAAATCACGTCATTTTGATTAAGTCTGAAAAAACAAAAACAGCACAGAACAAAGAGAGAGACAGAGAAAAGACCCCTCATTTCCCTCTTAATCAACAGAGGGAGTCCTTTGGTGGTGCAGCAGTTTGAAGAACGCTTGGTGGACCCAGAATTTTCTATTTCCTGATGTAGTTGCATCGTGTGTTTTCGTTGGGTTGTTATTGTTATACTAACTTGCAGTTTGAGATTTTTTATTATACTAGTTGGACCCCCACCCGCTACACGCGTGGGGGGTCGCATTATTGTTGGCAGAAATAATTAGAGAACAAAATTGAAATTATTTTTTTTCAAAAAAATCCCCAACACAAAATACACTATTTCTTCTTTTCTATTGAATAATTATAATCTCATTTTACATTTTAACGAAATTGGGAACCAAAAAACAAGTCAGTCCCATGTTGTCCTAGAAAAAACGAAAATACTTTGTGGATTAGTTAAATAGTTTTTTTTTTTCCTTTCTTGCATCCAGCCAATACTTTGTCAAAGGTTACGCGTATGGTTATGCTCCACTGGTCATGAATTCCCTGTATCAAGAAGATTTGCAAATTAGAAAGGTATACTCATTCAGTAAGCTAGTAAATTAGTATGGAATAATTCTTCAAATCTCCTATAAGCAGCTCTTGTGAGTAATGGGCATATGTATGGCCATGATTTCTCGAGTCAAATGGATGTTGCAACCACCTCTTTTTATTAGCATGTGCATGTGGACATGCAGCTAAAACCTAAACCACTAAAATCATTATAAAATAGGAAAGCATAGAGGTGACTATTTCTTTAAAAGAATCAAGCAGCATTTCAATGGTATATGCCCAATATAATTGGCACAAACCATTGCAATCTAACATCTATTCATGTAGTCTAAATTTCTGTAAGACATATTACTAATAGTTAAAAAAAAAAATTATTACTAATAGAGGCAAACAGAAATGCCACTAATTTAGCATACAATTCCAGGTAGACAGAATTAAATTAGGAAGCAGATCTATAGATCTATTGAAAATCAAGCAATGAAAACGATTACCTTGACAACATCTGGGGATGATTGAAAAGCACAAAGACTTATGAGTTGGGTTATCAATGGACACCATGGTTCTTCATAGGACTGGAAAACAATAATTGCAAAACAAAAAGTGAATAAAAATACCCAACAAACAAAAATATAGTCTTAATTGGTAAATTTTGTATGTTAATTGACATACAAAAACACCGCCTCTTATTGAGAACTCCAGTTTCGGCAAGTTGCTTAATCCATTACTAGTTGCTTTCAAGCCAGAGCCCGGCTCCACTCCAAATTCACCATTGCTTGAAATTCACATCTTCCATCTTATCGTATTGATTCTATTTTTCATATTTCTTTATTTTCCTCAATCTTTACCATAATAGACCTCAACGGATGGGTTTAACCAGAAGATGCAATAGCTGGTTCATTCATTCATTTTATCTAAAGTAGGTATAACCTTTTGATAAATGACTGTCAAACAAAAAAAGAAAAAAAAGACACAAGTTAACTAAAAAAATTCATTCTAAAGTTACTGATTTTATTTCTAAACTTATCACTTAAAGAGAAAACTTAGGTGTGGATCATATACCTGGTTTTGATTGGAACCTGCTAGTCACAATCATATCAATCTATTATTATGGGATTTGAGACATTTTCCTTCCACACATTCTGAAAAGCAATCTTTATGGAAAAACCACTGCCTGTCATGTTTTGATCAGTACGCCAATTTCATTGTTGGACGGAAATGGTTCATGAAGACTTATATCATGCACTTGCACCAATGGACTTGATTTTCACAAACTTTCAATACTAAAAGATGAAGGTCATCAAGTTTTAGAACCTAAGAAAAAGACAATTTATCAAACAATTAACAACAGAAAAAAAGAGAGGAAATTATTCAAAACACAAATAACAATATTTTATTATGTTAAACAAAGTCTGACAAGTGATTTTCTTAGCTTATATTTTTTCTTGGTGGTTATTAAATGGCTAATGATATTTGGATTATGCCTAATGACAGCCTAATGAGCTGTCAATTAAAAGAAGAAAATGAAAAATGGAGGGATCTTTCCAATCAATTCTGTCACGATACAGTATCCAGGGGCAATAGTGGCTTGACTATAGTCATTATGACAAGAAAGAAAAAAAAATTGTTTTGGTAGATGTACAAACCTCTTCAGCTGGAAGACGAAGGTGTTCAGATCATAGCGTAAGGCGAAGACTCGAAGAAAATTTTCCTACCTTCCAAGGCTTTCTTCCCACGCATGAATCAACAAATTCTTTGTCTTCAATAAGTACACCAATCTGAATCAACATCATTTTTGTTTACAACTAAGAGAAACTACTACAAAAAGTGGAGGAGATTTGTAAATTAAGAACAACAATCTGAAAGTAAAGAGTTGTATCTACTACTTTAGTTATTAATTTGTACATTTTAAAGGGGTAAAAAAATTTTGAATTGTTCAACAACTTGTATTGAGAAATTGTGACTTATCAATCCATCTGTGAAAGTTGTCTTGAACCAAAAAAAGGTAACACTCATATAATGCAGACGCAGAAAAAGAACTTAAAAATAAGAAAGTTTTCACAAAAATCTATCTAATCTTATAGTTTGTTGATCAGATGATTCCACCACTCTTCTGATTGCCTCTCCAATCATTATGCAAAGAGCGTCCATGGCCCACTTCACAATTATTTTATTTTATTTTTTTTAAAAAAAGGAACAAAGAGAATCCACAGATGCAAAATTTTCAAAAGATGCAAAATTTTCAAACTTGCAGACTATATATTAAGAACCAAGCATTATTTTTTTCCCAAAAAAACCTTCAAATTCACACAGAAATTCTTTGCCCCACCTTCAATACAGAGCTCATGTTTATAGTTTCTGAAAGAAAGGGTAATGAAAAATCATACTGTATGCAATCAACTACGAGATAAATCATACTGTATCCGGTTCTGCAATTTAAAACAGTTGACCAAAGAATGGAAAACATTAATGCAAAAGGATACAAAAGTTTAAGTTGATACCTCAGAATCTCTTGATCCAAGTAAACTCCTGTCCTTTATATTAGCTGTTCCTATCAGGGAAATACAGTCATCAATCATCATGATTTTGCTATGCGCATATATTTGCAGAAACATAAGAATGCAAAATGAGATGTGAATATCTTCTCTCCATACCATACTTCACATGATCCGTTTCCCAAATTTGGTTTTCTAGTTTTTGTATCTAATACCAAACAATTGAGCAGTGAAAGCATGTTCGGAATAAGGTAGTAAACAACTTCTACCAAAAACAAAGTAAACAAATCGAGGGGGGAAAAAAAAAAAAAACATAAGGAATGCTCTTATTGGAATTTTAGCGAATAACAAACTTGAGAATCACTCTCTCCAAAACCGAACTAAAGAATGTAATTGTTGCCTATCAGCCGGAGAGGAAGCAAAATTTTTTAAACACTAACAGATATTCTATTTATTGAGGCAAAAATGGATTAAGAAATTAAGATAATGATACTAAATTAAGAGAAACAAATGAGGTACATACCAAAGGGGGGTAAGAGAAAGCAAAAGGCTTTTCCTTGAATTGAAGATCTGTAACAATTGATGGAAGAGGGTTTCATGATGATTGAAAACGAAATTCAGGAGCCACCACCAAGAGTACGTAGAAATTGAATTCCAAACTGTAAGCATACAGCATATATGTGTTCACCGCCAAACTGGTAGCTTTCCAGAGCACAGATAGGAGCCCTGGGTTGGCTTTATAGGTAGTTCACTGAAACAAAAAACAAAAACAAAAAATATATCCTCTTTCAACTTTATCTTCTTCCTCTTTTTTACAAGAAAACAGGGGGAGGGTTGAAATTCATTAATGAAAAGTAGTGTTAAGGAATCTGTCATCCCAACCTCACAATAGGGTTTCAATCAGGGCTAACCTCCTTTCTCTACATTGAATAATGTTCTCAAGACCTGAGGAGAAAAAAAAAGGGGTAAGAAATTAATCAATTAAAGGTAAATGTATTGGGTGGAGTAGATGATGTGAAAATGACATTTTCTTTTATGTTGCTAAAAAATATCAAGCTTGGCTTTTGATTGAGTAGAAGCTTAAGTAGATTGGTTCATGCAAAAGGATGGTTTCTTGGTGCTTAATGAGTCAAGTTTGGGATCAACTTGAAAAATCAAAGAACTCTAGAGCTTAAACCCAAGTAACTCAATATGCTCCATATATAGTATTCCAGCTATGATTACAGTCAACAAATATGGCCTTATTGACACTTATGTTGCCTTTCTTGATTTAGTGCCTTGGAGAATTCACTATAATTATGCAAACCTGTAATACAAGAATTTGTGTTTCTAATGATGAAAATGGAAGATTTTAAAAAAAAAAAAAAATTAAAAAAAAATGGATGAGTTTGAAAATATTCTTGAAAAAAAAAAATGTAATTTGCAATATTCATATCCTTTGGTATCAACTATTCGGCAATAAAACAAAAGAAGTTTTATTTTACTAAGAGTTCTCCATATCTGGGCAGATTTGGATCCTAAATTGACTTCAGGGTTAGCTTTGTTGTTCTACTAAAAATCTTTTGGAAGGACTGTTTATTGTTGGCATTGAAAGAGTTCTAAATTGCTAACATTTACTATTTCGCTACAGATCATATAAAAGCAGCCCAAGTAAGATTGCAAAACATCCAAACTACCTCACAAATGTCACCTCAGATCATGACAATTAGATATTGCATGCATGAGGAAAGCAACTAAGATTAAAATATTTGAAATTTACCTCTCTCACCAGAATTAAAATCTTTGAACAGATTACTTGAGGAACAATGGCTTCTCTATTCTTTTCATTCATAGTGAAAATCCAACTAAAATTATGCTTAAAAGGTAAATTGAACTATGTTTAATATCATTAGCACTACAAAAAAGGTAAATTGAAAAACAAAAGAAAAAAATTGCAACCATTTGAATTGGCACAAAACAAACTCTAAAAGAACACTTTAGAATTGAATGTTGCATCCACACAAGACTAAACACAACTTGATGCATTTACAAAGTTACAAACATTCAATTTTTAAAATTTTTTTTGGTAATTCAAATTTTATTAAAACACAAAGAAAACTAATTCAAATTATATTAAAACAAACTCCAAGCAAGCAACAAAACCAAAGCAAGGAATTTTCAATATCTCGGGCAAATTACAATTTTGTTTTACTGAATGCTCACTTGAACAAAGGCAGATAATTGTATTAAGATCAGATGAACTATTGTCTTCTCTTCTTTTGTTAAAAAACTATTGTCTTCCTATTCTTCTTAATGGTGCTTCAACATCAACTACTGACTACTCATTTAAAAACAACAATTTCAACTGAAACTTAAAATGTTGAGGCACAAGTAGGAATAAGGGATTCATTTACAGATACTAATAAGAACTTCAAACCAAAGCACAAACGCATGAACATTAATTTGAACAAAAAACAAATTCAATTCAATGTTGGCACTAACTAAGCTCATAAACAGACATCTGAAAACAATTTTCAATGAAGCCAACATAGGACAATGGAATTCACAGCTACTGGAATATGGAAGTTGAGGAATGTCATGCCTCTTTTGTTTCTTGGACAAAACTCAGAGTAATTTGCAGAAGGCAACAGTTTACACCTCCTAAAATAGCAGAACTTGTGGAAGAAGTCTGAGTGGAAAGCTGCAGCAACACACGCGGGAAGAGGTGATGAATAGCTTGCTGGAGAAGACCCAACCGATGGAGATCTTGCTCAGCAATCTTCAACAAGGGTGAATTTTCCATTTCACCTGGGTTAGACACACTGATGTTAGAGGCAGATTTTCCTGCTTTTATAGTAGGTTATAGACTAGAAGATTGTTGCTAGCATTGTGTTTTTTTTATTTTTTTAACACTTTCTACTAGTAAATTTTTGTTTTCCTCGTAATAAAGATTATTCATATTTTCCATTAGCTATATACATTGATTAAGTATTAGTTTTGCATCTAACTAATATGTCACTGATATCATTACACCATCAGATTACGTTTTAGATTAATATATGATGAGAGTGAAATCAACATAAATGAAACATTTTTCCCGTTGCTCAATAATTTATATGAGTGATATTGGTTAGTATGTGATGTATGATAACTTCATAATCCATCATATTATGAGCTAAATCTTTTTTTTGTTTTTGTTTTTCTCTTTTAGCTTCTATGGCATCAGTTTTTTGTTTTGAGCCCCCTTATGTACAATAGAACTACTAGAGAGCATAAACCAAAAAACGAAACTATGACAAAACTAGATAGAGAGGGCATACATAAAAACATATAGAAACCTTAACTAGGTATAAATATTTGATGACAATGCCACAAGTATAACCACTTTCATGCCTTTCCTAGCTTAACAATTACAAATTCAGAAAAGAAAAGAAGGGGGAGAAGAAAAGTGAGGGAAAGAAAATCCTATAACATCAAAATAACCTACAGATGCAACTTTACTTAAGAATCATTTCTTCTTCCATCCTAATGCCTTTGTCCCCTAACCCCAAGAAACACATTTCTAATCTTGTGTAGTTCTTGGAGAACATCTTTCACACTCATTCTTTCATTCGGCATTTTAGCAGAACATGAAACTCCAATTCGAAAGATTGGTACTAGGCAAGCCTCTAGTTTAGAAATGTTGGTTGTACTACTTTGCATGCTCCTACTTGGCTCCTTTTCCATTTCCCATATGATTTGGGGATCAATGATCTGCATTACTTGCTCCGGAAGACACATTTGTACGTAGCTATGGAGGTTTACATTGCCCGTAAACATGTTATTAGTTGGTCTTTTTCCAGTGAACATTTCTAGTAGTAACACTCCATAACTGTACATATCACCTTGCATTGATACCTCCACACCCATGCCATACTCTGCATGCAATATGAAATAGTTAAAAAAAATGCCCAAAATTTTTACTTTTGGTATGATTGTTGAACTAATAAGTTGTATATCTTTTGCTGAAAAAAAAAGGGTTCAACATTTCAAAAGATAAAATTATCTCACGGGTTAAAATCTACGTTCAAATACCATAGGGGTAGGACAGTGGTTGATTTGATTTGTTGTGGTAGCTATACAAACAATAAAGCAAAGTCAAGGCAAGTCATCTCTAAAACATGGCTTAATTTCTATATAATCTCATAATTGGTTTTTTAGTTCACCACAAGATAATAATATAATGTAACTAAACAATATTTCTTAATCAATTTCAACGTAAGAAGCAATAAACAATTACCTGGGGCAACATAGCCAATTGTTCCTCTAATCCCAATTGAACTTGATTGCTGATGAATAGAAATTCCATTGGTTGCTAAAAAAATCTTTGCCAAGCCAAAATCACTCACATGGGCACACAAATCACAGTCAAGAAGAATATTACTTGGCTTTAAATCACAATGAATAAAAGCCATTTCACAATGATGGTGAAGATAATCCAATGCACATGCCACATCAATGGCAATGTTTAGCCTTTGAACAAAGTTCAAGTTCTTAGGTTCATGTTGCTCTAAAAGACTTGGGTGTAACCAATTTTCTAAGCTCCCATTTTCCATGAACTCGAAGACCAAAGCCTTGAAGTCGTTGCCTTTAAAATCAATGCTTGAGCAAGTTGTAATTATCTTGACAAGATTTCGATGGCGAATGTTCTTTAATGCTTCACATTCTGTAACAAAACTCTTGTTCGCTCCACGTTCATGCAGTTTGAGCACCTTCACAGCAACAATTTGTTTATCGGAGTTGAGAATCCCTTTATAAACAGAACCATATCCTCCCTCACCAATTAAGTTGGATGGAGAGAACCCATTTGTAGCTTGAAAAAGTTCTCCAAAAGATATTTGTAAATATTGGTTTTGCAAAGGCGAGGCTAATTTGAATTGCTGTCTTGATCTTTTGTTTCGGTAAATAATAGCTAAAATGCACAATGATAATAGAACAATAGTGAGAGTAACTATTAGAACTATTACTCTATGGTTGAAAGGTCGTTTCCTTTCATTTAAGACTTGAATTGGGCATGCAGGCAATTGCAATAGTTTAATTCCTCCACATAGCTTACTATTTCCAACAACTGAGAAGGCACTAATGTTTGTAAAAACTCCTACATTCGGAACTTCACCATCAAACATATTGTAGGAAAGATTGAGATATTGAATGAATTGAAACTCTCCGAGAAACCTTGGAATCTGTCTAGATAAGTTGTTCCTAGAAACATCTAGTTCTTGAATACCTTTCAATTGTCTGAAGGCCGTTGGAATTGTACCTTCGAAAAGGTTACCATCGATGTAGAGGAATTCTAAAACTTCACAATTGCCAATAGTAGCTGGGATTTCTCCAAATAGTTTATTTTTTGAAACATATAGTCCACCTAGATTTTTCAAGTTACCCACTTCTTGTGGTAGTAGTCCTGTTAAGTAATTTTGACTTAAGGATAGATTAAAGAGGGAAGCCAGACCAAAGATTTGATAAGGTATTGCTCCTGTGAGATGATTGTAATCAAGATAAATTTGTTGTAGATTGGTACAATTGCCTAAAGAAATTGGAATGCTTCCCTCAATCGTATTTGTTGATAGGTCAAGTGTACCAAGCCTACTCAGGTTTCTAATAGACGATGGAATCTCTCCAGCGATATTATTTTTGTCAAGCTTGAGGATTTCCATCATGGAGAGTTTTCCAATGGAATTTGGAATACTACCTGTAAGCAAGTTGTTATCTAGAAAGAGGAATTGCAAATTTACAAGGTTCCCAATACCAAAAGGTATGTTTCCAGATATATAGTTGTCTTCTAGAGCAAACCAAGTGATCTTGGTGGAGAGATTTGCAATAGAATGGGGCAACAAACCTTTAAAATGATTCATATCCAAATCTACAACTCGTAGATTGGAACAATTGGATAAAGAAGTGAGGAAGCTCATTAATTCATTGCCCTGGTTTGTTCCAAGTGAATTGTTAGTAGCAGCTAAAACTTCTAAAGCATGAAGCGTTCCCAGATTCATAGGCATGGGCCCAGTAAAGGAATTGTCGAAAAAATAAATTTCCACAAGTCTCGTAGCATTGGCTATTGACGATGGAATTTGGCCATAGAATTGATTTGTTCCGACACCAAATAATAGTAAATTTGGAAGGGTCAAGCCTAAATCCGGTGGTAGAATTCCATGCAATTGGTTGGCATTAATAGAGAAGAAATAGATTGATGAGATGTTGTAAAGCGAAGTAGGAACGATACCGGACAAATTGTTTGCCGACAGCTGAAGAAACTCCAACTTGGAAAGCTGCCCAAGTTGGGTGGGAATGCTTCCCTCAAGATTATTGTACACTAGAGAAAGCACACGTAGATTGGAAAGGTTCCCAATTGAAAGTGGGATAGTTCCAGTGAGATGATTGGCCTCAAGAACCAAGTGGGAAACATTGGACAAAGAACCCAACTCGGTAGGAATTTTTCCTCCTAGATTGTTACCAGCCATATCGATAACTCTCAAGTGTGAACAATGAGTCAAATTGGTAGGAAATTCACCTTGGAAAGAGTTATTCAAAAGCAGAAGGTACTGCAGACGAAACAACTTGCCAAGTTCTTGTGGGATTTCGCCATGAAAGCTGTTGTTAACTAGATCAATCCTCCTGAGGAAGGTGAGGTTCCCAATTTGAGGAGATACAGAGCCCACCAATGAGAGAGATGACAGGTTTAGGAGTGTCACGCGTTGATGTCGACGACCGCATGAGACTCCTTGCCAATTGCAAAAGTGAATTGAATCATTCCATGAGCTTAAGGCACCCAGAGGATCTCCTTGTATCAAATCCTTGATTGCAAGCAGTGCCTGATGGTCTGTCTCGTTGGTGAGAACTAAACTGGGATTGCCCTTGGCAGTGGTAATCAGTTCAAGAGAGTTCATGAAAAAGAAAATGAAACAAAGTAAAGATGTACTAAGTAGACAACTGAGAAAAGTTGAATTTGTTTGCTCCATTTGGTGTCAAAAATAGAATATTATTATGATGAGATATGGAGCTGATCAACTTGTATACATTAATAGAGAGCCAAATATATGTATTTATAGAGCCAAAGGCTTGGGACCTTTTTTGTTTTTGGTGGCAAATTACACCGGCAAGTCCTATTCTTTCGTCATGGTACTATTTTGTTCTGTGTAATTTTGATTGATTCTATTTTAATCCGAAATTTATGATTTTGTTTTAAATTGGTCTAATTAATTTTAATTTTTATTATTATTAATTTTTTTTTATGAAAAATGCATACATAAGCATCACGTGTCATCCTTTTATAAAAAAATTATAAATTGTTCAACTTTAGTGAGTTAACCTGAACAAATTTAGTGATCGTTTTCTTTCAAAATGCCTAATTGATATTATCAATTAGACAAACGGGACACAAAATTTACGATTAATGATCAAAATTAAGTTAATTAAAATGATAAGGACCAAAATAATATAAAAGTTAAAATGTAGGGACTATCGATGTAATTTGTGTTTTTTTTTTTCTCTTTCCCTATAGTTTGTTGTGTTATTAAGGGGTCATTGCCAAAAAGTCAAAAATTCAACCCCAAGACATATTTGTTTATATTTTATATATAAAAATTAAAATATAAAAGATCTGTTACTCCTTGGTAAAATTAATACATTTTAGAGCCGTAAAACCGAACCAAAGCAAACCAATTTCTATGGTTTGATTCTGATCCAATACCACAGTTTAACGGTTCGATTATACTTCTAATTTTTCAAAAATCAGTTCTTATAGTTCGATTCCTTATTTTCTCTAAAACCGGATCAATCTGATCCAACACTCCAACTTAAATCAGTGACCCTGCGGCTGCTATATGAGTAGAAATTCCCATCTACTCTGAATTTTTGTGCAATAGAAATCTAACTTTTATCAAGTTGAGCACTAGAACCTGAACCACAATTAAGAATTTAATTTCCGTAGAAATATAATTTATGTGGGCCTCTGATTTTCTGTGATGTTGCGCGCTAGGAGCTAATTTTAATGGTGCTGTTTGGTGTAGCTGTTAAAACAGATTATAGCTTATAGCTTAACAGATTATAGATTATGACTTTAATCAGAAGCTGTTAATCTGTTTGGTATAGCTGTTGGATTATAGATTTAAGTTGCTGAGTAGTGTTTGTTAAATAAGCTGTGGAGTAGCTTTTTCAATTATTTTTTATTTTTCATTATTCACTATTTATCTACATTTTTCATAAAAAATAATAATAATATTTTATAGTCCATTTGGGTCTTTTTCTATTTTTAAAAAAATAAAAAATAAAAAAATCTAAGAATATAACCGTAAATTAACATGCCCACAGCAGAAGCTGATAATCAGAAGCAAGGGGTGAGCAGCTTCTCAGAATCAGCTTTTTTGACTTAAAATAAGCTGTTAGAATCAGAAGCTGTTTGAAAAAAGTTTAACCAAACAGTCCAAAATAACTTTTTAAAAGCCAGAAGCCAGAAACTGGCTCAAAAAAGCCCCACCAAACACCCCCAATGTTGACTGCTTTTCGGCCCGTGGCTTCTAGGCTCTCTCCATTAAGGGTTGTTTGGAATATCTTAAATAAATATATTTTTTGTCTTTTTAGATTGAAAAATTAAGGAAAAAAAGATAGATGTTTGGATTAATTTTTTGACTTTCTACGAAAAAATGTGTATTAAAAAATTATATAAATAAGTGTATAGGAGAAGTGATTGAGTAGCCGTACGGCTGTTAGGAGTTGGAAAATAGTTGCCTCCTTTTCGGGTTTGAATTGGACGATGTTGTTTGGCCCGTATGGGCCCACCACAGGTCCCGTTTTGCTAATTGAAACCGTTCAATATGTAGAACTCATCGAGTAATATATGCTTATAAAAAATCACATTGGTCGGATATCGATAGCTATTTGATTATGTTAGTTTTTTGTCAACCATTAACTATAACACCATCTATTGTTTATAGAAAACGGATTTAATCATGTAGCTATCTATATCCGATTAACGTGATTTTTTACAGACATATAGTACTTGACGAGTTTGACACATTCACGGTTCAGATTATCAAAACAGGACCTGTGGTGGCCCCCACTAGCCCAACATTACCCTCCAATTTAATAAATTATATACCTAATTTTTTTTCCCGTTTGATAGCCTTTCCGTCACGTCTTTCTATTAAAATATGTAATAAATGATTTTTTTTATATTTTTAATTTATGAATAATAATAACTTTTTAACTTTTTTAATAACTTTTTATCTTTTTGAATTTTTTTAGAGGTGCCAAACTTGGCCTAAGTACCATGGGTGGAAGAAAAAGTCTTGGTGCATATGGATTCTGTGTTCGATTTCGTCTGTAAGCGTCGCATATTTGTGGGTGAAAAGTTTCTTTGTACTACGTACGTTATGGAGTAAAAATTTAGGCTCTGTTTGGTTGTGTTTTTTTCAATTTTTTTCCCTTTTTTTTTCCATGATGATGTTTTAAGGCTTAAATCAAATCTTCTTTTTCTGCGAACCAGAGACCATGCTCCATGTCTGTGTTGTTGGTGCTGTTGTTGGATGTTCATGGGGATATGTGGGGATCCTGTCTTCCCTCAAACCTCAATTTTTTTTTTTTTTTTTTTTTTTTTTTTTTTTTTTTTTTTTTTTTTTTTTTTTTTTTTTTAAAAAAAAAAAAAAAAAAAAAAAATTTTTTAAAATTTTTTTTTTTTAAAACTTTTTTTATTTTTTTTTTTTTTATAAATTTTTTTTATTGTTTATTTTTGTTTATCATATCATTATCCATCACAAACATCATCCACAAAACAAAAATTCTTTTCCAAAAACAAAACAAACTTTACCAAACAAATTTTCAAACCAAACAATAATTCCACACTTCCAACTCAAAAATAACTCTCACAACAAACTCAAAAAAAATACAAAATCCTACCTTAGTGTAACGTGATACTGATAACGTGATGTCACTAACAAACAATAACTCTATATGTGGAGGGTGAATCTCTATTTTCTAAGAGCATCTCTAATGTAATATTCTTACTAAGAGGATGAAAATAATGTTTTCTATTCAAAAGGTAAATATAGAGAAAGTCACTATTCATTCAAACTCCAACCACAATCCTTTATTTTCTTCATTCAAATTCTATTCAAAAAGTAATTTTTATTCATTAATAAATATTTAATTTTAAAACTTTTGTAAAATATATTTAATATTATACTCATTTTAAAGGTATGATTTTATACTTTTTAATGATGTCAATTTTATAAAAATTAAATTTACAAATTAAAAGTTATTTGTAATATAATAAGAAATACAAAATGAATAGTGTTTTGGAGGAGCCTTCATTTTTTTTATCATCCCTTCAAATATGAAGGATGAATTCATTCTCCTCCCAAATGAAGATGAATTTGAAGGGTGGGTTGGAGGAGACCATCCTTCATATTTGAAGATATGAAGGATGGGTTGGAGATGCTCTAAGTGTCACATATACATTGGAGGAGGGTAAATGGTAAAAAATTATTAGAGGGTGATACCGATGACGTAGTATCACCGCTGACAGAGAGGGAAGAAATTATGAAGTGTTTTAGAATATTGCATGGTTGAGTGTCCGCTTGTTTAGCACATAATATTGTGATCTTATCTCATTTTCTCTAATAAAGAGTTGTGTTTGGATAATACTGTCAATTAAAATTATTGAGTGTTTTTTCTTTGACATTTTTTATTTTTATTTTGGTTAATTATTTTATTTTATTTTTAAACTCGAAAGTACTTCAATGCCCTTATTATACGATTATTCTACAAATACTTTCACAATTTCTCATTTATTGATATTGCATATAATTATTTATATCACATCTACATTTAAAAAAAAAAGAAAAAAAGAAAGTAGTATAAACAAAAAGTGATGGGGCAGAGGGTAACCCAAGCAGTAAAGGCCCCTTTTACCATAACTTGTTTGAGTTTCAAGTCTCTCTTTTAAGATAAAAATATTTGTTATTGTAATATTGTATCAAAATAATAATAATAATAAAAAAATAAAAAGGACTCTCGGGTGATAAATATATATATTCTCACATCTCTTTGTCTCTCTCCCTCCCTCTCTATGTATATATTTGTTGTGTTTTGTGAAATAAATAGCTTGTTTTAGCATTCCAGGGGATTTGATTAGACGAAATCTTGTCGAAATCTGTGTGGATCTGTAGATCTCACTCGACGAGATCTGAAAATTGTTTCAAATCGTTGTGTTAGTTTTTTTAGGATAACTTGTATGATTTTTGTATTCATGCATTTTAGGTGTTTGTTGAAAGCTATAAGAGAAATGACATTATTTGCTAAAGATACATATAATTTTCAGGTAGATAGTTGCCATTAGATATCATCCATGTCTTTCTTTTTAGCTACTGTTGTTTTTGCTACTACTTGTATTCTATTAAGCTAGGCTATATATGCTGGTTTGTTTAAATAATAAGCAACACTTGGTTTCTTCATTTTCTGAGAACTTCCAACGATGACTTGTATATGAGTATTTATTCCTCAGTGGTAACTGGTTTGATTTGTACAAATTGTGAATCTTAAGGGTTGTGTGATTGTTTCTCTCTTTCTACTCTCTCACTGCATTACACAGATCAAGTCCACAGATCATCCTATCTGTGAAAATTAGAGAGAGGAGTTCTGTTTTGTGAAGGACAGATCAAGTCCACATATCAAAAAAAAAAAATTGTCCAGATAAAAAATTAGACAGATAAAATTTGAACAGATAGGGGAAAAATTTGAATAGATATAGACATCCCCCGAACGGCCCGGGAGGATGAATCCCATTCTGTTTGTTTGTGGGTCTACTACAATTCGGACTCAAATTGTCACGGTTCTTAATCTGAACCAAGGAGTCCAAATCCGGCAAATTGTTTTTAAAAACAGATTTTTTGTAAAGAAGTGCCAAACATGGACTGCTTTGCCAGATACAAAGTCGCCACCTAAATATTTTATTTTGGAGGAATTTAGGAAACCCTGACTCGTTTGCCTAAGGCCACGTGTCTGTCATTACCAAAGTTGCCTCGGCTCGGGAACTTGGGTACGATTGGGAAAGGTCAGCTATGAGCACCCCCTATCGCCCGATTCGAAGATCAGCCTCTACTAACCATGATATCTTGTTTTGAAAACATTATGTGTTCTTATTCTGGTTATTAGCTTAGATTTACTATGTTATGCGCACAGCAAACAAGTATAGACTGGGTCGCCTGAATTGGAACGAAACATTTCATGTTTGTTTGCTTGAAAATGGTCTGATGATGCTACCCGCAAGTAGGCTAAGACATGAATTTTGCCACCCTCGAGTGGGTTTAGAAAATATGGTTTTGCCACTTCCAAGTGGGCTTAAAACTCGCATTCAATGCATTGTTCCAATTTAAATAACCAAACCTTCACCCACAGGCATTCAGGTAGTTATATCACGTAAGCAGCTAGCCTCATGGTAATTATGCTATCATGGCAACATTCACACACATATGAGATGCTAAAGCATAAATTCTCACCTAGTACTCCGAGCCAAAACAAGAAGCTAATTAGAAACCATGCATGAATCCTAACTATGCTGAAATGCCTAATGCAGCACATACAGTAATGCAACTAAGGCAGGCTCGGCTATTCTAAAATGGCATATGAGATGCACAGATAACATGTATTCAATTTGGAATTGAAGTACAATGCAGTTAGTATGATGCGCCGAGCTCGGTGCATGCAAGACAAATGTATGAATGCATGCATGCATAGCATAAGGTATGCTAATTTAAATATGCCCTAATACTAACCATCAAAAGCAGGTAAGTAAAAGGGAGAAAGAAGTGGGGGTTGGAAGACATGCACACACACATCCACACTTATTACAAATTCGCCCTCGTTCGGAGGGACCAAAAGAATAATACAAATTAATTAACCTACAAGCTAATTAATTATTACAGATTACCTAATTAATTAACAAATCAATTAAACTAAGGAAAGCAGTAAAAGGCCTCGGGAAGAGGGTCCAATGCATGTGTGCTCGGGTTTGCTCGGAAATCCGTCGCCATGCGCAAGCTGCCTCTGTTTACACTGCTATGCACCTCTGAAAAATACATAAGCCCCAAGGAACACTCTATGGACACTGTGGGATGCCACCGACTAGGAAGAAACACCACCGGCCATTTTGGAGTGGTCATCGACCATCCATTGAGCTCTCGTCCAAATATATTTGGTCGGTCGGCAGTATATATGGCCAGCCGGCCAAAACTTCCTACAGAAACCTGTTTGACAGCAGCAGAGGGCAGACAAGGCATGGCGATGCATTTTCAAAACAATGTTTGCACCATCACCCTCCTTATCATGTTCATGACTCAAAGGAGGATGGTCCTCGACCCTCGGACCACCAATCGCGCATTTCGATGTGTGATGGCCCAAGAGCCAAGTTATGCAATTTTAATGGAATGAAATGCATACAAACAAACAAGAGGCCCAACCTCTATCATGGTGATTCAAGAGGCAAGGCATGCATGCCAAATGCAACCTAAGCATGTGAGCTAAGTATGCAACATGAGCATGGAGGCAAGTATGCAAACATGCAATATGTACTAGGCACACAACCTAAGCTAACAAGCATGCAAGGCATGGAATCAAACCCAAGGACTTAAACTATGGTCATGTGACACATGAAGCAAATGACCAAAGTGAACTAAAACAGTCCTAAATCATGCCAAAACAAGGTCAAAGACACACCTAGATGGCATCTAAATGGCCTATATATACAAGCATACAAAAGAGGCCAAACATGGAGCATAAGATGACAACCTTATAAAGCATTAAAGGGACATCAAATGCAAGCATATAGGCACACCATGAGGACTAAAATAACATGACAAGTGGTTCCAAACCACTGAAATGATGCAAGGATGGCATGCTAGAGGGGTCAATGCTCAAGGCCTACAAGGGAGTTTACATGGTAGCTATACAAAGCAAAGCATGGATGACCCAAACAACCAAAAACAGTCCTCAAACACACTAAAACATGCATAAAAGCTTCACAAAGCTAAGCCAAAACAAGTAAGCATAGTGGTCTAAATGCTAGATACATGTTAAGGCAATTTCATGGCATTACAAGACAAGTATGCAAAGAAAACATGGTGTGTATAAACCAACTTAAAACAATGCTATATCATGGAAAAATAAGCACAAATACTACTTAAGACATGGCCAACATGAACTTAAAAATGGTGCTCACACATGAGGCCAAAATGACACATTTTGAAGCCAATAAGGAGAGGGATGGCCCTCTCCTTCTTAGGACCTTAAACCACCATCCTCACTACTGAAATCCTTCAAGATTTTAGTGGTGAGGAGGCCCAAACAAGGTGGTCCCGGAGCTCACCAAAAATGCACAAAAATGAGGCCAAACAAGGCCTAAGAGGGGGTAAACGACCCCAAACACAAAAGTGGTCTTAAACAAACTTAAAAAGGAGCTCAAAATAAGACTTTTTTCAGTTTATGACAAATCTCAAAACAGCATGCAAGACAGGCTAAAAGTGTGTGCAAAAACGGGAAATAAAGAGGGTAAGAAGTGTTACCCTTGTAGCCAAGAAGCTCCAGCAACTTATGGACCAATGTAGGAAGCCTTCAACCTCTGAAAAACAGCTCCAAGGTGTTTAGGATGGTAGTGGAGGTGTTGTGCTAGGAGTTGGTGTGCAAAGAGGCCAAGAACTACGGACTTTGGAGCTTGGAATGTAGAGATATGGAGGGAAGTGTATGGTTTTTGCCTTAGAAAAATTTCTTGGAACCCTTGCAATGGAAGAGGAGCTCTTCTTTTATAGAGGAAGAAGGGTCCAAGCTTCTCTTAGAAGTTTGGAGCAAAGGGGCCAAGCTTCTCTTAGAAGCTAAGCAAAGGGGCCAAGCATCTTAGAGAAGCTAAGTAAAGGGGTCAAGCTTTTTGGAGAAGCTAGACAAAAGGGGTCAAGTTTCTTCGAGAAGCTAAAGCAAAGGGTTCAAGCTTCTTGGAGAAGCTAAAAAAAGGTTCAAGCTCCTTGGAGAAGCTAAAACAAAGGTTCAAAAGGTTCAAGCTTCTTGGAGAAACTAAAACCAAAGGTTCAAAAGGTTCAAGCTTCCTCAAGAAGCTAAAACCGAGGGTTCAAAAGGTTCAAGCTTCCTCTAGAAGCTAAAACCAAGGGTTCAAAAGGTTCAAGCTTCCTCAAGAAGCTAAAACCAAGGGTTTAAAAGGGTCAAACCTCTTCAAGAAAAGGTCTCGGCCAGCAAAAGTGGCCAGTCGACCAAGACAAATGGCCGGCCGACCAAACACAATGCCGACCAGCCAAAACTTTTGGCCGGTAGCAAGAAAATAGGGCCGGTGGCATCATACCATGGCCAGTGAGGTGTGGGGATGGCCAACAAGCTATTTCCCACCCTCAGAAGCAACACATAAGTGTTTGGTGCAAAACCAAACACAAAACAGGCAAGTCGAGAGGTCTTGAGGCAAGGTGCATGACCGAGACCTCCGAGAACTCAGGACGAACACAAACATGGATGATCACCGAGTGTTCAAACGGTGACGTCCAAGTCTTGAGGACGGTCAAAAATTGAGTGTCTACAGTTGCCCCTCTTTGACAGAACTCGAAAGTCATAAGAATGACGGGAGTGAATGTCAAAGCCCAGAGACGACCCATTTTTGACAAGGCCGAAGACTTAGACAGAGCATACACGCTACAAATAAAGATATGCGCCCGAAGGCAGGGGCAAAATGCAAATGGTATGCAAGAAGATTTTGATAATTGGACTTATACGCTATGCGAAGCCGGTTTGTAATTGGACTTATACGCCGCTTTCATGGCCGGTTTATTTGTAATTGGACTTATACGCTTGCTTGGCCGGTTTGTAGTGGACTTATCTGACTTATACGCCATGCCGGTTTGTAATTGGACTTATACGCTGACGCGAAGCCGGTTTGTAATTGGACTTATACGCTTTCGCGAAGCCGATTTGTAATTGGACTTATACGCTTTCGCGAAGCCGGTTTGTAATTGGACTTATACGCTTTCGCGAAGCCGGTTTGTAATTGGACTTATACGCTTTCGCGAAGCCAGTTTGTATGCAAAACAATGCAATGTACTAACAAGTACAAGTAAGGTGCGCAAGATAGTGCGAATGAAATGCTATGATAGTAAAGATGCAAAGGGTGACAAACTCCAACTATGCTGGAATCATGAGAGGATGTCCAAAACAAACAATTAGGAGTGCATACAACGCAACCTAAGTCAAATTCCAAACACGTCAAAATCGTGTGAGGAAGGAACAAACTCTAACCACGCTGAATTCGTGAGAAAAGGTAAGCAATTCCAAACACGTTGAATTCGTGAGAAGAGGTAAACGATTCCAAACACGCTGTAGTCGTGTGAGGAAGGAACAAAGAGAGAAACATAGGGACATATCCCAGTGTTTCGGAATGGTATAAGCATTGGAACGTATTCCAAATGCTCTTAATCAAAGAGGGGGGAACATAGGGACGTATCCCGGTGTTTCGGAAAGGTATAAGTATTGGAACGTATTCCAAATGCTCTTAACCAAAGAGGGAGAAACATAGGGACGTATCCCGGTGTTTAGGGACGTATCCCAAAGTTTAGGGACGTATCCCAAAGTTTTAGGGACGTATCCCAGTGATTAGAAAGGAAGGAGAAACATAGGGACGTATCCCGGTGTTTAGGAAAGAGAGAGAAACATAGGGACGTATCCCGGTGTTTCGGAAAGAGAGAGAAACATAGGGACGTATTCCGGTGTTTTGGAAAGGAAAGAGAAACATAGGGACGTATCCCGGTGTTTCGGAAAGGAAAAGAAACATAGGGACGTATCCCGGTGTTTCAGAAAGAAGGAAGAAACGTAGGGACGTATCCCGGTGTTTTCAGAAAGAAGAGAAACATAGGAACGTATCCCGGTGTTTAGGAAAGAGAGAGAAACATAGGGACATATCTCGGTGTTTCGGAAAGAGAGAGAAACATAGGGACGTATCCCAGTGTTTTAGAAAGGAAAAAGAAACATAGGGACGTATCCCAGTGTTTCGGAAAGGAAAGAGAAACATAGGGACATATCCCGGTGTTTCGGAAAGGAAAAGAAACATAAGGACGTATCCCGGTGTTTTAGAAAGAAGGGAGAAACGTAGGGACGTATCCCGGTGTTTCAGAAAGAAGAGAAACATAGGGACGTATCCCGGTGTTTCAGAAAGAGAGAGAAACATAGGGACGTATCCCGGTGTTTCAGAAAGAAAAGAGAAACATAGGGACGTATCCCGGTGTTTCGGAAAGGAAAGAAAAACATAGGGACGTATCCCGGTGTTTCGGAAAGGAAAGGAAATATAGGGACGTATCCCGGTGTTTCAAAAA
Source organism: Camellia lanceoleosa (assembly GCA_025200525.1). Lineage (NCBI taxonomy): Eukaryota > Viridiplantae > Streptophyta > Magnoliopsida > Ericales > Theaceae > Camellia > Camellia lanceoleosa. Next base: position 144,187,474 of record CM045769.1, on the reverse strand, counting down.
GAAGAGAGAAACGTAGGGATGTATCCCGGTGTTTCAGAAAGAAGAGAAACATAGGGACGTATCCTAATGTTTAGGAAATAGAGAGAAACATAGGGACGTATCCTGGTGTTTCGGAAAGAGAGAGAAACATAGGGACGTATCCCGGTGTTTCGGAAAGAGAGAGAAACATAGGGACGTATCCCGGTGTTTCGAAAAGGAAAGAGAAACATAGGGACGTATCTCGGTGTTTCGGAAAGGAAAGAGAAACATAGGGACGTATCCCGGTGTTTCGGAAAGGAAAAGAAACATAGGAACGTATCCCGGTGTTTTAGAAAGAAGGGAGAAACGTAGGGACGTATCCTGGTGTTTCGGAAAGAAGAGAAACAGAAAGGAAAGAGAAACATAGGGACGTATCCCGGTGTTTCAGAAAGGAAAAGAAACATAGGGACGTATCCCGGTGTTTCAGAAAGGAAAAGAAACATAAGGACGTATCCCGATGTTTCAGAAAGAAGGGACAAACGTAGGGACGTATCCCGATGTTTCAGAAAGAAGAGAAACATAGAGACGTATCCCGGTGTTTCGGAAAGAGAGAGAAACATAGGGACGTATCCCGGTGTTTCGGAAAGGAAAAGAAACATAGGGACGTATCCCGATGTTTCAGAAAGAAGAGAAACATAGGGACGTATCCCGGTGTTTCGGAACTAAAGAGTGTGCATAACAATGCGATTGAAACGTGCACAATAATGCAAGTGGAAAGTGCGTGACAACGCAAGTGAAAAGGTGTGCATGACAATGCAAGTAAAGAGTGTGCATGACAATGCAATGCAGGTACACAAGGCAGTGCAATAAGGTGCACAAAAGAAGTACGATAAAATGCATTTTCTACGCAAGTATGGGGGCATTTTCTATGCAACATGGAAAGCATATTCTATGCAATACTGAAGACAAGCATATTCTATGCAGAACCGAAAGCAAGCATATTCTATGCATGAGTCATAACGATGCGCGGCACGCATGCAACAAAAGTGTATATGAAAGCTCACATGCTATGCAATAGAGGGGCATCAAACATGTACTCTGGTGCCTCCGATTTACCTCTTGGAGGACTTGGCAATACGCTCAGCTCAAAAGGGGACACCCTGTTTATATTGGCGAGAGATGACATCTGCATGTGAAAACCACAGATGCTGCTTGGACTGCCATTCTGACTTGAAGCAAGCTTACACTTGGGGTCGAGATACACTCATACTCCAGAGAAACGGCGAGGCTTGAGAAGGTGCACCTAGAATGCAGTCTCAGAATTTGCAGAAGTTGAAACACACTAAGATGCTCCAAATTTTTCCTCTTTTCTTTTGCTTTGCAGTCTGGAACCTATATAGCTTTAGATAGGTCCTTGTTCTACTGTTCTCACATGACCTGGGTTGAACCCTGCGGTTTATGAAAGAAAGAATCTTGTTTTTCACAAATGTGGAGAATGGCACAATACTCTGAGCACAAAACGATTTTTTTTTGAAATTGAGAAATGAGTTCTCGACCGGGTATTGAGCCTACAACTGAACACAGCGAAAAAGACTCAATAACGGAAAACAAAAGGTAAACAACCTAAACACATTTATTGACACTCAAACGACTCAAAACAAGAATCGAGACAAACAAAACACACAGACACAACACTCAACTGTGTTACAAAGGTAGGAGACCTCTTGGTGCACGAGGAGCCAGTTTCGCCGGGTATTGTTTCCCACCCTTTCTCATTTGTGATTCTCACATCACTCGGCCCTCAAGCTCTATTTTTCTGAAAAAGTCCTTTTCTCACTTTTTCTCTCATCGCACATCTCTCTATTCTTCAATCTCTCATTTTTCATCCCTTCCCTAGGTGGTTGATGGATGAACAGGAAGTTGCGGGCTCATGCCCCTAGCATTTTGCTAGATTCTCTTTCTTCTGCTCACAACAGTGAACTCCTCCCACAGAGGGGTTGCACTAAGACTGGGTGTGTAGCAAATCTGCAGCTGACATTGGTTGATGATGCTTTGCTGGGGAGTTTGGACGTGATCAGATTTGTCCAGATAAGGAAGTGGAATATCTTGATTCATTTCAGTTCGTGCTTCGCACTTAGCTTGATACCTCGCTGCTTAGAGGATGAGAGAGCTTTTCGGCCCTTTGATGTTAACTTCAGTTGTGCCCTCTTCTGGCGAATACGGTGCCCTTCTTGGCAAGTATGGTGCCCTTTCTGGCAAATGCATTGACAACAGGGAAAGACAGAAAACCTGACTCAACTATGCCCCTAGTTCATTATTTTGACCGTTTTTTGGTTTTCTACTAAAACAATTTTGACCAAAATGAGAGTTAGATCAATATGCTTGTTCGATTTTTGATTTGAAATCATGCAAGTCAGGTTATGAGCACTGAAAATTTTCCTTTTTTGGATCCAAGAAAAGGTCCAGTTTTAGAAAAAGATGGAATAATTTTTGAGAGAATTAGTCAACCTCAATAAAAATTCTCAAAAACTATTTTTGCAAACTGCCACTGCTCAACGAGCATGGAACCTACTCTTGAGATACACGACCTCGGATCCATAAACAATGGAAAATTGCCCCTTGTCTGAAGGACACTGCATGGTAACGGAAAGTTGCCCCTTGTTTGAATGACGCCGCAGCATATTGAATGGCAACAGGAAGTTGTCCCTTGTTTGGATGGCACCATTGCGCATTGTAATCAGTCCTTAGAGCGATGATTACAACCGAACTCTCGGATACAGAGAAGGCAAAGATGGTCAAAACCATGACATGGACACAGTCGAATTTGAAGTGTTTTACGGCTGGACTTCAGAATGAAGTTGCCTACGTATGGGAATCAAGCCTTACGTAGTTCGGGGTTAAGGTACACTCGGGTATTAACCTCTCCTTTTGCGCTCTAACTTTTGCCAAGGCCGCCCTTTCTGGGTTTTCAACCTTGCGAGCTATGTTTTTCTTCTTTTCAATTCTTTTTGTTCTTTTCTTTTCTTTTCTTTTTATTTGTCATTTTTTTGTCTTTGCATTTTTTTCTTCTTCTTTTTTTTTTGTTCTTTTTGTTCTTTTTCTTGCTCTAACTTTTGCCTGGGTCGCCCTTCCGGGTTTTCGACCCAGCAAACCTCTCAAGGGTAAAAGTGTGGCTTGGTCCATGTCAAATGGTTCTGAGATCTCGAATCCGTCTGAATCCAAGAGAGTGGCTGCTGTTCGCTGACGATGTAAGAGTCCATCCAACGGGGGTTGAATTTGCCCCTAGTGTTGTGGATAGGAACTCGGTTGTCCTTCAGCAATGTCTTCTTCTTTCCTCCTTTCTGGGGTTTAGCATTCTTGGCGATCTTCATTGATTTGTGGAATGATCCATCTTCGGCTCTTCGAGCACAATCTGACATCTTTTGCCTCTAGGTTGAAAGGTGTTCCTGATCTAGCTTCGCAAGCTTCTTGATTTGACTTTCTTGCCCCTAGTTCGTGGGCTGCTTCAAATCTGGCCACACAGGCCGTACACTGGGGTTGACCGTCGAACATTCTGAATCCAAGTTCACGGTTTGAAAATGAGGGGTCGAGTCTCGAGGCTGAGAGCGATCCTAAGCTGCACAATCTCAAGAGCGATTCTACATAGGTCTTCGCAAGACCGTGCAAAACATTTTGTTTTTGAATTTTTTTAAGAAAGCGACAAATTGCTCGCGCTGAAGATAGTGTGGAACTAATCTGGATCAAGCCAGGATCCTTCTCAATACTCACATTAACAAACATGATTTCATTCATTAAGGGCTTAGCACGCCTCTCTCTCTCTCTCAATTGATCAAATTTTGCAAAACCCGAGGAATTCCTTCCTCTTCGTTTTTATCACAATGTTTCGAAAAAAGTTTTAGAAAACTTAGGTCGATACAATGAATTCAAGGCACAGAAAAGACACAGCTTCTAGTCAAATACTGCCACCTTATTCAGAACTCCTGGCACAATTGTCACACGGCAGAAGTAAACACGAGAGTGTGAAAATCACTGCTGTTCATTCAAATCTGTTGGTGTAACTGGCTCCAGGCAGAAACAGACTCAAAAGAAAACGAAAAGACAAACACAAAACAAAATAGTGAAATTCGAGGTAACATCCCCGGAATCACTCGACTCCTATATAACAGGACTGACTCGATACGACAAGACAGACCCCAACTGACTCAGTATAAAAAGACTGACTCAAAACAAAAAGATAGACTTAAAACAAAACAACAGAACTGACTCAACACCCAAGTCAGAAACTACAAAACTAGCATTCGCAAATGCTCAAAACAGTGCATGCCAAACGCTACATCCGGAGTAAACTAAGCGCCATCCGTAGGTGGTTCATCCCCCTATCACATCACATTATCCCCCACAAGTTCACTGATCAAGTGCCGATAGACTTTGCAGGACTTGGTGCGACGATAACCTCATTGTCAATCAGATTTTGTATCTCGTGACGAAGACGGACGCAACTGTCAGTGTCATGACCGGTTTGTTGATGGAAAGCACAGTACTTAGTCGGGTCATGCTTTGGAGGGAGATGATTGGGTAGAGGCCGTTGTTCCAACGATTTCAGATGTCCTTTCCTGAGTAAGACCCCTAGAGCTTTAGATAGAGGCATATAAAGCGGGGTGAAAACCCTCTTGCCTCGGGGTAGATAGTCCGAAGTTCCGGGATTTGGATTGGATGTACTAACAAAGGGGGTGGCTTTCTTGGGAGTGGTGGTGACCATTCTAACTTCAGAAGATCTTGCAGCTGCATCACCACTGGTGGTCGCATTTGAACTACGGGAAAATGCCCTCCTGGGCTGCTCTCTGTCATTGTCAATCAGGCCTTGTTTCAAAGCATCATCGATCTGTACTCACATCTCATGCAAATCTGAAAAGGTAGGGAAAGGGAGAACGATTATCTTCTACATGAGCTTGGGTTGGAGGTTGCACACAACCATCCGAATCTGATCTTTGTCAGTGGGCCTAATGGTCATCATTGAGGCCTTGGCCCTCCACCGGGTCACAAAGTCAGAAAAGCTCTCTTTGGGCTCCTGTCTAGTCGTCTCAAGATCACGGGTTGTAATCTTGATCTGTGTATTGTAGGAGTATTGATCGACAAAAGCTTCGGCTATCTCATCCCAATTCCTCTTAACATCGTCTTCCAGTTTTGCATACTAGATGGCTGCTACACCCGACAGGGTCCGGCCGAACAAAGAAAGCTTCTGTAATCTGGTGAGGCCCATCGGCCTTAGTATCTCTGAAAACAACCAGAGATGCACCATGGGATCCTCGGATCCATCAAAGCGGTCAATTTGTGGCATCTTGAAACGGTCCGGTAGTGTCACAGCCGCGTCGGTATACCCGTCCTCAATATCTGGGATGGACTTTACCATCTGGGATGGACTTTACTCTCTGGGATTTCTTGAACAACTTTTTAAGCTTGCTCAATTTCAATGCTGTGGGGTCCGTCTCGAACTCGAAGGGAGAATTTGGCAAATTGGTGGATGTTTTGGACAGCTGGGTTAAAACTGGGGGCGGAGCCAGCCCTGTTGGAATGTCTGTATCTGCCTGGACATTTGGTGTCTCCTCGGGTATTGGAATTCCGGGTGGGGGAGGAACTTGCTGTGAAGCAGACGCTCTGCTTTGTTGTTGTAGCCTGGTGATTAGGTCTGCCTACTGGGCCATGATTGCAGCCTGCTGCTTGGAAAATTTCGCTTGGCGTACAGCGTCTTACTGCATGAGTTTCATAGTTTCCTGCATCTGATGCATCATTGCCTCCATCCTTGACGTATTCTGTTGATCCATCTCACTGACTGGTATATCTATCTCTGTGATAAAAACTGAAGCCTCAGCCTGACTGTTCACCGGTGGGGTGGATAAGGGCCACTGATCTAGTAACTGTTGAACTGGTGATCTGTGCCTAACTGGGCCTTTTACTCTGCCTCTGGCAAACGAACACTAATTGCCCTTGAACTGAATCTCTGACCCGACAAAGTCTATCAACACAAGTCTAATGAATCTGGGGGATCTCAGAGCCTTCTGAAGCTATGTTTCTGAGACTACCTAGCAAAAGAGAAAACAGACAGCATCTCAGCCTGATTTCCCCAAAACAGATGTGAGCAAAGTTGAATGACCATGCTCTCTCATCAATTGGCCCAAAATTCTACTCAGAACTAATACCCTCGTAAATCAATCCCAAAATCTTGGTACCAGAGACCTGATGCCCAAACTTGCAAACTGATACATGCATTCCCTGTAGAGACGCACTCTAAAAGCACATAACAAGCAAGTGAGAGCCAAAACACCCCTATGTTGGGGGTAGGGTTTCCCTGTCCTATTTTGTCAGGAGCTAGGGTTTCACTACGCATGCAGCGGTTTCAAACAACCTAACATCGGGTAAGCAACCTATCCTAGTTTGGAATGGTCACTATGGATTCGAATATACACTAGATCGAATGGTCAAAAAGGGTGCCCCGGTAAAACCGGGGTTTGTGTTCCCATACTGGCAAAGCCCGCAACCGGTCAGCCTTATGGCATGCTTTGACAAAGTCAAGCCTCCGGCAGACCATTCAGGAATAGCAGATGGCTAGCACGGTGTCCTAGGCGCACCAATGCACATGCAATGCAAAGAAACACATAAGTGCAGTCAAAACAAGATATCACGAGTTCGAGTCAAGCTCTCTAAATCCCCAGCAGAGTCGCCAGAAACTGTAGACGTCCCCCGAACGCCCCGGGAGGATGAATCCTGTTCTGTTCGTTTGTGGGTTTGCTACAGTTCGGACTCAAATTGTCACGGTTCTTAATCTGAACCAAGGAGTCCAAATCCGGTAAATCGTTTTTGAAAACAGATTTTTTGTAAAGAAGTGCCAAACATGGACTGCTTTGCCAGATACAGAGTCGCCACCTAAATATTTTATCTTGGAAAAATTTAGGAAACCCTGACTCCTTTGCCTAAGGCCACGTGTCCGTCATTACCAAAGTTGCCTCGGCTCGGGAACTTGGGTACAATTGGGGAAGGTCAGCTATGAGCACCCCCTCTCGCCCGATCCGAAGATCGGCCTCTACTAACCAGGATATCTTGTTTTGAAAACATTACGTGTTCTTATTCCGGTTATTAGCCTAGATTTACTATGTTATGCGCACATCAAACAAATATAGACTGGGTCGCTTGAATTGGAACGAAACATTTCATGTTTATTTGCTTGAAAATGATTTGATGATGCTACCTGCAAGTAGGCTAAGATATGAATTTTGCCACCCTCGAGTGGGCTTAGAAAATATGATTTTGCCACTTCCAAGTGGGCTTAAAACTCCCATTCAATGCATTGTTCCAATTCAAATAACCCAACCTTCACCCACAGGCATTCAGGCAGTTATATCACGTAAGCAGCTAGCCTCATGGTAATTATGCTATCATTGCAACATTCACACACATGTGAGATGCTAAAACATAAATGTTCACCTAGTACTCTGAGCCAAAACAAGAAGCTAATTAGAAATCATGCATGAATCCTAACTATGCTGAAATGCCTAATGCAACACATACAGTAATGCAACTAAGACAGGCTCGGCTATTCTAAAATAGCATATGAGATGCACAGATAACATGTATTCAATTTGGAATTGAAGTACAATGCAGTTAGTATGATGTGCCGAACCCGGTGCATGCAAGACAAATGTATGGATGCACGCATGCATAGCATAAGGTATGCTAATTTAAATATGCCCTAATACTAACCATCAAAAGCAGGTAAGTAAAAGGGAGAAAGAAGTGGGGGTTGGAAGACATGCACACACGCACCCACACTTATTACAAATTCTCCCTCACTCGGAGGGACCAAAAGAATAATACAAATTAATTAACCTACATGCTAATTAATTATTACAGACCACCTAATTAATTAACAAATCAATTAAGCTAAGGAAAGCAATAAAAGGCCTCGGGAAGAGGGTCCAATGCATGTGTGCTCAGGTTTGCTCGAAAATCCGTCACCATGCACAAGCTGCCTCTATTTACACTGCTATGCACCTCTGAAAAATGCACAAGCCCCAAGGAACACTCTATGGACACTATGGGATGCCACCGGCTAGGAAGAAACACCACCGGCCATTTTGGAGTGGTCATCGACCATCCATTGAGCTTTCGGCCAAATATATTTGGTCAGTCGGCAGTATATATGGTCGGCCAGTCAAAACTTCCTACAGAAACCTGTTTGACAGCAGCAGAGGGCAGACAAGGCATGGCAATGCATTTTCAAAACAATGTTTGCACCACCACCCTCCTTATCATGTTCATGACTCAAAAGAGGATGGTCCTCGACCCTCGGACCACCAATCATGCATTTCGATGCGTGATGGCCTAAGAGCCAAGTTGTGCAATTTCAATGGAATGAAATGCATACAAACAAACAAGAGGCCCAACCTCTATCATGGTGATTCAAGAGGCAAGGCATGCATGCCAAATGCAACCTAAGCATGTGAGCTAAGTATGCAACATGAGCATGGAGGCACGTATGCAAACATGCAATATGTACTAGGCATACAACCTAAGCTAACAAGCATGCAAGGCACGGAACCAAACCCAAGGACTTAAACTATAGTCATGTGACACATGAAGCAAATGACCAAAGTGAACTAAAACAGTCCTAAATCATGCCAAAACAAGGTCAAAGACACACCTAGATGGCATCTAAATGGCCTATATATACAAGCATACAAAAGAGGCCAAACATGGAGCATAAGATGACAACCTTATAAAGCATTAAAGGGACATCAAATGCAAGCATATAGGCATACCATGAGGACTGAAATAACATGACAAGTGGTTCCAAACCACTGAAATGATGCAAGGATGGCATGCTAGAGGAGTCAATGCTCAAGGCCTACAAGGGAGGTTACATGGTAGCGATACAAAGCAAAGCATGGATGACCCAAACAACCAAAAACAGTCCTCAAACACACTAAAACATGCATAAAAGCTTCACAAAGCTAAGCCAAAACAAGTAAGCATAGTGGTTTAAATGCTAGATACATGTTAAGGCAATTTCATGGTATTACAAGACAAGTATGCAAAGCAAGCTTGGTTTATCTAAACCAACTTAAAACAGTGCTATATCATGGAAAAATAAGCACAAATACTACTTAAGACATGGCCAACATGAACTTAAAAATGGTGCTCACACATGAGGCAAAAATGACACATTTTGAAGCCAATAAGGAGAGGGGATGGCCCTCTCCTTCTTAGGACCTTAAACCACCATCCTCGCCACTGAAATCCCTCAAGATTTCAGTGGTGAGGAGGCCCAAACAAGGTGATCCCGGAACTCACTAAAAATGCACAAAAATGAGGCCAAACAAGGCCTAAGAGGGGGTAAACGACCCCAAACACAAAAGTAGTCTTAAACAAACTTAAAAAGGAGCTCAAAATAAGACTTTTTTCAGTTTATGACAAAGCTCAAAACAACATGCAAGACAGGCTAAAAGTGTGTGCAAAAACGGGGAATAAAGAGGGTAAGAAGTGTTATCCTTGTAGCCAAGAAGCTCCAGCAGCTTATGGACCAATGTAGGAAGCCTTCAACCTCTGAAAAACAGCTCCAAGGTGTTTAGGATGGTAGTGGAGGTGTTGTGCTAGGAGTTGGTGTGCAAAGGGGCCAAGAACTATGGACTTTGGAGCTTGGAATGTAGAGATATGGAGGGAAGTGTATGGTTTTTGCCTTAGACAAATTTATTGGAACCCTTGCAATGGAAGAGGAGCTCTTCTTTTATAGAGGAAGAAGGGTCCAAGCTTCTCTTAGAAGTTTGGAGCAAAAGGGCAAAGGGGCCAAGCTTCTCTTAGAAGCTAAGCAAAGGGGCCAAGCTTCTTAGAGAAGCTAAGCAAAGGGGTCAAGCTTCTTAGAGAAGCTAGACAAAAGGGTTCAAGCTTCTTGGAAAAACTAAAGCAAAAGGTTCAAGCTTCTTGGAGAAGCTAAAAAAAGGTTCAAGCTTCTTGGAGAAGCTAAAACAAAGGTTCAAAAGGTTCAAGCTTCTTGGAGAAGCTAAAACCAAAGGTTCAAAAGGTTCAAGCTTCCTCAAGAAGCTAAAACCAAGGGTTCAAAAAGGTCAAACCTCTTCAAGAAAAGGTCTCGGCCAGCAAAAGTGGCCAGTCGACCAAGACAAATGGCCGGCCGACCAAACACAATCCCGACCGGCCAAAACTTTTGGCCGGTAGCAAGAAAACAGGGCCGGTGGCATCGTACCATGGCCAGTGAGGTGTGAGGATGGCCAACAAGCTATTTCCCACCCTCAGAAGCAACACACAAGTGTTTGGTGCAAAACCAAACACAAAACCGGCAAGTCGAGAGGTCTTGAGGCAAGGCGCGTGGCCGAGACCTCCGAGAACTCAGGACGAACACGAACATGGATGATCACCGAGTGTTCAAACGGTGACATCCAAGTCTTGAGGACGGTCAAAAATGGAGTGTCTACAATAGATATTTTAAAAAAGTTAACAGATAAATTAAGGGGGTAAAATTGGAAACAAAATATCATTCAAAACTACCAAAAACACTTTTCACTAAACTATTTTACAAAGTGTGAACCTTTTATCAATAAAAAAAATATTCACTGAACCTTATACCTTATACATTCTTTAATTTGAACTTTTCAACAATTAACTCAATAAAAAAATTTGTGACTCCTGCTGGTATTTAAGTAGAAATGCACATCTAACTGTATCAAGTTGAATATTCCTAAAAAAACCAGTTGAATATTTCAACTTGCATATAATACGACAATATAATAATTTAAAATCTGTCTTCGGGACAAGCCTTATTCAGGCTGGTGAAGTCCACGTAGACCCTCCACTTCCCGTTCTTCTTCTTCACGACAACTGTGTTTGATAATCATGTTGGATAGTTTACCTCCCAAATGGCTCTGGCTTCTAACAGTTTATCTACTTCCTCTTCTACTACTTCCACATGAGCCAACGTCGGCCTCCTTGCTCGCTGAATTACAGGTTTGGCCGACCAGTCTACGTTCAGTCTATGGCATGTGACCTCGGGGTCAATGCCAGACATCTCATAAGGCGTCCAGCAAACACCTCTATGTTGGCTCACAAGAATGCTTCAAACTCTTTTTCCTTCTTCTCGGCTAAGCCTGAGCCGAGAAGAAAGAAGCGCTCCTCATCCCCTTGCTGGACCAGAATTTTCTTTAATACCTTCTCGCTTTTGTCGGCCGGTTCTTTGCTGACGTCATCTAGGACCTCCATATCTTCATCCTCAATCTCTACTGTTTCTGTTTCTCGTGCGTTGCAGGTGGCTTTTATTGCTACCATGGAGCAATTCTTTGCCTACACCTGATCCCCTCTGACCTCCTCAATTCCATGCTCTGTTAGGAACTGCAACAGCTGGTGCAGTGTTGAGAGAACAACCCTCATTGTGTGTAACCATGGTCTTCCTAGGATAACATTGTAAGGGGAGGGGGTACCAATCACTGTAAACTCTATTCTCACCTTTTTAGTGCCTGCCTGCACCTCCAAATTTATTGCCCCCAACGGCCATGTCGACGTTCTGTTGAACCCGTCCATTGGACTATTGGACTGTTGCAAGTCATCTCGATGAAGGCCGAGCTCCTTATAATATCGGACATACATGATGTCACAAGAGCTGCCTTGGTCAATAAGGATGCGCCTTACCTGGCATTCTCCAATCCTGAGGGATATTACTAGCACATCGTTGTGCGGATTCTGCACCATGTCTAGGTCGGCTTCAGTAAATGACACCATTGGTCTCTGGTACTCGCCTGTCCTAGGACTCTTCTGCAAGACCTGGTACACATCCTGTAAGTGTTTTACCCTCTGGGTTTCCCCACGTACCTCGTTTTCATTGACCCTAGAGTGAATCACATTGATCACTCGGGTTCCGTCTGCTTGCGGTTGTGGTGCTAGTGGAGGTGGGCTGCCAGTGTCTGGGGTAGCCTTGTCTGCTCTTCTCTCGTCCTGGCCTTATCTACTAGGTCTCTTAAGTAGCCTTGTCTGACCAAGTCTTCCAAATGTGCCTTCAGGGCTCTGCACCCTTGAGTTAGGTGCCCATCTTCATTGTGGTAAGCACAATGCTTCCCAAGGTTTCTTCCTATAAATTTTCTAGGAATCCTTTCTGGTGTTCTGTAATACGGTTGGTTCCTAATCCTTTCTAGAACCTTGTAGACCGGAATCCGGAATACGGTGGTGACTGCCTGTAAGGCCCTCAGTCTTGTTTCTTGCCTGTTATATCCAGTATTACCTCGACCTCGCTTCAGCGAGCCGTTTCTCTTCTCTTGCTTTGACGCCTTTGTTCCCGACATGTCCTCTTCGGCTCTTACGTATTTCTCAATTCTGGCTATAAGTTCCTCCATACTTTTTGGCAATGTTTTTGCCAGTGACTTTCGAAGTAGGCAGTCATCGTTCAAGCCGTTCTTAAAAGATACGACCCCCAACTCTTGGTTGCACCCTAGTATTCGGTTAAAAACCTTATAATACCTCTTGGCATAAGTCCTGAGGCTCTCATCCTCTCTGATTCTCAGAGCCATCAGGGAGTTTACCCTCAACGACTGCATTTTGTTTGTAACAAACCTGGCCACAAATATCTCGGCCAAGCCTTTCCAACTTTTCACATTTCCTTTTGGTAACTTGTGAAACCAATTTGATGTAATTTCCCCAAATAATGAGGGGAAAACCTCGCATAGCAACGGTTCATTCCCAGTATACAATGCCATAGAATTCAGATATAAGCTGACGTGAAAGTTTGAATCGGACTTACCATCATAAATCTGGAACCTCAACATATGAAACCTTTTTGGGGCCTCAAACTTGTCCAACTCGACGAAGAAGGAAGTCTTCAGCTTGACGAGGGACGTAACCTCGGCATTCTGCCTCTTTCTCTGGAGATAGTTTCTTAGATCTTCCTTGGTCCGACCAGGAGCTCGGCTGTCGTCGGATTTCAGCCTCTTTGGTGCACTGCTCTCGGTGTCATTATGAGTCCTCTTGGACCTCCCTCCATTCGTTGCGTCAAAACAAAGCTCCTTCCCCTGAACATGCCGATGTTCCTTAGCATAGGTTTCCTTGACATGAGGTATCTTATGAGACTCTCCTCTCATCAATTCTCCTCGCTAGACCTCCCGTGAAGGCCAATGAGAATACTTTTTTGCCCTGTCATGCTAAGGGACTGTAGGAACTTCTTTCTGTCCCCTTTTCTGGGCATCGTTCTTGGCCGCTGGAATCAGCATGTCGTCTAACGGAAACGGTGGTTGCATAACATTGTTCTGCATCATGAAGTTGACAACTGTCTGCATGTCTGCTAATTTATTGGCCATTACATTCATCTCGTCGTCCCTCCTCAGGTATCTATCCTTCCATACCTGGAGGTTGCTTTCGTTGTAATACTCTCCTCGGCTTACTTTCTTCAGTATGTCTCCTTCTTAGCTGACGTTCTTCTCCCAAGGATTCTGCTTCCGGGGTTCTTCGTTACAATTTTCGTCCTCTATGTTAGGAGCGGCATTCTTACCACTCCCACTTAGGATGTCGTCCCCAATCTTCTCTTTCTCCCCGTCGTTGGCTATCTATTCTCTTTACGTTCCCACAGACGGTGCCAAATTATGTATACTAATTTCTGACCACACTGCCAAACAGGTACTCAGCTGGAAAACACTAGCAGAATAGATTGTGCCCAAACAACCTGTCAAAGAAAAATAAGACTCCGGTGGTGGTTCATCTATCTGGGGGCACTCCGACGATCAAGTCAGTACTCAATTATCTCTCAAAGATGGAAAACAGTGCTTAACTCACTGGCCAGAATACAAAAAGCATACCTCAGACCCACGGGGGTGCCTTGCTTTTATAGTCAGCATTAACCTGATCTCTGTAGAAGCCTAGCTCTTCTTGGACTCTAGCTTAATGCTTATCCTAGACTCTCAAATAGATAGAGATAAACTCTCTAAGAGCTTTATCTTTATCCAGACTGAGGTCCTCCCCCATTCTTGGACTCTTGTCCCTTATCTGTTCATCTCGGATTCCGGTATCTCTGCAGATAACCTTTGCCTAGCCGAGATCACCTCGGTGCCATGACCAAGAGACGTGGCATCTCGGCTGACACTTCGGTGTCACCTTGGCCATGTGTTGTCATTCTCAAAATATGCTCCCACAGTTATATATCACCAAATTTTGTCACGATTTTTATCTCTGAGTACACGGCAAGATATTAGTTGCTATCATTAATGCCTCAATTAATTATCTCCAAACAAGAAACCAACCACACAAGATATATTAAGTCAGCCCATGATCTGGCCAGACTTGTAAACGACTTTTTCGTCTAACTTTGTTAAGGGTATTTTGGAAAGATAGTTAAAAGTTGACTTTTAGCTTTTAATCAAGTTTTTTTGACTTTTTTAGAAAGTGATTTGGGAAGTTAATAAAAAAAATTGGTTTTGGTTGTTTTGGTTAATATTTATTTATGATGTCACATCACAATCAAATGACCAAAATATCCCCACCCAATTTAGGAAATTTACATTTTTGCCTATGTATAACCCTAAACAATATAAAGGGTATAATTGTAATTTCACAGCTTGCTTTTTGGACTTTCCAAATCACTTCTTGCTAAAAAAGCTGCGCTAACTTTTTTATTCCCAAGCTGCAAACGCAGCTTTTAACCTGTGTTTCCAAAAGAGGAATCTTATATTATGCACAGTTGATGTAGACAAATGTAGATCTGCAAATTATTTCAAGCAACGAAAATTCAAGAACGAGTTTTTTTTTTTTTTTTTTTAAACAGGAAAGGACAATGTAGATGGAATATTGAAATATATATATTATTTTATTACTCTAAAATTAATATTTGATTATAAATATTCTAATTTAGTATAGAATAGTATAAAGATTAAATGAGAAGATATCATTTTACCTCATAAACTTTTACTCAAAAATTATTTCAACCCCTATACTTTCAATTATATCAATTTTACACCTAATTTGGGATCAAATAAACTCCTGCTATTAGTTGTCGTCTATAATTGGACAACACTCATTAACGTGGCATTAAATTTCATTTAGAACGTCATTTTGCCTATCAAACTATCCCTTAAAAATTACTTAGACCCCTACTATAGAGAAAAATTAAATTTAAATATTTACTAATAAATTTTATCCAAAAAAAAAAAAAATTAATAAATAATATTTTAGTGATTTGAACGGTTCACTTACCGGTGATAATTAGTTCAATTGGGGTTGCCCTTTGCAATGGTAATTAGTTTAACAGAGTTCATCAAAAAGAAAATGAAACAAAGTACAGATGTACTAATACGTGGACAATTGAGAAAAGTTGAATTTGTTTGCTTCATTGGTTGTCAAAAATAGAATATTATTATGATGAGAAATGAAGCTAATGACCAACTTAGACCATCTCCAACGGTTCACCAATTTTGATATTAAATTTAAATTTTGATAAAAAAGTTACTGTTTGGTACTTTAACGGTTATACCAAATCGATATCAAATTGAGAATTTACCAAGCAATTCATCAAACTGAGGACAGAATACTGATTTCAGCAAATCACTGTGTGTGACCGTTGGAGCAGAAAAGCTTCAGAATTTTACACATGGTGGTCGACCACCTGGTTGACCCCTTGGTCGACCACCCGGTTGACCAACCGGTCGACCAGTGCATGAAAAATTGGCTTGCGAAAGTAGGTTCAAACAGTTCAAAAAGGTAAAAAAATAATAAAATTTGTCTTTACCGGTCGACCAATCGGTCGACCCACCGTTCGACCAACCGGTTGACCCACGGAGGTAGGTTCAAACAGTTCAAAAAGGTTTAAAAAAAAAAAAATTGGCTTTACTGGTCGACCAACCGATTGACCCATTTGAAATTTGATGCACCGTTGGAGCTAGTGATATCAAATTTGATGAAATGAATCATTTTTTACTCAGATTTGGTGAAAAAAGAAATTCATCGTTGGAGATGCTCTTATATTCATCAATGCAAAGCCAAATATATGTACCAAGAGGGGTTGGTTTAGTGGTAAAGTCTTTGTATTTCTCGCTCAAAGTCTGTGTTCATGTCTCTATAACGCCTTATTTTTTAGCACATGGAGCACGCGAAAGGCCTAATAAGCTTAGGCCTTGATGTAGATGTAGTGAGATTCTCTGCAGATATGCTGTGGGTGCTAAAGAGTAATGCTCCTTGGTGGTATGTGAAGTAATTTATCTACATATCTATTTTATAGATCTAAATATATATATATATATATATGCATTTATAAAGCCAAAATCTTGAGACTATTTATTTTATTTTATTTTTTGTACTCTTAGTTTATTGTTTATTATGTTATTAAGCGTCATTGCCAAAAAGTTAAAAAAGTCATACATATTAATCAATTGGCTTTTTTCTCTCAATTATCTATTCAACTTTAAAATATTTCCCCAAACACATTTAGTCTATAATATATTAATTTTGTTCACCTCATATTTGTTTGCATTAGTCCATAATATATGTGGGTCACATACATTTAGTAGGTTAGTTTAAACATGTATTTGAGTTAAGATAGTAAAGTTCAGAATCTACTAAAAAATCCAATTGGTAAACGATTATAAATAGTCATATGAGCTTATTCATCCGGCAACTATTGTGTCCAAATCCCATATTTTAATGGGTTTTTTAGGTTTTAACTAGTCAATGGGCTAGTATGAACTTGACCTATTTAAAAAATTAAAACCATATTCCATCCATAAGCTCAAATCTTATGAGTCAAAATTAAATCGAAAAGGACTACACATTTTTCATTACACTTATATTATTAAGTTCTACACATTTTTCTTTCACATATTTTTAATATTTTCATTAGCTCTCTTTTTTTTTTTCTTTTTTTTAAAAACATAATTCAAGTATTTTGATTTTTTTAAAAAAAACCTTTTTACATCTCATATAATCCAAAAAAAACAACCAAGTAACATATAAAAACAACCAAGTAACATATAATACCTACAAATGGAGAGAAGGAAAAAAAAACATAAATAAAAAAAATAAAAACTTTAAACATGAGAATAAAAAATAGTACTTTACTCATTAAATCCAATAAAAAAAAAGGTATTTAGACATTTTATGTACAATTACATTTAGTGTAATTGCTAAAATATAATTTTTTTTGTCAACTTTACTTAACTAAAATAGCTAAATGATTTATATTGAAACAAATCAAAAAATTAAGATTTAAATTGATAAAATTAAAAATTTAAGATTTACTTTGTTGTAAAGGCCCAACTCTAAATTTTTATCTTTCATTTTTTTTTTTATAATTATCCCTAAGATTGATTATCTATATAATTTGATTATTTTATATGGTAGGTATGAAAGGGAAATGTCTCTCACATTATTATTATTATTATTATTTTTAATATTGCAACCATGACTAAAATTAATTGCTGAGCTCAATAACGTATACACTGGTTTTCAATCAAAATAAACACGTTATCATAAGTTTCAACTTGAGAGAGGAGTTAGATTTAGTGGACTCATTTTGGAATTGAATTATGTGATTTAAATCATTCATTTTTTTAATAGTTATTGAGTATAATATTTATATAAAAAATAAAGATGAATAGATATTATTAATTATATGTTTGAATTACATTTGTGTTAAAATATGTATAACAAATATAATTTCAAGAATATTTATAAATTTTTTATAATGTAAACATGATTTAAATATATAGTTATCAATATCTGATTATCTTAATTTTTAATATAAATATTTTATTTAACAAATTTTAAAAAATAAATAATTTAAAACACCAAATCCCAAAATATGCATGCCAAATTTCAAATTTCATACGTACTGACATATGATCATAACGTGACGGTAACTAGAATTTTAATGGCTAGACTTTTTGTTTTTGAACAAAAATAAATAAATAAAAGAAAAGGCCCATTGGTTGAAGTCAATTAAAAGCATCTCCAACACTACACTTCTTTTTTCATCAAATTTGAAGAAGAAAAGGACGATTTTCTCAATTTGATACGAAGCGCTTCAACGGTGAGCATCAAAGTAAAATTGGGGAGGTGGTCGACCGGGTGGTCGACCGGCTGGTTGACCAATCGGTTGACCGGCAAAGGCAATTTTTTTTTTTAAACTGTTTGAACTGTTTTTGACCCGTTTGAACCCATGTATTTCAAAGAGAACCAGGCGACCGGTTGATCAACCGGCCGGACAACCGAGTGGTTGACCGGTGTACCACTTTCAACGGTCAGTAACAGTGATTTGGTAAAATCTCTGTCTTGGTATCAGTTTGATGTTTTGTTTGCTGAATTCTCATTTTGATATGAGTTTTGGTGCAACGATTGGAGCTTGAAAATGTGGATTTTTCATCAAATTTTGAATCTGATGCTGGGTTTGGTTCACCGTTGGAAATGGTCTAAGGCACACAAGTCCCTTCAATTTTGTCTTAACTTTTGGGCCATTTTGGGAGCTTTAGGGCTTGTTTGGTTTGTTTTTTGGAGAGTTATTTTTAAATTTTTTTTTAAAAAAAATTGTTTAGTTTGTGATTTTTCTTTAAAAAATTTCAAAATCACTCTCTCTTACACATTAATCAATCACTTTTTTTTTCTCTCCACTTTCCCCAATCACTTTTTCTCTTACATACATCTACCGAACTTGTGTGGGTGAAAATCTGACTACACTGCAATCTTAGTAACCAGCTGGAGAGCACCGCCAGAATAGATAGCACCTGGCTGACCTGCAACAGAAAGAGAAGATTCCGACGGTGGTTCATCCACCCGAGAGCACTCCGACGATCAAGTCAGTATATCTCTCAAAGATAAATGAAGTGCTAAACTCACAAGTTTGAGTATCAAAAGCATACCTTAGACCCATGGGGGTGTCTCTCTTTTATAGCCAACTCAATCCTAGTCCTAATGGAAGCCTAACTCCAATGGACTCAGGATTTTACTGGTAATCTTGGACTCCCAATAGGATCAGGATAAACTCTCTAAGAGTCTCATCTTTACCCAAACTGAAGTCTCCTCCCATTCTAGGACTCTTGTTCTTTATCCGCTTATCTCGGATTCCGGTATCTTCGGAGATAACCTCGGCCTAACCGAGATGGCCTCGGCATAACGACCAGGACATGTGGCACCTCGGCTGACACGTTGGCATCACCTTGCCACGTGTTGGTACTCAGAAAATATATCCCCACACAACTACAACAAAATATCAAATCATTCCAAATTTTCAAACTCCAAAATTATTTTCAAAATATACAACCAAACAAACTAAAAAAATTTTTAAACTCTCTCTTCAACTTTTTTTTTTTAAAAATTAATCTCAAAATACAAACTAAACACACACTTTTGTTTATAGGGTTATTTTGAGAAGATGATTATAATCAGCTTTTTAGTGAAAAGTTGATTATAATCAACTTATAATCAGTTTTTTTGTGAGAGAAGAGGTGAGTTATAATTCAAAAAGCATATCATAACCGTGTTGCCAAAATAGGCCTATATATTTTGAAAATAGTTTGAGAGTTTGGAAGTTTGGAATGATTTGATATTTTATTATAATTGGGTAGATGTGTGTGAGAGAAAAAATGATTGATTGATGTGTAATAGAAAGAGAAGTAATTTTAGAATTTTTTGAAAAAATTTATAACCAAATATGTTTTTGAAAATTTTCTTCCAAAAACATGTTTTAAAACACAAACCAAACACACTAGCTTTTTAGTTTTTTTTTTTTTTTTTTTTTTTTTGTATTTTATCTTTTTTTGGGTCACATTATTCTTTTTAGGGTAAATTACAAACACCCCCTTGAGGTTTAGTGAAAATACAGATTCTCCCTTGAGGTTTGAGAAATTACAAATTCCCCCCTGAGGGTCAAATTTTCATAATAAATTAGGAAAAATTAGGGGGGAATTTGTATGAAAATAAAAACCTCAGGGGGCAATTTGTTATGAAAATATAAACCTCAGGGGGTGGGATGTAATTTCTCAAACCTCAGGGGGGAATCTGTATTTTCACCAAACCTTGAGGGGGTGTTTGTAATTTGTCCTTTTTTTTATTATTTTATATATTTTTTCAAAAAAATAAAAAAAAAATAGAAAATCAACTTTTAGCGTACTTTTCAAAACACATTTCTTGAATGAACTGCTTCAGTCTAAATATGAAGAAAAAATATTAGGGTTGAGTCCGGTTATATTTTCAAATCAATTTTTGAAATGAAAAATCTAAAAACTTGTTTAGTATATAATTTTTGAAAAATTATCTTCAAAATTATTTTTTTTTTCTTTTCTTTTCTCACATTCTACAAATTAATTAATTAATTATTCTCTTCTTTCTTTTTTTTTTTTCTCACATTTTACACATTAACCAATTAATTTTTCTCTTATATTCATCTAGTTAATTATAAAAAAAATTATAAATTATCCCAAATTTATTTTTAAAACATACAATCAAATAAAATTTTAAAATATGCAAACTCTTTTTAAAAATTATATTTCAAATTTTTTTTTTTTGGTTACAGGAAAATTCTCCCACTCTCCCGCAGGTCCAACGCAGCGCCCCTTGAGGAGATCACCAGGGTGTCCTGTTGGCCGTTCCGAGCAAGAGACTATAACCTGGAAGCTTGTCCCGACCTCACAAGGCAAGCTCCGGTAAGTCAGGACTCGCACAGCGGGGGAGCATTGAACCCACACCAAGTGCTGACTAGACAACTTGAGGTCCAACCTCCTAACCAACAGTGCTTCGCCCAAGAGATTGGCCCAAGAAGAGGTGAGAATTGAACTTGTGACCTTGAGATTTAAACCCCAAGACTTTACCACAATGCCACAAAACACAAAACGGAGCCTACCTCTGTTAGCTGTATCTCTTGAGTGAACTGCTCCCCTATGATTATGATGAAAAAAAGTCAATAAAGGCACATTTGCACCTGATCATGTCGGCTTATTTATATAATAAAATATTTTGAGAATATAATGAAAAATTAATTTTTTAAAAAAAAATATAAAACATATAAAAAAATATGTAATTTAAAATGAATTTAAAATTAAAAAATGACGTTTAATCATTTTCTCAAGATAACCCAAAATGATCAGATAACTCTTATATTCAGTGACGGAATTAGGAGAAGACTATTGAGGGTCATAGCCTTCTTGTTTCTGTAAATATTATTATTTGCTATAAAACTTTAAATATATATATAATTTTATATATAAAATGACCCCCAGTATAAAAAAATATATATATGTCATTCTTCTTTTATCTTGAATTCTCTTTTTATATTAAAAAAAATTTATTCATCCTATTATAAATTACTTTTATGATATTTAAATTTTTTTTATGTATATATAATCTATATACATATATGTATACTTTGTATATATGATAAAAAAATTATTTTTTTTTAACCCCTTCAATAATAAAATTCTGATTCCGTCCTGCTTATATCGACTCTTATATTGGACAGCCATATGATCGTAACGTAAACCTAACTAGAATTTTAATAGCTAGGCTTTTTGTTTTTAAATAAATAAAAGTAACAATAATGTTCCGGACCTCTAATTAGAGCTGCAAAAGTGCAGCTCTAATGAGCTGTCAGCCCCTTAAAAAAAAAAAAAAATAGTGAGATAAAGACAAAAAAGCGAGCACTAAAAGACAAATTAATACTCTTTTAGTGCTATTTTTTTTTTTAGAGGTATGAAGCATGACTGTAAAAGAAAAGACTCTTCTGTTAAAGTCAATAAAACAAGTCCCTTCAACTTTGTTTAAAACTTTGCTTTCTTGACTGACTGTTGCAGTCTAGCTATGAAGAAAAATTATTAGTAGGTCTTTTAACTTTGTCTCTTGCCTGAACTGCTCCGCCATGGCTATGACGAAAAAAGTCAATAAAGGCGCACAATCCCTTTAACTTGTCACTTGACTGAACTGCTCCGGTTTGATTATGGCGAAAAATTATTCAGCTCGTTTGGTTCTGTTGTTTAGAAAATAATTTTTAAAAAATTTTATTTTTTATTTTTCTTATTTTAATATTTTAATGAATTTTTTTAACATTTTAAATAATTTTTTTAATTTTTAAACATACCTAATGATATGGGTAGGCCCATAAGGGCCACGGCCCACTATGAGTAAACCCAGGCCCACCATTTAAACCCCATTGCATAACCCGGTTGGTAGAACTCAGCATCACTGGAAGCCAACTGGACAGAAAAGGCCAATGATATTTGGACACACGGCAGAGTCAGGCGCAGGCCACATCAGCAGACAAAGATCTGCAAAGTTATTGCCCACAGCACATCACCATTAATGCAATCCATCACAGCATTTATTGCGATAGCACCCCTCAGCCGGAACAGGACCCCCTTACCCTGAACAAGTCAAGCTACGACACAGGCTTTCGGCGGTGAGGGCAAGTCGACAGAGACAGTGAAATGATTACCAGGAGATATAAGCAAAGATGAAAGACAAGAAGAAGGTTAAGCTTTTCTAACTCCTATCTCTCTCTCTCTCACAATCTCTATCGCCCAGACACTAACTTGTTCGTCGGAGGGTTCACAGGGGGACTACCCCGTTCCCCATTGAAC
Source organism: Camellia lanceoleosa (assembly GCA_025200525.1). Lineage (NCBI taxonomy): Eukaryota > Viridiplantae > Streptophyta > Magnoliopsida > Ericales > Theaceae > Camellia > Camellia lanceoleosa. The sequence continues at coordinate 144,164,927 of CM045769.1, read as the reverse complement.
TTGCTTGCAGGTTGCTCCGGCGAGGTTTCGACATCCCGACCCAGATTCAGGGAGCTTGGATCAGCATCGTTGACACCCATCCACCTAGAAGAATAGCATCATCAGTTGGCGCTGTCTGTGGGAACTTGGTTCTTATCCGCGCGCCAGTTGTGTTCATTGTCGCCGGAGACCCTCGTTCCAACGATCCTTTACCTCTACCCGTCGAGGTGTATGGTCACGACTAGATCCATGGCTTCTCACCACAATGCCGTTGACCACCAGACCGACCCTCCCAACCCAAACCAACCGCCACAATATTTCATCGAGCTCACCAATAGCATCAACCGCATGGCCGAGCAAAACCAGGCCCTGATAAATGCCTTGCTCCAAAGAAATCTTCCCGTGCCACCTCTGCCACCCCCAGGTGATCTGCCCCATCTGGAACAAGTCCTGAGCCACACCATCCCACAACCCAACCTCCCTAACTTTGGAGGCTTGCAACCGCCTCACCCACAAGCCATTCCACCACCTCCACCTCCACAACCATCAATCATACCACCAGCCCCAGAACGGGAGGCTAGCAGTGTCAAATTTCATTCCTTCCGGTGGAGACAATATTCCTCTCGATGCCGAGCTCGAGCCATGAAGCACCAGCTCCAAGGGGTCATGCAGAAGATCCAAAGACAAGCCTTCGCCAATCAAGAACTCACCATTCATTGCCTCTATCCGAGACAAGCCCCTGCCAGCCAAATTCAAGATGCCCACCATCGACTCCTTTGACGGTACGACCGATCCAGTCGACCATTTGGAGACTTATCGCATCCTCATGATTCTGCATGCCTTCCCCGATGAGATCATGTGCCGAGCCTTCCCCGTGACATTAAAGGGTGGTCACCACCGTGGTTCACCGATTACCACACAGACTCTGTCTCTACCTTCCAGCACCTCAGCGACTCTTTCCTCAGCCACTTTATCGGAGCCCAACGCCAGCGCCGCCCGGCAACCCAGCTCCTTAACATCCGCCAGACCGAGGGGGAGTCACTGCGCAGCTTTGTTACTCGCTTCAATACCGAAGCTTTACAGGTTGCTGAAAATGATGACAAAGTCATTCTCACCGCATTCATGGCCGGGCTGCGGCCGTCTGATTTCCTCTTCTCCCTATCCAAAAACCCCCCGACCTCCATGGCAACCCTCCTCTCCAAAGCTCAAAAATACATGAATGCCGAAGACTCATTAGCCGCTCGGTAAGACCCAATCACTAAAAACCCGACCCCCAGAGATAAAAGAAAAGACCCCGAGCCCCGAAATACACAATACAACAACCAAACACCCCCTATCCCGACCGACCTCCACGCGCAGACCGGCCGGCACACACCAGACCGCCCGGTCGGTTCGAGAGGTATACACCGCTTAACTCCCCTATGGAACAGGTCCTCCACCAAATCCAAAGAGACTACCCTCTCAAATGGCCCCAGCCTTCACGAAACCCTTCCGGTCGGAACGACCAGTCTAAGTACTGCCGCTTTCATCAAGACCATGGTCATAACACAGACGACTGTATCAACCTCAAGGACCAGGTCGGTCGATATGCCGTCAAATGGCTTCACCGACATTCGCCCCCAGCAGAGGCAAAAGACCGAGCCCCTCAGACATGACCGCCGGCGGACCCCACCTAGACAACCAGCCCAGCCAAACCGAGGTCAAGATCGACCCCAACAACCCCAACCCCCCGGTCATCCTCCGCCGCCAGTCGGTGAAATCCGGGTCATTTCAGGTGGCTTTTCTTGTGGAGGCCCCTCTAGATCAGCTCAAAGGGCAGAACTCAGGAAAATCAGACAGGGCTCAGACAAAGCAGTTGTCACCGTCGACCGACCAACGAAGCAGCCCAAGCAGTGGACAGAGCCCGTTACCTTTTCTGACACCGATTGCACAGGTGTCCGCTACCCTCATGACGATCCTCTCGTCATCTCTGCCATCCTATCGAACTACAAGGTCAGACGCATTCTAGTCGACAACGGCAGCTCCTCAGACCTCATATTCCTCAACTGTTTCCGCCAGCTCAAGATCGGAGAGGAGAGCCTGACCCCCCTCCAGACCCCGTTGGTCGGTTTCACTGGCGACCGGGTCACGTCCATTGGCTCTATCGATCTCCCCATCACCATCGGAGAGTACCCCAAGCAGACCACAAGACTACTCACATTCCTGGTAGTCGACTGTCCTTCCGCCTACAATATGATCCTCGGCCGCAGTGCCCTCAACGCCTTTCAAGCTATCACATCGACTTACCACCTCGCCATAAAATTCCCAACTGACCTGGGGGTCGGCACGGTCAGGGGGGAACAGACTATAGCTAGGGAATATTATGTTGCGTCGCTCAAAGACGTCAAGTTGAAGGAGGCCATGATCATCGAGGGGCTTGACGCCCGGGATGAAGACGAGCTGGTCAGGGGAGAGCCAGTCGAGGAGCTAGTTGAGGTCAGCATCGACCCCACCAACCCACTCAAAACCGCCAAGATCGGCAGCCAACTATTGCCCTAAGCAAAATCCGATCTTACCGCCCTGTTGACCGAACACAAGGACGTCTTTGCTTGGACCCATGCGGACATGCCAGGCATTGATCCCTCCTTTATTACTCATCACCTCAGCATTGAACCCCACTTCCGACCATACCGTCAAAAGCAGCGTATTTTCCATCCAGAACGCAATAACCTCATAGCCGCAGAAGTCGACAAACTCCTCGCAGCTCAATTCATCCAGAATGTTGACTATCCTAAGTGGCTGTCCAATGTGGTTCTAGTTCGCAAGAACAATGGCAAGTGGCGTCTCTGTGTCGATTATTCAAACCTGAACCGAGCTTGTCCTAAAGATAGCTACCCACTCCCTCGCATAGATCTCCTGGTCGACGCCACGGTCGGTCACCAAATGCTCAACTTCATGGATGCCTTCTCTGGGTATAACCAAATCATGATGCACTCATCCGATCGGGAGCACACATCCTTCATCACTGACCGAGGTACCTACCACTACTGTGTCATGCCGTTCGGACTAAAGAATGCCGGGGCCACTTACCAACGGTTAGTCAACACTGTTTTCCAGCATCAGATCGGTCGAAACATGGAAGTATACGTGGACGACATGTTGGTCAAGAGCAAACTCTCTACTGATCATCTAGCCGACCTCAGAGAGACCTTCACTACCCTTCGCAAATATCAGATGAAACTCAACCCAGAAAAGTGTGCCTTTGGCGTAGGATCTGGAAAATTCTTGGGTTTTATGGTCAGTCAGCGCGGCATCGAGGCTAACCCCGAAAAGATCAAAGCCTTGATTGAGATGCGGTCACCCAAGACTGTTAAAGATGTCCAAAGACTCACTGGTAGAGTGGCAGCCCTCAACCGTTTCATTTCCCGCGCAACAGACAAGTGCCTACCATTCTTCAAAGTCCTCAGGCAGACCTTTGAATGGACAACCGAATCCGAAGAGGCTTTCCAACAGTTAAAGCAATGCATGGCCAACCCACCCCTCCTCTCACAGGCCATCACAAGTGAACCCCTTTTCCTTTACTTAGTAAAGGTCCGCACCGCCCAAGCGCAGCCCTTATCGAGAAGACACTACCCAACGGCGGCCTACTACATAAGTCGAGCTCGAGGAGCAGAGCAGAACTACCCATTGTTAGAAAAGTTGTCCTTGGCTTTGGTCACCGCCTCTCGACGGCTCCGCCCTTATTTTCAAGCCCACTCCATAGTGGTCCTGACAGATCAACCCTTGAAGAAGGTCATGCAGCAACCAGAGCTCTCCGGCAGACTGATGCAGTGGTCATTAGAACTCAGCCAGTTTGATATCTCCTACCACCCTCGAACAGCGATCAAGGGGCAAGCTGTGGCCAACTTCATCATGGAATTCACCAACCCAACACCGACCTCTACCACAACAACCCCACCAGCTCTTGCCGACCTTGAAGACCCTCATTCCTGGACTCTCAATGTTGACGGGTCATCCCGCAGGGAAGGCAGTGGGGCTGGCATCATCCTCACTTCTCCTGAGGGCGGATATTTTAAGTGCGCTCTTCGTTTCCTGTTTGAGGCTAGTAACAACGAGGCTGAGTACGAAGCATTGATAGCGGGTCTCCGCCTTGCCAAGGACATCGGTGTCAGCCACATCCAGGTATTCAGCGACTCCCAGCTCATCGTTGGTCAGATCACGGGGGAATTCGACGCCAAGGACGACACAATGAGGGGCTACAGGGATCTGGCACTACCCCTCATCCGCCTTTTCAATACCTTCCACGTCAGGCACATACCCCGGGCGGAAAACTCCAAAGCAGATGAAATGGCTCAGCTGGCCTCTGCTGACCACTCCAATCTCAGCCATGATGTCCGCCTCGAATACCTATCCCACCCAGCCATCTCGCCCGACCCACAAGAAGTGCAGTTCCTCCAGACGGAACCCATTCCTTGGGCGTCTGATATCTTCCTCTCCTTGGGCGATTTCTCACGTCCATACCTGCGCTGCCTTAACCCCGCCCAAGCAACCTATGCAATGCAGGAAATCCATGAAGGAGTCTGCGGCAATCACTCAGGTGGTAGGTCACTCGCTCACAAAATACTCCGTACAGGATACTTTTGGCCGACTCTCAACAAAGATGCCACTGATTTTGTGCTTAAATGCGACAAGTGTCAGCGCTTCGCCAATATCCCCCATGCTCCTCCAACTGAGCTGATCAACCTCTGCAGCCCTTATCCATTTGCCAAATGGGGGATCGACTTGATTGGTCCATTTCCCACTGGCCGAGGCCAGACCAAGTTTGCGATTGTTGCCATCGACTACTTCACCAAGTGGGTCGAGGCAGAACCCCTCGCCACAATCACCGAGCGGAATACTACTAAGTTCATTTGGCAATCGATCGTCTGCCGCTTCGGCGTTCCCCAGGCCATCGTCTCTGACAACGGCAAACAGTTCGACAACGCCAAATACAGGAAATTTTGTGCAGATCTCCAAATCCAACCATGTTTCTCTTCTCCCGGTCATCCCCAAGCAAATGGTCAAGTTGAAGTCACCAACCGGTCTCTCCTGAGGATCATCAAAACCAAACTCGAAGCTGCTAAAGGCCTTTGGGCAGAAGAACTACCGAATGTGCTCTGGGTTTATCGCATTACGCCTCAACTCCTCTTGAGGAAACCCTTCGCTTAACATACTGTTGGCCGAGGTGGTCATCCCCGAAGTCGGTCTGCCACCCTGTGGTCTTGCATCCGGATCTTGCCTCAACAGAAGAACTCCACCGAGCAGACCTAGACCTCATCGAAGAACTCGTGGAGATCACGCCATCGATTGGCCTCGTACCAACAGAAAATGAGAACACACTACAATCGCAGAGTCCGACCTCGGGAATTCTCCGTAGGGGACCTTGTCCTGTGAGAAGCAACCCTCGCCACAAAGAACCCAACCGAAGGGAAACTCGCAGCCAAATGGGAGCGACCCTATGTTGTGAAAGCCCACCCACGGCCAGGCACCTACCGACTTCAAGACATGGATGGCCGAGATCTTCCCCACCCCTGGAATGCTGAACATCTGAAGCGTTACTATCAATGAATTCCTACTTTTGTATTGCCAAACTCTTGTATCTTCTTTCTTTCAATACATAGTACAAATATCGATTGGAGTTTCAACCTTCTATATTTCAACTGTCTTAATATAGCTTCCACGAAAAACTTTCATTTGCAGCACTTTCAAAAGCCTCAGTCCGACCTGAGCACTTTCAAAAGCCTCAGTCCGATCTGAGCACTTTCAACAGCCTCGGCCAGACCGAGCACTTTCAAAAGCCTCAGTCAGACCTGAGCACTCTCAACAGCCTCAGTCCGACCTGAGCACCTTCAAAAGCCTCAGTCCGACCTGAGCACTTTCAAAAGTCTCAGTCAGACCTGAGCACTTTCAAAAGCCTCGGCCAGACCGAGCACTTTCAAAAGCCTCAGTCAGACCTCAGCACTCTCAGAAGCCTCAGTCCGACCTGAGCACCTTCAAAAGCCTCAGTCCGACCTGAGCACCTTCAAAAGCCTCAGTCCGACCTGAGCACTTTCAAAAGCCTCGGCCAGACCGAGTACTTTCAAAAGCCTCAGTCCGACTTGAGCACCTTCAAAAGCCTCAGTCAGACCTGAGCACTTTCAAAAGCCTCAGTCCGACCTGAGCACTTTCAAAAGCCTCAGTCCGACCTGAGCACCTTCAAAAGCCTCGGCCAGACCTGAGCATTTTCACAAGCCCCAGTCAGACCTATGAATGAAAGCTTATAAAGCCAAACACTCAGTCATAATCTGACTCTTAACCATAATTTCAAAATAATTTGACACTTAGTCATATTTTAAAGATGCTCCCCCATATTTCATTTGAAAATCACATCTTCAACATTACATTTCAGTCTACTTTTTCAAGCTAATTTGACACTTAGTCATATTTTAAAGATGTTCTCCCATATTTCAGTTGCAAATCACATCTTCAACATTACGTTTCAGTCTACTTCCACGCTCATTCAATGTGAAACGTTACTTTCCAGACTCCCCCCACACTTAAACAAATTTGCCATTTCACTCTGTATTAGAAAATTCCTTGTCCTATTCTGACTTGGATTCTGGCATGACTTTAGTTTCACCTTGCTCTACTGCCTAGCACAAGCATTTGCTGAAAACGTCAGTGCACAAAATAATCCCAAGAAAAACAAACCAAGACCAAACCAGCACAAGGGGAAATATACTGGAATCCTCAACTAGAACCATAAGTGCCATTTTATTCATTCAACAATGTGTGTACAACTTACTTACATCCCTTCCAAAAAAAAAAAAAAAAAAAACAAACAAACAAACAAACAAACAACAAGACGATAAACCAAAACTCCTAAGTCTACTCATCATCCAGCTCACTCTTCTCCTACACTTGAGGCCAGGTCTTCTTCTTCCATGCCTTCGTCTAATGGGGTTTGGGCCACGTCATCTTCACCAATCGTTACGCCACTGAAGTCAAGTTCTGGGAACAGCTCCTTCGCTCTTCGTCTGAACATTTTCCACCCACTGTCCCAGTACTCTGACATTTCATGTTTGTAATAGTCCGACTCTTGGAAGTTTGCAATCACTTCAGCCTCAGACCTCCCCTCAGCGGCTGTCTTTGATGGGCCAGCTCCCCCAGACTCCTGCTCTCCTTGCTAAATGCTGCCACAAAGAAGATCAATGGCCATCTGAAAATCTGGCGATGCCTTGAACTGCTCAACAGCTGCGACGCACATATCTGGGTAGGCAGCCCTCTCCGAGGCCGCCCTCGCCCTTTCTTCACCCAACTCCTTCATCAAGGCCCCCCTGTCAGCAGCGGCCTTCTCCCTTTCAGCCTCTAACCCCCTCTTTAAGGCCTTTGCCTCCGCAATCAACCTCCCCCTCTCTGCTTCAAACTGTTTCTGCAGACTCTCCCTCTCCGCAACCACCCTACTCCGCTCCACCTCCCACTCCTTAAACAGACTCTCCCTCTGCTCGGCCGCCCTAGCGCGCTCGCTTTCCATCTCTTTTTGAAGAGCCTCCATTTTAGCATCTGCGTCATCTCTCTGCCTGACGAGGTCCTCATTATTGGTCATGGCCTCCTCATGACGCTCGATCGCAGTAGCACAGGCCTTTTGGGACTCCTCCAGCTTCTTCTGCTCACCAGTCAACTGGAACTCGAGCGACACAACCCTGCGGCGTGTGTCCTCCAACTCCGACTTGACTGATGGCAGCTCGGTATAGGCAGCCTTCCAGGCAGCACTCTCCTTCTTCAGCTTGGTTAAGTCTGCCTTGGCCTCATCAGCTTTGATCTTGGCCGCTGCACCTTTCCTCAGCAAGGCCCCTGCCAGGGTAGTTACCTCCATTTGGGCGGAGCATAACCCCCTGAACAGGTCGGCCTCCCCGAATCCAGAGGCCGAACGCAGAGCTGGCTCCTCCACCATCTTCACCAGACGGTCTGCCACCGCCTTAGCTGGTCCCCCATCTCCCTCCAACCTTCCAGCTACAGCACGCGCATGGTAAATGGTGGCCCCCAGACCAACTCCTCTTTCCTGAGGCGCAGGCCCCCTTGGGGTCTGCTCCCTCCCACTTGGCTCTGCCCCAACCAACCCCACTTCCACTTGCACCACTGGGGCCTTCTCCAACCCCCCACTTGGCTCACCCCCAGCCAGCTCAGCTCCCACTTGTTCTGCTGGGGTCTTCTCCACAACGTCCGTCGTTGGACTGACTATCACCACTTCTGGGGTGTCCTTATCCACAAAGACCTCTTCCCTAGCCAAGACGCTCACTCCTTCTGGGCCCTGCCCCAACTCCCCCCTCCACTTGCTTGGCCACACTCCCCTCTTCCGTTCTCACCTCCTTCCTTCTCTTCTGGGCCGGCTCTCCATCCCCCCGCCTCAACCTCTTCTTCTTTTTCCCTACACCCAGTTCCTCCATCTCCTTCAGTGACCTCTCCTTTAAAGGATCTTTGGGGAGCGGTCGCGGCACAAACTCGCTCAAGTTCTTCTCTCCCAGGGACTTGGGGCGAGGTCGAATCCTCTCCCTCGCCAGCGGCTGAGACGGTCGGCCAACTTGGGCTTCCTTGAACTTCTGAGCTCTCAGTAGCATGGCCTGATCCTCCGCCTCCTGCGCCTTTCTCTTGGCCTCCAACTCCGCTCGGTCGAGGTCCCCCCCGACCGGTTGTGGGCCCAACCCCGCTTCAAACAGCGCAGATGGCTGAACCAGCTCGTCCCACCTAACTTTTTCCCTCTCCCTCCACTCCTTCACCTTCCTTACTCTCTCCTCCATCGCCGCACCCCCCTTTGACTCCACAAACTTGGTCGGCACCTTCCACGTCTTGCGCGCCCCAGCCCCTCCAGAGTTGGACACGTAGAACCACCTATGCCTCCAACCTTTGATCGAGGTTGGCAACCCTGCCACCAAGCCCTTCCCCGCCACGGCCTGTAGGGTTACCCAAGTCTCCTGCTGCCCTGAAGCTTTGTAGCAGCAAAAGAATTCATCCACTGTCATGGCTTCCCCCTCCATTGCCTTTGGCCAGGCGCTTGCGACAAAGAAAATCTTCCACGCATTGGGCATCACCGCCCGTGCCATGTCCAAACGATTAACACATCCACCACGACCGGCGGCAATGCAATCGCAACCCACCCTTCAGCCTCTCGTAGAGGAGAACTCCCGCCCGACGTCGATGCCTCTCTGTTGACTTTGGCACCACCAACTCTACCTCACGGAATCTGGTACCTTTTCGCGGATAGCCTCCAACTCCGCCGTAATAATGGACTGTCGACTCGAGTGCCGGTGATCCGTTCCACTGGCCGATTGGTCATGCGACGCTATCATGACGAACCTTGGGATCGCACCGCTGGCACCTCCACCTCCTCGATCTATATTGCTGCGCCGGCTCCACAAAGATCGTCCTCTCAGCGGATCCATCCTCACATCCCCGTCCCTTCTACGCCATTGCTAAAGCGTGTTTGCGAATAGCTTCAGATCGAGTTCCGTAAAATCGCAGAAGTGTTTTAATGGGGTATCGTGAGCAACGAAGGAATTGATACTTCGAATATTTTGAGTTTTTGTAAACAAGTAGGTGAATCGTATGATACCAAAAGCCCACGGTTTGCCCGTATTCCAAGGATCCAAATTAATGTTCGCCAGTTTGAAAACTTTTCAAATCATCCGCCAAAATTGTATCATCAATGCCCATAATAATGCCCTGACGTTTCACTCCTAATCTAACGCTTGACCTTTCACCTCCCCCGAAATTTTGCCACGTGTATGGTCCAGATGCACTGACTTTTGCCCTCACCTTGTCTTTTCCACTTCAAATCGCCACGTGACACGCCGCCCCTTGAGCCCCGTGCCCTTCCACTCGGTCACCCTTACGGTCGGCCTCATCCGCTCGGCCACCCTCACGGTCGGCCCCATCCGCTCGGCCACCATTACGGTCGGCCTCATCCGCTCGGCCACCCTCACGGTCGGCCTCATCCGCTCGGCCACCCTTACGGTCGGCTTTACTTGCTCGGCCACCCTCACGGTCGGCCTCATTCGCTCGGCCACCCTCACGGTCGGCCTCATCCGCTCGGCCACCCTTGCGGTCGACCTCATCCGCTCGGCCACCCTTACGGTCGGCCTTACTTGCTCGGTCACCCCCATGGTCGACCTCATCCGCTCGGCCACCCTTACGGTCGGCCTTACTTGCTCGGTCACCCCCACATTCGACCTCATCCGCTCGGTCACCCTTGCGGTCGGTCTAGTCCACTCGGCCGACCTCACACCCAGCCTGCCAACCGAATTCATCCTCCTTCTCATTATTCCCTTCGTTGGACTAAAGCTGCACTCGGGAATGGGGGACTACTGATATGGGTAGGCCCATAAGGGCCATGGCCCACCATGAGTAAACCCAGGCCCACCATTTAAACCCCATTGCATAACCCGGCTGGTAGAACTTCAAGATCACCGAAGCTATTTGATGAAAAAGGCCAATGATATTTGGACACACGGCAGAAGTCGGTATGAGCCACATCGCCAGAGAAAGATCTGCAGTTATTGCCCAAGACATCACCATTAATGCAATCAATCACAAAGATTTATTGCGATAGCACCCTCGGTAGAACAGGACCCCCTTACCCTGAACAAGTCAAGCTACGACACAGGCTTTCGGCGGTGAGGGCAAGTCGACAGAGACAGTGAAATGATTACCAGGAGATATAAGCAAAGATGAAAGACAAGAAGAAGGTTAAGCTTTTCTAACTCCTATCTCTCTCTCTCTCACAATCTCTATTGCCCAGACACTAACTTGTTCGTCGGAGGGTTCACAGGGGGACTACCCCGTTCCCCATTGAACTTGCTTGCAGGTTGCTCCGGCGAGGTTTCGACATCCCGACCCAGATTCAGGGAGCTTAGATCAGCATCGTTGACACCCATCCACCTAGACGAATAGCATCATCACCTAATATAAATATTTGTGAAAAAAATATTTAAAAAATACATTAAATATCAAAAAATACAAAAAAAAAATTAAGAAAATTCAGTACATTTTTCTTATTTTTGTGTGTTTATTAATTTTTTCAAATATTTTTTCATAAATATTTTACTATTTAGATATATCTAAGTAAGGTGTATCTAAAAAAATTTTAAAAAAAATACTTAAAATTTAAAAAATATTCACTAAAAATAAAAAAATACGAAAAACAAAAAATAAAAAATTTAAAATTTTTAAAAAACTAAAACCAAACACACTGATTAAGTCGCTTAACTTTGTCGCTTGATTGTATTGCTCCACTCTGGTTATGATAGAAAATTATTCATCAGGACTAGTTTCAAAAAATTGAATTTATTTTTTAAAAGATTAAGCTTTTAATTTTTTACATTTTTTTAAAGTAAATTTTTTACATTTTTTTTATATTTTAAATATACCTAACATTTAAAATATATAATATTTATGAAAAAAAAAACTTAAAAAATTTTTGTACAATTTTTAAAATTTTTAGGTGCATCAATAAATAAACAATTTGCTTAAAATATTAAAAAAAATACTAAAAAAATAAATAAAAAAACACGAACAATAAAAAAACTTAATTTTCAAAAAATTTGACTTCAAAAATTGAAACTAAACAAAACGAATCGCTCAAAAGCACTTATGTGTTTCTACTCTTTACAAATCATTAATTATCAAGTTTATTTATTGTTTTTTGTATGACCCTACACAAAATCATAAATCTCATTCTCTCAATCAAACACAATACTCTATCTAGCCATACCGAAGCCCATCAAATAACTTCTAGGCAATGACAATGTTAAAATGGAATCAAAATTAAAAAAATTTAAAAATAAGATAGAATTTACAAAATATATAGGTCTCACCCAATGTAAAAGAGTTTTATTAATTATCTTGTTCTCTCAAGTTTCAACTCAAAAATTCCTTTTGAATTCTTATTTTATTTTCATATCACTTCTCCATCTTTACCACTCCACAGCCAACTTCATTAGTGTTGTAATTGTATACGCCAAATCTCACTAGGTTATTGAGAAGGTAGATAGATCAAATTTTTTTTTTTTTTTTTTTTTTTTTTGAGCAAGCAGATAATAAAAAGATATATTAACACAGATTCATTACAAACCTTGCAAGTTTTATTTGCTCAATCCACCACTGACCTATTAACTTTCGAAATACATAAAAACTGAAAAAAAGATAGTAATAAAATATTACAAAATGTCATAATAAAAATGAGGGTAAATTACATTGACACCTCCTGAGATTTATGTTTATTACAGCTCCTTCCCTCACCTTTTAAGAATTACATCTCCCTCCCTTGAGGTTTAAAGTTTCATTACAGATTCCCCCCTCAGCAATTTAATTTTTTTAAATACCAATTTTGCTCTCATTGGGTAAATTACATTGACACCCCTCACATTTTAAAGATTAAAATCCTCTCCCTAAGGTTTAAAATAATATTACCAATTGTTCCCTTGGTTAGTATTAGTTTGAAAAAATTCATTGAAGAAAAAATTCATTGAAAAAAAAATTAATTGAAAAAAATTTGTGTTAGTAAAGTTTTTAAATTTATGTTTAAAGCCCAACGTAAGCTCATTTTTTGAATTCACGTTTTTCCTCAAATTTACAAATTGAGACAATCATTTATAAACTAAAAAAATTATCAAACAAGTTTTTATGACAATTTTTTTAATTTTTGAAAATATAAGTTAACAAGTTTTTACCAAATAGGATTGATGGTAAAAATATCATAAAATTAACAAATAATTAAATAAGTTACCAACGTAAGAAATGACTTATCAAAAGATTCTTAGGTTATGTATGGTTTGATTTTTAGAATTTTTTTTTAAAAATTAAAAATTAATTTCGTTAAGAAATAAAAAATAAAAAATAATTATCATTTAAGGGTAAAAAATAATTATCATTTTAACTTTTGGGCAGGTTATATACATACGTATGGCTGTTTCAATTTAATTTGTAAAAAATTATTTCTAACCACTCGAAAGATAAAAATTATATAAAAATGATAATTATTTTTTTTATTTCTTAACCAAATTAATTTTTAATTTTTTTTAAAAAATTTCTAAAAATCAAACCATACATAGTCTAAGAATCTTTTGATAAGTCATTTCTTACGTTGGTAACTTATTTAATTATTTGTTAATTTTACAACATTTTTACCATCAAACCTGTTTGGTAACCATTTCGTTTTCAGTTTTCAATTTATATTTACAAAAATTTTAAAAACTGTCATAAAAACTTATTTGATAATTTTTTTGGTTTATAAATGATTGTCTCAGTTTGTAAATTTGAGAAAAAAACGTAAATTCAAAAAATGAGCTTACGTTGGTTTTTAAACAGAAATTTAAAAACTTTACTAACAAAAAATTTTTTAATTAATTTTTTTTTCAAATAAATTTTTTTCTAATTAATTTTTTTTTCAATGAATTTTTTTTCCAACTAATACTAATCTAGAGGGCAATTGGTAATGCTACTTTAAACCTTAGAAAGAGGATTGTAATTTTTAAAATGTGAAAGGTGTCAATGTAAATTATCCAATAAGAAAAAAATTGATATTTAAAAAATTAAATTGCTGAAAAGAAAAATTTGTAATAAAACTTTAAATCTCAAGAAAAGAGATATAATTTTTAAAAAATAAAAAAAATTATAATAAATATAAACCTCAAGCTGTCTGTCTAATTTACTCTAAAAATCACAAAGTACCCCTTTATCTCACAGAAAAGCTGATTATAATTTGTTTATAATCAATCTTTTACCAAAAAATTAATTACAACCATCTTCCCAAAACACCCCTGAGCGGCAACGGAAGGTTAGCTCTCTGGGCTTAACTGTCCACAACACCCCTGAGCGGCAACGGAAGGTTAGCTCTCTGGGCTTAACTGTCCACAAATTCTTGATTCTCGTCATAGCACACTCAAGCATAGCCAGCTGTATACCCTTTTTATAGAGCCTATGTGAAATTTATACGCGTAATGGTCTAGATCTATTTGTGAAATTTATACGTGTGATGGTCTAGATGTGACATGAAATAACTTTTCTTATTAATGGATAGTGTGGGGACATGTTTCATGAGTGACAACATGTGGTCAAAGTGATGTCGAAGTGTCAGCTGATACCACGTGTCTTGGTCATGACGCTGAGATGATCTCGGCTAGACCAAGGGTATATGCAGAACTACCGGAATCCGAGATGAGTAGATAAGAGACAAGAGTCCTAGAACTGGAGAGCACCTTAGTATGGATAAAGATAAAGCTCTTAGGGAGTTTATCTCTATCTAGCTGGGAGTCCAAGATGAGTATTGAGCCAAAATCCATTGAAGCTGGGCTTCTACAGGGATCAGAATAGTGTTGACTATAAAGGTAAGGCACCCCATGGGTCTAAGGTACGCTTTTTATATTTTGGCTAGTGAGTTAAGTACTATTTGCTATCTTTGAGAGATAATTGAGTACTGACTTAATCGTCGGAGTGCTTCCGGGTGAACGAACGACCGCCGGAGTCCTATCTTTCTATGACAGATTGTTCGGGCGTGATCTATTATTGCTCTCTTGCTAAGTTCCTATTTGGCAGTGTGGTCAGAAATCAGCGCCCACAATTTGGCGCCGTCTGTGGAAACGTAAGAAAAATAGATGGCCAATGATGGGCAGAAAGAAAAGGTCGAGGACAACATCCCTAGTGGGAGTGGCAAACACACCGATCCTAATGTAGAGGAGGAGAACTGTAATAAAGAACCCCGGGAGCATAATCCCGGGAAAAAGGACGTCGGTCAAAAGGGAAACGTACCAAAGAAGGCAGGCCGAGGCGAGTGTTATAACGAAAACGACCTTTAGGTATGGAAAGCTAGATGCTTGAGGAGGGACGACGAGATGAAGGGAATGACCAACAAATTGGCAGACCTACAATCGGTTGTTAACTTCATGATGCAGAACAACGTTATGCAGTAACCGTTTTCATTGGAGGACACGCCGATTCTAGCGGCCAAGAACGATGCCCAGAAAGGGAGGCAAAAAGCAATCCTTGCAGTCCCTCAGCATGAAAGGGCAAAACAGCATTCGCATCGGCTTTCACGGGAGGTTGGGCGAGGAGAATCGATGAGAGGAGAGTCTCAGAAGACACCTCATGCCAAGGAAACTTATGTCAAAGAACATCGGTATGTTCAAGGGAACGAGCTTTGTTTTGACACGATGAATGAAGGGAGGTCTAAGAGAACTCATAACGACACCGGGAGCAGTGCACCAAAAAAGCTGAAGTCGGTTGACAGCCAAGCTCCTGGACAGACTAAAGAGGATTTGAGGGACTACCTCTAGAGGAAGTGACAAGATGCCGAGGTCACATCTCCGGTTAAGCCGAGAACACCATTCTCAGTAGAATTGGATAAATTTGACGCCCCGAAAAGGTTCCACATGCCGAGATTCTAGATATATGACGGTAAGTCCGATCCTAACTTTCACGTCGGCCTATATTTGAACTCAATGGCACTTTATACCTAGAACGAACCGTTGCTCTGCAAGGTGTTCCCCTCATCCTTTGGGAAAATCGCGTCAAATTGGTTTCACAAGTTGCCGAAAGGAACTGTGAAAAGTTGGGAAGGCCTGGCCGAGATGTTTGTGGCCAAGTTTGTTACAAACAAACTGCAGCCGTTGAGGGTAAACTCCTTGATGGCTCTGAGAATTGGCGAGGATGAAAGCCTCAGGGCTTATGCCAAAAGGTATTATGAGGTGTTTAACCGAATACCAGGGTGCAACCAAGAGTTGGCGGTTGTATCTTTTAAGAACGACTTGAACGATGACTGCATGCTTCGAAAGTCACTGGCAAAGAGACTGCCAAGAAGTATGGAGGAATTCATGGCCAGAATCGAGAAATATGTGAGAGTTGAAAAAGACACGCCAGGAACAAATGCGTCAAAGCAAGAGAAGAGGAACGACTTGTCAAAGCGAGGTCGAGGCAATACAAATTTTAATAGACAAGAAACAAGACTGAGGACTGCACAGGCAATCACCAAAGTGTTCCGGATCCTGGTTTACAAAGTCCTAAAAAGGATCAGGAACCAGCTTTACTATAGAGCACCAGAGAATATTATTGGCGAATTTATGGAAAGAAGCCTTGGGAAGCACTGTGCCTACCACAATGAGGATGGATATCTAACTCATCGGTGCAGAGTCCTAAAGACACATCTGGAAGATCTGGTAAGACAAGGTCACTTAAGGGCCTAGTAGATAAGGCCAGAATAAAGGAAAAGCAAGCAAGGTTACCCCATGCACCGGCAGCACCACCTCTACCAGCACTGCAATTGCAAGCAGACGGACCTTGAGTGATCAATATGATTCACTCGAAGGTCAATGAGAGCAAGGTACGGGAGAAGACTCAAAGCTAAAGTACTTATAGCATGTGTATCAGGTCCAGCAAAAGAGGCCTAGGGCAGACGAGTTCCAGGGACCAATGGTGTTTTTTACTGAAACCGACCTATACATGGTGCAGTATCCACACAACGATGCTCTGGTGATATCCCTCAAGGTTGGAGAATGCTAGGTAAGACGCATTCTATAGACCAAGGCAACTCTTGTGATATCATGTATGTCAGTTGTTACAAGGAGCTCAGCCTTCACCGAGATGACCTAGAGCAGTCCAACAGTCCAATGGTCAGGTTCAATGGAACGTCGATATGGCCCCTGGAAGCAATAAGTTTGGAGGTACAGGTATGCACCAAGAAGGTAAGTACAGAGTTCATAGTAATTGACACCCCTTCCCCTTATAATGTTATCTTGGGGAGACCATGGTTGCACGCAATGAGGGCTGTTCCCTCAACACTACACTAGTTGTTGTGGTTCTTAACAGAGCATGGAATTGAGGAGGTCAGAGAGGATCAGGTGCAGGCAAAGAATTGCTCCATGGCAGCAATGAAATCCACCTACAACATGCAAGAGGCAGAGACAGTCAAAATTAAGGACGAGAACATGGAGGTCCTGGATGACGTCGGCAAAGAGCCGGCCGACAAAAGCGAGGAAGCCTTAAAGAGGATCCTGATCTAACAAGGGGATGAAGAGCGTTCTTCCTTCTTGGCTCAGGTTTGGCCGAGAAGGAGGAGGAGAACGAGTTAGAGTCATTCTTGCGAGCAAACATAGAGGTGTTTGCCTGGACGCCATGCGAGATGCCTAGTATTGACCCCGAGGTCACTTGCCATAGACTAAATGTAGATAGGTCGGCCAAACCTGTCATTCAGCGAGCAAGGAGGTCGACATTCGTCCATATGGAGGCAGTCGAAGAAGAAGTGGACAAATTGTTGGAGGCCAGAGCCATTCGTGAGGTAAATTACCCCACTTGGTTGTCAAACACAGTTGTTGTGAAAAATAAGAATGGGAAGTGGAGGGTCTGCGTGGACTTCACTAGTCTGAATAAGGCTTGTCCCAAAGACAGTTTCCCACTCCCCAAGATCGATTTATTGGTGGACGCCACTTCAAAGCATGGAATGATGAGTTTCTTGGATGCTTACAGGGGGTACCATCAAATAGCAATGTACCCCTCTGATGAGGAGAAGACTACATTTATCACCTCAAATGGGCTGTATTGCTACAGAGTGATGCCTTTCGGGTTAAAAAATACAGGAGCAACTTACCAGAGATTGGTGACCAAGATGTTCAAACATCTAATTGGCAAAACAGTAGAAGTATACATTGATGACATGGTCGTAAAGACCAAAGAACCTAAGGATCATCTGGCCGACTTGAAAGCAGTTTTCGACATACTGAGAACATATCGGCTTCGACTCAATGCTTCGAAATATGCATTTGGAGTTGGATCTGGTAAGTTCTTGGGATAGTTGGTTACCAGAAGGGGCATTAAGGCAAGCCTAGATCAAATTAAGGCCATCTTGGATTTGAAAAGCCCAACGTCGGCAAAACAAGTGCAGATGTTGACTGGAAGGGCCATAGCCTTGAATAGATTTATAAGCAGAAGTTCAGATAAGTGTAAACTATTTTTCAGTCTGTTAAAAAAGGCCACAGATTTCTTGTGGACAGAGGAATGTGAAATCGCCTTAGCCGACTTGAAAAGATATCTGACCACAGCTCCAGTTCTCTCAAATCCAGTACCTAGAGAGGAACTGTTCTTATACTTGGTGGTTTCGGAGCATGCAGTGAGTGTAGTGGTAATCAAAGAAGAGAAGGGAAAACAAATGACAGTATACTATGTGAGTAAAACCCTAGCAAGCGTAGAGACTAGGTATTTACCCCTAGAGAAATTGACATTGGCCTTAATGATGGCCTTTAAGAAGTTGAACCATTATTTCCAAGCCCATCAGATTGTGGTATTAACTGAGCACCCCTTGAAGTTCCTATTACAATAAGGAGATCTGACAGGCAGGATAGCCAGATGGGCAATAGTACTAGGCCAATACGACCTGGAATTTAGGCCCAGAACATCAATTAAAGGCCAGGTTTTGGTCGACTTTGTGGTCGAGTTCACACCTTGAGCCATCCCACGTTGGGCTCCGATGAGCCGCGGCTTAGGGTATCCAGGGGAACAAGAAGAGACCCAGCTAGGAATGAAAAACCCCACAGCAGAGCAAAAAAAAAGTAGAAAAACTCAAGCCTTGCGACATTTACATCGGCAACTCCTTCCGCCTGTTTGTTGATGGGAGGTCAAACTATCAAGGAGCAGGGGCAGGAGTAGTGCTAGTATCGCCAGATGGGCGGATGTTAGAACAATCTATTCGATTAGGGTTTAAGGCCTCAAACAATGAAGCAGAATATAAGGCACTAATCGCATGATTGAAGTTGGCAGTAGCAATGGAAGCTGACGAGGTGGTAGTCTTCTGTGATTCCCAGCTTATTGTGAACCAGACAATAGGCGAATATGTAGCCCGAAATGAAAGAATGATATCCTATGTCAAAGAGGTTGTTAGACTGTTAGCCTTGTTTCAAGACTGTCGACTACAGTAAGTTAGCCGAGATGACAACAGTCATGCCGATGCCTTAGCTAACCTGACTAGTGCAATGAAATCAGGGGAGGCAAGGACAATAGTGGTTAATTATTTGTCAAGCCCAAGTGTGGAACCACTAATCACAGAGTATGAAGCAATGCGTGTGGAGATGGGTCCAAGTTGGATGGATGCAATAGTGATGTTTCTCAGGGACAACAACTTGCCGGATGATCGCAAAGAGGCGCACAAGACCAGACTAAAGTCGGCAAGGTTTAGCCAAACAGTAGAAGGACATCTCTACAGAAGGTCCTTTACTGGCCCCCTTTTGAGGCGTGTGCACCCCTCCCAGATTGAAGACTTCTTGTATGAAATACATGAAGGGGTATGTGGTAGCCATACTGGGGACAGATCACTTGCTTATAGGACCATTACGTAGGGGTATTGGTGGCCCTACATACCGAAGGATGCTGAAGCCTATGTCTGGAAGTGTGAGAAGTGTCAAAGGTTTGCACCTTTGATACATCAACCAGTAATAGATTTGAACCCAGTATCCAGCCCTTGGCCATTTGCTCAGTGGGGCATGGATCTTGTTGGACAACTGCCCCAAGCAACTAGGCAAAGGAAGTTTCTGCTAGTAGCAACTGATTATTTCACAAAGTGGGTAGAAGCTGAACCCCTTGCGAAGATTCGGGATATTGATGTAAAGAACTTCATATGGAAGAACATCATCACCAAGTTTCGGATCCCAAGGGCAATAATAGCAGACAATGGTACATAATTTGACAGTAAGCTAACTTAGAGCTTCTGTGCAAAGTACAAAATCAAGAACTACTACTCTACTCCAAGTTTCCCTTAGAGCAATGGTTAGACAGAAGCGTCCAATAAGACTATCTTGGATGGGATCAAAAAGAGGCTGGAGGCAGCAAAAGGAAAATGGGTGGAAGAATTGCCCAATGTACTTTGGGCATATCGGACTACGCCGAGAAGATCAATTAGGAAATCTCTATTTGCCATGGCTTATGGCACAGAAGCAGTTATCCCACTAGAAGTCAGCATCCTAGGGATCAGCACCTAGGAAGTAGAGAATGGGACTAATGAGGCATTCTTGGCTCGAGATCTGGACCTACTACAAGAAAGAAGGGAGAGAGCAGCAATTCGGGTGGGGGCAAACCAGTAACAACTTGCTAGGGCTTATAACAAGAAGATCAACCCAAGAGAGTTCAAAATTGGGGACCTGGTGCTAAGGAAAGTGGTCGGCAACAAGAAGAATCCTAGGGAGGGCAAGTTGGGCCCAAATTGGGAGGGGCCTTATAGAATCATCTCGGTCGCTGGCAATGGGTCATATCAGCTTGAGAACAGTGAAGGCAAAGAGTTGCCAAGACCCTGGAATACTTGCAACTTGAAGTTTTTCTATCATTAGACTTTTTGTTTTTCGAAGTTTATGTCATAATTTTATTAGCCGAGGTAGTAATAAAATTTTAGCCTATTTTTTAAGAATTTGAAATTTGTGTGATTGGACTGACTAGTCCTATGGCGATGTTTCTGCGTGAAACATGACGAATAACTTAGACTTATTATATGGCAGAGTTGAATTATATTTGCATATAATAGAGTTGAACTAAGTTGGTGATGTTTCTGATTGAAACATGACGAATAACTTAGACTTATTATATGGCAGAGTTGAATTATACTTGCATATAATAGAGTTGAACTAAATTGGCGATGTTTCTGATTGAAATATGACGAATAACTTAGACTTATTATATGGTAGAGTTGAGTTATACTTGCATATAATAGAGTTGAACTAAGTTGAATTGAAACTAGACTTGCCATGTCAGCAGGATTAAACTTAGAATGGAACTAAGTGCATTGCAGTTAGATTAACAGAGAGACCAAGGTTGAGAACCTTGGCTAGTCTTTGTTTGAATCTAACTTCGGCAGAAGACTATATGTACTTAATGTGAACTTAAGTGAAACTTAGGTTCACATTATGAGGCAAGTGATAGGAGTGAGCAAAAGCTTGGGACTTGTTGAAATTTTTAGAGAAATTTACTAGTTAGAATGGGCTTAACACTTATTGAAATCTCTCAGAAATTTACAAATTGGAGTTAGCCGAGGTAACTACGAAAAAGTATCCGAGATACATATTATCCGAGGTAACTAACCAGGTTGTCCAAACTTGGAAAGGGCAAAGTCTTAAAAGAGGATAACATATGGAGATACAAAAGAAATACTGAATAAACACTTGCAAAAATATTTTGATATTATTGAGTGTTCGCCGAGGCCAATGGTTGGCCAAGGCAAACAGTCAAGGTTTGTATCCAAGATATTATACCCCAGAGTTATTATACAATTAAAGGTATACTTTGAAGAAATGCAAAAATATTCTAAGTATGGAAGCGTGAAAGGCATGAAAGAAAGCAGTAAAGCATACAAACATTCAACACTTAGAAGAAAGGAGGAGACTTGCATTTAAAAAAGATTACTTGTTCAATTACAAAAGGGGCACATCGGCCAAATATGACGCTAAACATTGTTCAGACAAAACAAAATACAACTGAAAGAAGAAAGAGTACAAAGTAAAGATAAAATATCCTAAGTACTAGGATTGGTCTGTGATTTCTCAACCTCGACTGGCGGTGTTGCATTCTTTTCGGCCGCTATCTCGACGTCTATTTCTAACAAAGTCTGATCTAGACTCCTTTCAGTACATTGGACCTTAGCCTCAGAGGTGGATGGTTTGGGAGAGACACGCTTGGGATCCAAGTCCTCTTCCTCGTCTTGAGTCAAGTCTAGGAATTGCTCATTTAGGGTAGGGGACTTGGCATTAGTAGCAGTCTCCTCCTCCACTTCATCAGCATTGCCATTCTCGACATTATCCTCGTCGGCTTCATCGCCAGAGTCCTTAGGCTCTGGAGGGAAAGGCATTTGAACCTGATTGATGTCTCGAAGGTCGAAGTCCATTGGGACAGATAACTTATTAAGCGCTACCGTCCAACCAAGGTAATAACCTCGGTTGCAAGCTAGGTTGACTTGCCCTTTGTATTGATCTCGAACGGCGGCTTGCCCTTATTCAAAAACTTTCTCATCGGCCGCCTTGACCTCGGCTTCCTTTGAGTCAAGGACCTCTTGAAGCTTGGCCTCTAAGTCGGCTGCCTTGGCCTTGGCAGCCTCAAGATCGGCTCTGGCGGCCTCGACTTCAGCATCGACCTTTTTTGCTTTTTCTTCAGCTAAATCTCGAGCAGCTTTAGAAACCTTGCCTTGATCCAGCAAGGCTCAATTGTTGGCCTCAGCTTGATTGAGTGAGGAGAGGAGCTTGGCAGCTTCTTTTGTCTTCTTTACCAACTCCTTTCTTGTTATCTCGGTCTTGACAGTGTAGGAGTGAGCATGCTGGATGGCTTGCAAGAAGTAAAACACATTAGTGAAATTTGACTAAGTATAGAAGGATTACAAAAGAGTAAGAAAAAGACTTACCAAGACCGAGTGCTGCATCATAAGGGCGAAGTTTTCATATTCATGCAGTTCGGCCATACGGTTCATGTTTTCTGGTAAAAGAACAGCCGTTGACAGGGCTGCGCCGACTTCAAGATTCATTGCGCTATCATCGGCTGTCAAGGGTCTGCCATCCACCATAAACTCGGGAGCCCAGGTCATATTACGAGGGAAGCTTTAACTATCCTCAGGTTGGTCAGACCTCGGCCTTTTGGGCAGTTGGGAGTTAGGTGCATCGACCTTGGCTGGACTTTTCTCAACAACCGTTTGACTCTTCTCTACCTCGGCTAATTTTGAAATTGGCACAGTATCCTCAGAGTCAATATGAGTCGTTGTGGCCTTAGCCTTGGCCTTCTTCACTCTTTTTTGCTTTGGCTTTGATTAGGATAGGGAGGACGAGGATTGCACCGTCACAACCCCGAGGATATTGGCGAGAAGGTCTTCAACAACTGCCGGTTTGCGGCCCATTTTGTCGGCAGTGGAAGCAACTATTACTTTAGTGCCAAAATGTATTACTAGAAGGGCGGTAGGAGGATTGGATGGGTCAAACATCGGTGTGTCAGAACCTCGGCGTCTGCGGCTTCGAGTCCTCCCTGTAGGAGCGTTAGTAGGAACTCGGCGACGCCGTTGGCGTTGATGTGGAGGAATCAATTGGAGAGCAAAAGTGGATGGTTGCTCCACAGGACCAGAGGTAGATCCTTGATTTGGCCTTGGAGATGATTCAGCCTATGGAGTTGTAGCAGAATGAGGGGTCTTGCTCTTCTTGGAAACGTCGGGTGGTGCAGACTTGTAAGTTGGAATATAATTAAGCAGCAGGGGGGCTTTGCGCTGGTTAACTGGCAAGCCCAACAGCCTTTTAAGGTCTTTACTGGGAAAGAAGGTTTTGCGAAAATCTTTTGATGGCTGAGGGAGAACTGCAAGTACAAAATTCAGACATTAGCACAGATAAAAGGAACAAAGTGATAAGTCTTAAGCAAAAAAGTTGACACTTAGTTCTTACTCTTATCCTCTTTAAACATCGATCGGTGCATAGAATAGAGATGAAGATCGTCGTTAGGTGCAAATTCCCAGTTGCCTGAGATGATGAAGTAATTATCTCCAGCGCCTTTATTAGAGTCTAGGAGGTTGGCTATGAGTTTGTAGGCTGTGGATTTCGGCTTGAGGTAATAGATGTAGCATTTTTAGGATTTTAGGCCACACATAGTATAACAATATTGGATGTCGGCTAGTGTTATCCTAGCATTTTCTCGCCTAGCTAGAGCAATTATATCATTGATGACCCTATATGAGTTGATGGCTAGCTGCATAGGGTTAAGCTCATCGTAGTGAAGGACCTCCCTAAAGAGAATATCTAGGGGAAACCAAAGTCCACACTCTATAAAGGCTACTACTGAGAAGGGCATGGAATCCCTATTAGGCATGATGAAATCCTCTTCCCCAGCTAACCTGAGGTGAATATCGACTGGGATGGAGAACTTACGATAGAAGTATCCAAGTTTTTCTGGGGTATCTACCCTCCACCTGAACATACCATGATGTCGGCTAAAGAAAGAATGTGCAAAATTTTAGAAGAGAGCGGTTGGTGTGGGTTTGAAAGACCTTAGCTAAACCCTAAACAGGAACTAGGACAAGGGTTTTTCAAGATCTAGGGGAATTTGTTTCAATTTTCCTAAAGATAGTGATTTCTATAAAAACCCAAGGCCTAGATCTGTACGGAAACAAGAAATCAAGGGAAAGATCTGGAAATAAGCAAGAAAAACAAAAAAAAGCAATGATTCAGACTCAAGAAAACAAACAGAAATTCAAGAACACTGAGTAAGTGTGTGTAGATGTGCAAAAGTCAAGAATAGTGCCAAACTCTCAAAGCATCAAACACATGGAACAGTGCCCATGTGTGCACAAGGGCCATAAACCGTGTATGTAGACCCAGAGACAGATTGAACAACTAAGTCGCAAACGAGCACGTTTGGCACCCAAATGATGAAATTCAAAGCACAAGTAAAGATTTATGAGCACAAACAGATTCACAATGGCAGCAAAACAGCGTATAACACATGCAATAGAGTTCGAAATAAATTAGAGACCGAACTTAAGGGGAAAGAAATTGTGAACTTACTGAGTGAAAGGAATACCGATATGAAGGTTGCCAGAGTCAGACGGTGGCAATAAGTGGAGAAGGACAGTGAATGCTTCGCCAGAGGAGGTGATCGGAGCAAGTTGCAGAGCTTGAAAACTTGAACAATGGCGGTTTTGAGAGAGAGGCGCTAAAGAGAGAAAGTTTCAAGGCCAAATCAAAGGTGTGAAGTGAAAAGACGGAGAGAGGGGAAGTTGTTTTTGTTAAAAATTTGAAAGGGCGGCAAACCATAATGGAATGCCTTGGATGACGTGTCTATTAGGCAGTGTGCACAGAAGTGACGCGACCTGATAGCGCGTGTTAGGTACGAACCAATAAAAGAACAACGCGTGGGGAAAACGTTTAAGTAAACCGCGCATGACAATTCATGCGCAGATAAAACTCTTGGAGTTCTTGATTTAATGGAACAAAAACCTCGACTATAGGAGCGATCTCGATTGAGGAACTTGAAGAACTTGGTTCTTGGTCATTGATAAAGAAGACTGCAGAGTCTTGGTCATGTAAAGCCAACGTATGATGATCTCGGTTATGAAGGATAGAGTAAGTCTTAGCCGACGTGCTATGTGGACAAACGATGTAGGTTCCATCACCTCAGGATGCCGAGGTAATAAAACCTAGGGAGTAATTGTGGGGACATGTTTTGTGAGTAACAACATGTGGCCAATGTGACACCGAAGTGTCAGCTGAGGTGCCACGTGTCTTGGTCATGATGTCGAGATGATCTCGACTAGATCGAGGTTATCTGCGGAGATATCAGAATCCGAGATGAGCGGATAAGGGACAAGAGTCTTAGAACTGGGGAGGACCTTAGTATGGATAAAGATAAAGCTCTTAGGGAGTTTATCTCTATTTAGCTGGGAGTCCATGATGAACATTGAGCCAAAGTCCATTAAAGCTAGGCTTCTATAGAGATCAGGATAGTGCTGGCTATAAAGGTAAGGCACTCTCGTGGGTTTAAGGTACACTTTTTATATTCTGGCTAGTGAATTAAGCACTATTTTCTATTTTTGAGAGATAACTGAATATTGACTTGATCATCGGAGTGCCCCCAGGTGGACGAACCACCGCCGGAGTCTTATCTTTCTGTGACAGGTTGTTCGGATGTGATCTATTCTGCCTGTGCTCTGCTGCTAAATTCCTGTTTGGCAGTGTAGTCGAAAACCACCACCCACAGATAGATTGTTGATTCTAAACCAGATGTTAATTTGGAAAGTTTATTCACAATTATAACTACATTTTTATTTTCATGTGTGATAAGTCTATTAAATTAATACACTAAACATATAAGTTAATAAACATATTGTGATTTCTCTTTTAAATAATACTATACACTGATTATTAATTAAAATATCAATATAAAAGTAATGAGTCCCAACACTGCATAGACTCGTTCTAATAAAACTAAATAATGTAAAGTGAATATGTTAGTTTTAATTTTAAAAATTAAAGCTGATAAAAATATTCAGAATTTTGTGAATACGAGGGAGCACATTGACCTATTAATTAATGCCAATTAGAATATGAATAAGAGAGACAGGCAATTTTTATGCACGGATTTGACTATTTTTTGCTAGCTCATTATTCAATTTGTTCAGTTTCTTTCAAATTTGAAAATTTAAATCTGAGATAGCTTGAGGGACTCGTGGGATTTACCACACACTTAGCGATCCATTTTAAAAATCATATTTTTTTTGTTTATAATTTTAGAGACAAATATAATAAAATAAAAATATTATGATAATTATTAGATCGATTTAATTTTTACCATAAATAATATACACTAAAAATTTTACAAAATAAAAGTTCAAATCATAAAAAATAGACTCTGTAATCAGTTCCATGAATTTCTCGGGTTCTTTCAAACTCATATTTGACTTTAAGAGAAGCTTGAGTTTCCCGCTTCATTGTCATTTTGTTAAAGATATGGTTTTGAAATTAACCCAAATCAATTCAAATTAAAAAATTTAAGAATGAATTTGACAAAATTAAAACTTAGAGAATCATCTAAGTGACACTTAACACAAAAAGTTAAAAAGTTAAAAAGTCACTATCTTATTTAAGTTAAATCATCTTATTTAAGTCACATCACCTCTCTATCACATCACTTCAAACCTAACCTATATTTCATAAAAAGTCAAAAAGTACATTTATTTAGAACATCCCAAACAACCACCACTCTATTTGTTATAAGAAATAATGTTAAAGATAACTTTTTTTTTCTCATATTTGATTTATAAGGTAGGTGAGAAATTCCAATCTAACCAATTTGTTTCTCATCAAATTTCACCAATTTTGATGAGAAATGAAATAGGTTTAATAAGAATTCTCTTTCTTACCATTTCTCATTCAACTTATAAACTAACCATGAGAAATGAGTTATCTTTCTCACAATTTTTTATCATTTCTCACAAATCATCCCATCCAAACGGAGTGTAAGGATTGTTATTATTGTTAAAAAAAATCTATAAACAGAGTATTGAAATGTGTGCAAATATTTTGAGCTATGTGAATAGTGTATTAAGATTATGGTAAATTACATTGATAGTCCTTCAATTTGCTCATTGTGTTATTTTAGTCTTTATAATTTTAATTAGTTCGATTTTAATCTTTAATTTTAAATTGTGTCTTGGGAACAAGTTATTTTAATATTTTTTAATTTTTTATAAAAGGATGCATAGAAAAGTAAAAAGAGTGATTTGATAACTTATAGTGACTTTTTAATTTTTTAGCTAAAATGTTTAATCCCCAAAATAGACCTAAGGGATCATTGCCATAAAGTTAAAAAATTCAACCTCAATAGCAAAAGGTCATATTATACAAATTAATCAATCACCATTTTTCTCAAAATTATTCATTTAATTAATTTTTTTTCCAAACTGATTAACTTTTTTTCACCTCGTAATTGTTTGGATTTACTTTGTTATAAGGGCTAAACTCTAGAATTTTTTTTTTATTACTCCTAAAATTGATTATCATATAATTTGTTTATTTTATGTAGTAGGTATGAAAGGGAAATGTCTATCACATTATTTGATTTGTTTTATTTTTTAAAATTGCAACCTTGACTAAAATTAATTGAAGTACTCAAAACGTATACACTGGTTTTCAATCAAAATAAACATGATATTAGGGTTTTGATTCTTTTAAATTGGTCATCTTAAGAGAGTAATAAGTTTAGTGGGCTCATTTTAGGATTGAATTTCGTGATTCGAGCCGTTCACTTTTTAAAATTTGTTGAGTATTATATTTATACAAAAAAATAAAGATGAACGTATATCGACAGCTATATGTTTGAATTACATTTGTATAAAAAATATGTACAACAAATATAATTTCAAGAATATCTATAATTTTTTTTATAATATAAACGCGATTTAAATATATAATTACTAATATCTAATCATATTTATTTTTTGTATAAATATTTTACTCAATAAATTTCAAAAAGTGAACAATTCAGATTACCATAACCAGGCCAAAATATGTGCACCAAACCCAAACTCTTCTTTCAAGTTAGATGGCCAATTTGAAATAATTCAGACCAAATATAATTAGAGAAAATTGTTAAAAATTCCAATCTAACAATTGTTATTAGCATTTGGTCCACCAGTGAATATTTTTTATTGGAGAGAGATCCACTCATTGTAAAATAATTTGGTAATGAGTCATTTTCTTGTTTTGGAGGACATTTTTTTTTCCATTTTACTTTTTATATATCTGTTGAATTTTTTTGAATATCTATTCAAATATTTTTTTATTTGTTTAATTTTTTTAACTATCTGTTCAATTTTTCCCCTTATTTGTTCAAATATCTATCCAAATTTTATTATCTGTTCAAAAACATTATATGTTGAAATTCCTATTTGTTCAAATTCTATCTATTCAAATTATGTTTTTTCAAATCTTTCTTATCTGATAATCTTCAGAATCAAAGATGAGTACTTGGTTAATATTGAATCTGTTTGTAACATGGATTGTTTAGCATGTGCATCTCTCTCTCTCTCTCTCTCTCTCCCCATCTGTTGAACAAAAGAAAAAAATTACAAATTCAAATTTAGCAGATAAAGAGATAACAGATCCAACAACAACAACAACAACAGATTAACAGATCCATTGAAAAAAGTTGACAACAATGAAAAAATATTTTAGAACAAATTAATAGATTCAAGAGATCCGACAACATATTCAACAACAATAGATCCAACAACAGATCAGATATTTTTCTATTTGTTGATCTGTTGAAACCTCCATTTTCGTTTGATTTCTTGAAGGTGTAATAGGTCTAAGCTATTTTTTTAACAAATCAAGATCTGTGTCCACATTCAAACAAAGAGCATAACAGAGATGTATTTGTTTCACTGTTATCAATGTCAAATGATAAACTATTGGTGAAAATACTAGAAAAAAATACATTTTATTGATAAATAATGTAAAAAAAATGAGATACAAATAGATTAGGTTGAGACACGGATATTTCGTTTTCTTTAAGGAGATCAAGCCTACTGCGGTAGGAAGAACCCAAATACCGATGCAGCAGTCACAAAACTATGGCTTGTCCCTTTCAGGATACAATAGCCTGACCACTTGTTATATGATTCAGGCCAACTCTGCACAAGATAGTGAACCTAAAGCTCCACCAAGAAAAACACCCTTTTTTGCTAGTAATCTCTCTTGTATAAACCATAGTTGGTGTGTTGGTGTAGAAAAGAGTAGATGAGAGGAACTATTTATGGGCCACTAGGACTTTACAAAATATACCAAAAAATAATAATGACCATGAACCTAGAGAAAATGGAGAGTGTATCCAAATATTAACTCATCACCAAGTTCATGAATTCTAATTAATCTCCATTCATGAACAAGACAAAAGGTCACCAAAGTAATGAATCTCCATTCATGAATAAGATGAGATTCAATGGAGATTCATGAACAATACAAAAGAAGATTCATGAACAAAATATATAAATAAATAAAAGATATTAAAATGGTCCAACATAAACCTAGATTTTTTTTTTTTGAGAGAGAGTTGGTATATATGTAATGTATGTATAGTTGGTTGTGCATTGTGTTCTCTGTCCTTTCTCTTGGAACTAGATTGAGATCGGACTGCGTTGGAGGTATAGATTGAAAGACGGGAATGAAGGACTAGACGAAGAAGGACTGGCGGTGTGATGTGGTTCAGATCGTCGGCGTCGGTGCTATTGGTTCAGATCTAGTAAAGGAGAGTAACGACAAGGAGATTTGGGCGGCATGAAGGACTGAGACACTCATTGGACTACCGAGTGATCGTGATCGAAGTGGAACTGGTTGTCGCGGCCTCCGTCGTCCTCGAGTTCTCTGTCACTGCTGTCATATCAACGACCCCATCGCCGCCGTCGAGCTTATCAAATAGAAGAGGAGAAAGAGATAGGGAGTGGGGTTTGAGAAATGAGAGTTAGGAGAGTGTCCATAAAAAATGGGTATTTTGGTCATTTTGTGCGACAGTTTGTCCTTATTGACCTAACATTTTAAGGTGTGGATTTTGAGTAAAGGAAATCCAAAATTTTGAGTGTCCATAAAATGGGTATTTTGGTCATTTTGTAGAATTTGTTGGACATAATATTTTAAAGTGTAGACTTTTAAGTAAAGAAAATTCAAAATTTATGGACGGAGTGTCATAAAATTATCCCCTTTTTATTTATTTATTATTATGCTAATTCTTCAATAGAAAACAAAAAAGTGTGTTTGTTTGGACGAACTAAATAAGGAGATATTGTAATCCATCAGAATGTTAGTCCTGAGATATATTGTCCTCGGATTATTTGATTGGACTGAATTTATATTTTATGTTTGTTTAGTCGTGGGACTAGATAGATTAGACTATTATATTGAATCATATGTTTGTTTAGTTATAGAATTAGATGTTTGGATTGAACTATTCTATTAAATCCGATGTGTATTTTATTTTATTTTATTTTTTTACTACAACTTGAAAAAATTAAATAAATAGAACATCAATAAAAATTATATAAATTTATTTTAATTTATAGTTGAGATTTTTTAATTTTATTTAATTTGAACTTTTAAAAAAATTGTACTTTTAAAGGGGAATTATAATTCATTGGATTATTAATTTAATTTTTAGTTAGGATTTTTAAATTTTATTTTACTTTACGAAGTATAATTAAAAATAATATATAAATAAAAAAATGAGTGCAAACAATAAGGGCCAAAAATGTCATTTTAAGCTTCCAATCCAAAGGAGGAGTTATCCCGCTCTTTTTATTCCATACCCCTCATACGACACAATAATCTCACAAATAAAGGATTAATAGTCCGGTTGGACTATTAGTTCAACTTATATTTTTTGAACCAAACGTCAGACTATCACATACAATAGATATGAAATTCTATCTCACACTCTAATCCCCTAAACGAACATTCCTAAAGAGTTACTTTCTCAACAACCTAGTACTTTTTTATCAAAATTTCACTTCGGTTCTATTTTAATCCCTTTGTTAGTTGTCAAAATGACATTATATGATTGGATTCATTTGCAACTTAACTCAAAATCTAACAAGTTGATTGGGGCAATTAAAAGATTAGGGATTTTTTTTTTATACTAAACAAATAAAGTGAGATTAGATGCAAAGTATAAAAGTAAAAAATAAAATTTATCCAAAAAATAATGGGAAAATTATGCTAACGGTCCCTATAGTTTGGAGCTTGTGTCACTTTGGTCCCTGACTTTTCAATTGTAACACATTTGACCATGAATTTTGAATCTTGTTCCAAATAAGGACAATTAAAGATATCATTGCTTAATTTCAAGGGCAAAATCGTCAATTTGATAACATATAAACTAATTTGACAAAAATAAATGTCAAAAAAATATTTTTGAATTTCTAAAAATTATTTGTACCCACTAAAGATAAAATTATGTAAAATTGATAAATCGTTTAAACATTTATTTATTTTACCAAATTAATTTTTATTATGTGTTTCGATGATGATCATGTAATGGGTAGTTGTTTTTATTTTCATTAAATTAGTTTTTATTTTTTCAAAAGCTAAATATGGCAACAACTTTGATATCATTATTAAACTAATCCATTAAATCCAAAAAAAATTCAAAACTAAAAATATTTCATATATTAAATATATTAATTACACATTAAAATCCCAATATTCACCCATTACATGATTATTATCCAAACACATAATAAAAAAAATTTTGGTAAAAAATAAATAAATAAATGTTTAGAAGATTTATTAATTTTATCTTTGGTGGGTAGAAATAATTTTTAAAAATTCAAAAATATTTTTTTGACATTTATTTTTGTCAAATTAGTTTATATTTTATCAAATTGATGATTTTGCCCTTGAAATTAAGCAATGGTATCTTCAATTGTCCTTATTTGGAACAAGATTCAAAATTTAGGGTCAAATGTGTCACAAATGAAAAGTCAGGGACTAAAGTGACACGAGCGCCAAACTATAGGGACTGTTAGTGTAATTCGGCCAAAAATAATGTTCAAAGTGATAGATGGCAACAAAAATTTCCATGGAAAAGGGAATTTTTTTTAAGGTCATTTTATAGCATAAAAGACACTTAATATTTTCATGATGTCTAAGATCCCTCAACATCTATCTAGAGAAAATTCGATCCAGAGAAAATTTGATTTAGAGAATTTATCTGGACACATCACAGAGAAAATCTCACCAGAGAATTTCTCTGGATTCAACCCAGAGAAATTTCCCTCTCCACTCTAGGGAAATTTACTCAACCCCAGAGAAAATCCCTTCCAACAAGAGAAATTCACTTGTGTTGTCTGCAGTTTGATGGCTTCAGTGATTTGGATGCATATTCACAGAGAAAATCTCACCAGAGAATTTCTCTAGATTCAACCCAGAGAAATTTCTCTTTCCACTCCAGAGAAATTTACTCAACTCTAGAGAAAATCCCCTTCAATTAGAGAAATTCACTTGTGTTGTCTGCAGTTTGATAGCTTTAGTGATTTGATCCAACATTATTCTTATACTACAAAAAGAGACTTGATCCTATAACTATATTTATGTCTATGTTCATAATGAATTCAACATACAAAGCAATCTTTGGAATTTCTCTGGATTCAAGACCTTGAACATTCAAATTTCTCTGGACTAACATCAAATTTTTTTGGATCTCTGGACTAACATAAAAAACCCTTAAACCTTTTTCAAATTTCTCTGGACTAACATTCAAATTTCTCTGGATCTCTAGACTAACATCAAAAACCCTTGAACCTTTCACAAATTTCTCTGGACTAACATCAAATTTCTCTGGATCAACATTCAAATCCCTCTATCTATCCAGAAAAAAGTGAACACCACAGAAAAAATTAAACAATGTAGAGACAATTAACCAAACCAGAGAAATTTTAGCAAAAATTTCTCACATAGAGTATTGAGAAAGGTTTAATAGCAAGGTGGTTTTGTTTTCACTGCCCTGAGATTATAAGGAAGGGTTCTTAATAACAAAAAGTTAAATAAGGAAGAATTTCTGTAAACTTGCACTATTAGTAGCTTATGATCATAATAAACAAATTGAACAGCTTCAACTAAAAAGGTAGTCAAGAAGGTCCTCAAATCTTGATTCAACCATTTGCTTGTCACAAAGAGCACCACTAGAAGATTTTAGATTCATGAAATTTTATGACAAATGAATTCTATCATAAAAAGTGACAATATCCTAAGACTTGTTTTGCATTATACAAAAGTCAGTTTTCTTTCGTAATTTTAGAACTTACTTGTATCTTTTTTGAATGAGAGGCAAAGTAATAGAGAAAAGGATATCTTTCCTTTCCTCCCCAAATGAGTTGGGTTTAAGTTCTTGATACATACTAGCATCATAGATTTAATTATGTTGGAGACCCTCAAAGCATCACAGACCTATGTTTAATCATGTAATTTCTTTTCTTTAAAAAAAATAAAAATTGATGTTGTTTGCTCTGCCATGGAGATGGTCTGCTTAATACAAAAACAGAAAACTTAGTTGGAAAGGAGAAATAAAAAAACAAGAGAATCAATTGCAGATATCTATTTTTGCGCTTCATCTTCCAAGTTATGCAATTCGTAATATAGAAATTCAGCTCAATCGATCAAAATTTATATATTTGTCTCATATAATAGTGTACAGGATTATACATATATACATATATATTTATATATATACATTTGTGTGTATGTATATATATTAAACAGCTTCAACTAAGTAGGTAGATTCAATTTAGGAAACAAGCCAAACATCTCATGCAGCGTGTAGTGCACCCAACCCAACCATAACCTTCAATGAGAGAAGAGCAGCGAGGAGAGAGAAGAGATGATGCGTGAGTCTGAGAGCGAGAGCGAGAGAGAGAGAGAGAGAGAGAGAGAGAGAGAGGTGAAGGTTTGAAGCCGTGAGGTATACCAAATTTCTCTGTAATACATGGGTGTGGGGTTGAGGAACCTTAGATATCATAAAATAATATTGTGGGTCTAAACATGCATTACAACAAAAATTGCCTATAACCACGTTTCTTAGACAACATTTTTTGAAAAACGCTGTGAAAGACCTAAAGTTAAATTAAAAGACACGCGTTAAACACGCTTCCACTTTATAACGGAGCTCCGTTTCCTTCAGTCTTCATTTCTTTCTCTTCTCATTTTCTCTCACCGTCCAAGATCTAGATCTAGGGTTTTCTCTGTCTCTCTTCATTCTCCTTGAGAGATTCACCAGGTTCGATTTCCATTACTTGTTCAGATCTAATTCGAGATCATCGAGATTGAGATAGGGACGGGGACCGAGATCGGTCAAGTCGGAGCAAGAGAGGAGATAGGTTGATTCACGGGAGTAATAGAGAAGATGATGGTGAGGACAGTTCAGAGGAGAGCGTGAATGATGAGGAGGACGATGACGATGGCGATGGCGATGACGATGACGATGGAGTCGCCACCGCATGCCGATCTGGGATTTGATTGGAGCTCTAGGGTTTTAGAGCCCCTCGAGACTCGTCATGGCTACTCCTTCAAGCTATAAAAGCGTAATTCACACTCTCTCAATCGCTTCAAGAGAGAGAGAGAGAGAATCCGGAATCAGATTTTTGATTTCCTGGTTTTGAATCAATCTTCCAGATCAGTACACACTTTCTCTATCTTTTTTATTTTGCTTTTCGATTTCGATTCTCTTTCTGCTACTCTGTCTTTTGATGGTGATTTCGATTCTATTGGTGCTTCTGTTTTAATCTGATTTTTTTTTCTTTTTCTATGAGCAAAGAAATCAATTGAGTTTTCTTGGGATTTCTTGTAATTTTGTTAATTAACCTATTTATTTTATTGGGTTTGGTGGAGGGTTATGCTCATCAAATAATAAAAATCGATGCTTTGGTGTATTTTCTTTATGTATTGGGTTTTCTTAAGTTTTATACCTGATTTGGTGGATTGTTATGATGATATTTTCCTATAGATTTTTGTTGTTCTTTTATTTTTTTTTGGATTGCATGATTATCGAAAAGGAATTAATCTTTGTTTAAGGGATACCTTTAATGCTTGGGATTTCTTTGTTGAGACAAAGCCTTATATGTCAAAAGGACTAATAAATGTGAATGTTTGATTAATTGATGGTTGGGATTTCTTATTGCATATGAAAGATTTGCTAATTTTAGTCATATACATCTGTTGATATAAAGAAGTTTATTTAAGCATTTAACTTTGTGCAGGTATG
Source organism: Camellia lanceoleosa (assembly GCA_025200525.1). Lineage (NCBI taxonomy): Eukaryota > Viridiplantae > Streptophyta > Magnoliopsida > Ericales > Theaceae > Camellia > Camellia lanceoleosa. The sequence continues at coordinate 144,129,668 of CM045769.1, read as the reverse complement.
ACTATTCCGGGTACGGACAGTCTTCCGGGAAGGTGTGTGACAATTGAATTTTTTTTTCTACATAACAGTTTCTTGTTAATTAAGTTATATGGTGCGACTTGTAGTGCCTAAAAGTGTCATCTACAGCTCATACCTTCCCTGTGTTGCAGCCAAGTGAGCAGAATACCTACGCAGATGTTGAGGCTGTATATAAATGTCTTGAGGAAAGCTATGGCGCAAAGCAGGAGAATATCATCCTTTACGGTCAAAGTATTACTACTTTTATGTGCATACCTTCCAATATTATGAGTAACTAAAAGTATTTAAACTAGAGAATTGTTAACAAAAACTATAATTTTAAAATTGTTTATGAATTAATGAAGCCGTATTGACATCATACCCTCATTTGCCAATTTATGAAACATATCATATCACAAAGATGAGTAGTTTATTCATTTACTTGAAAAAGTTATGATGTATGAGCCACATTCTTCATCTGGGAGAAAAAATGGTTCATACTCTAATGCATATCATGTCATGTTAATTCTTTTGACAATACCTCTTCTAATCTTTAAATCCATGCTTCAAAGAGAGATTTTGATTGTTGATGTGATGAAGACTATAAAACCAACCATATTCTGAGGGCCAAATTGAAGAATTTTTCCGATATTACAGTCATGCTTTGCAAAACACCCCACATATATATTTATAGATACATATATTTATTTGTGTATATTAGAAAGTGTTGGTTAATTTATGTGGTTTTGCCGGTGTAGCTGGAGTTGATGGCAGTGATGGTGGTAGTGGCACAAGACCTCCGGGTTTCTTGGTACTTCAATTTTCTTTTATTTGAGATTCAGGAGTGAGAAAACAAGAAGAAGCAGGGGAGGAGAGAGAGAAGAGTGATGACTCTCCTCCTGAAGCTCATGATTTGTGACCTATGATTGCATATGATTGGGCATGAATTTGTGCTGCCTTCGAAGTTGTACAAGCTCAGGATAGACAGGAATATTGATTAATTTTTTTGGATCTTGTTTTTGTTACAGGCCAAAATGTGGATTTATTAATCTGGATCAGTTATCAAGATTTTTGAAAGATATGAAAGTGCTTTTGCTTGACCAGGTTTATGTCGTAAATGTTCTAGGTATATTGTTCATCAAACTTCACTTCGACTTTCATGCTAGTTTCTTATTTGTAGAAAGGTTATCATAGATAAGTTTTTGTTTGATATTTTTAATGCACCAATAGACTTGATGGCTAATTTATTTGCTTTACAGTGTTGTCTTCGTAAGTGTAACTACAATTATGTAGTTGTTGAAGCATTCACTCTGTATATACTAGAATATAATGACTTTAATAATTATGTTTGTATCCTATGTTTCTATATAGTAATTCTTCTACTGTGAATGCTCACTTGCAGGTTACATAGCGTACAACTTTGTCATAGGTGATTGGGAGCCAAAAGCTGGTTATAATATATATCACATCGTAAATTTCAAAGATTTTTATTTTATTTTTTGTAATAAGAATAGTTTTATATCACTCTATATGACACTTGATTCATCTTTCTTTTGTGTTTATTGCATGTTAAAAGATAATTTCAGATAAAATAACAGTAGGTGTAAAAACACATAACTTGGGTCTTTTGGTAGAGCGATGCAGATTTGGTTTTTGGGGGGATCACAATTGTCTCCGGAATATTGGGAACAATAGCATGAGGTCAAGTTCTGGATAAAATTACTAACACAATCTCCAATGCTTTTAAGGTAAACATTCTCAATGATTCGCTTTAGGATTACCTTTCTGAATTTTGATTTATTGAATTCGTGCTTTATCAGATTGAGTAATTATTTTTCCTGTTTGGAAATTCTCTGTTCAGATGTGTGATCCATGTCAGTTCACCATTCAGCTAGCACTTAGTCCTTTAATATTCCTTTTAAATTTAACTTCAGTAAAATCATTTCTTTGTGGCATTTAGTCTTCTTATAATAAACTAAATGTTTGAGTGAATTTCTTATCAACTTTAAAGTAGATGCATGAGTGCCTTTATATGAATCTTCAACCCCCAACCTTTGTGACTCTGCATATTTTGTCTGTCATCAAGTTATTAGAGTTTAAGGACCCTTGTTTGATAACCTGTTCTTCTTATGCGAAGGCCTTTTGCCTGGTGATAAACTCCCTCCCTCACTCCTCACTCTTCACTCTTCCTCTGCGAGTGTGCGCACACAAACATTGGCCTTGTCCATCATTCTATAAATTTTTTCAGATTATTGATTTTTTTTTTCCTTTTCTGTTTTCCCCGCTATTTAGAGGTTGCACAGACATTGTCTTCCTGATTTTCCATCAAGACCAAGCTTATTGGTTTAAGAAATTTGTCTTTACTTGATTTTGTTAATATGTAACAAAAACTTTAACCAATCTGTTAAGTATTCAATGCTATGAGATATTTCATATTTATGTTTGTTTAGAAGATAATAATGCTTTCTGCCTCTTTTATACCCCTCTCCATCTTCTTAGACTATCCAAGAACCTGATGAGTGTTTTTTTTCCTTTATTTTAAAAATTCTGCATTTTTGTTCTATTTTTTATGATTTTCTCTTGCTTTGTGTTTAGATGGAAATTTTAGCACAAGTCATCAAGAGTCTTACTAATGCATTTAACATTAACAGACTTTTGTAGGAACTCCACTTTGGATGGCTCCGGAGGTAATTCAAAATTCGGAAGGATACAAAGAAAAGGTATCTCTTGGGGGAAATACTTTTGGCACTTTGGTTTTATAGGGTTGTTTTGTCTTACTTTGTTCTTGTCATTACTGTCCCCTTCAATTTCCATTGTTGAGCCTTGCAATTGCAATATGCTGAGAACCTTTGTATGATGCAGGCAGATATTTGGTCTTTAGGGATAACCATAATTGAAATGGCTAAAGGGCTATGAAGCACGGGTACTCAAAAACCACTTTCGAATGCGTCTGGCTCGGTTAGATGCACGGCATGGGTACGGCTCGGGTACGGGATGGGTACTCCTTCGGTACGTTTTGGGTACGTCGGGGGCAGAAATCAAATTTTTTGAAAATTTCAGGGGCACCGGAGCAATATTAACAAAAATTAAAAAAAAAAAAAAATGCATATCGTATATTCGAATGCCCAAATTTCATCACATTTTGCCCTAATCTCGTCGAAGCAAAGAGAGGCAGAGATCGACCAGGTTCTGCGACTTCAAAGACTGATCGGCTTCGACCCACACCCTCATCTTCAATCCTCACTCTCGTCTGTGACTTCGAAACAGATCGACTTCGACCCTCACTCACCCTCGTCTTCGACTTCGACGCAGAGATTCGACCCTCGTCTCGTCTTCGATTTCGACCCTCGGCTGCTTCGACTTCGACTTCGACTTCGACCCTCGACTGCGACCCTCGTCTCGTCTTCGACTTCGACCTCACTGTTTTGCCCTAATCTCAGAGGTATACGTATCTCCCTTTTCTTCTCTTCGTATTTATTTATTTATTTTTCTTGCTTTATCTTTAGTTATTATTATTAATACTGAAAATGTTTCATTTTTATTTATTATTATGAATATTAATATTTTTAGTTATTATTATTAATATTATTTTTAGTTATTATTATTAATACTATTATTATTAATACTGAAAATGGTAATAATAATATTAATCATAAATGGCAATAATCATAAATATTATTATTAGTTATTAATAATAAAAAATTTGAGATGAAAATGCTAATAATCAAAAAAATTAGTGATTCCTGAAAATGCTAATATATTAATATTTGTCTTTTAGTTTTATAGTTCTCTTTTTAGTTTTGATATTTAACTTCAATTTGTAGGTTGGATCTTTTAACCATAATAAAAAAAAATAAAAAAATATCGGCGTACCGCAGCCGTACCCGTACCCTACTTTTTTGGGATTTTGCCGTATCGGCGTACCCGTACTCGTACCCGTACCGTACTCGTACCCGCACCCGTGCTTCATAGCTAAAGGGGAACCGCCACTTGCAGATCTCCACCCAATGAGGGTTCTTTTCATTATACCTCTGGGAAAATCCACCACAGGTTTGCTTTCTATTATTTGACTTGTTCATTTTCCCTTTATGTTCCCTCCATCCCCACTCCCATCCCCATCTTTCTTTCATTAGGTTATTTGATGTCATTTTGACTAATCATTCTTGTTTGATGATTTTGTGTTACTAGCTAATTGTCGTATACAACAACTAATATTTCCAATTAAAGTGAGTGTCATTTAGTTTTTGTTGTGCAGCTAGAGGAGCATTTTTCTAAACCTATGAAAGAATTTGTTTCGTTGTGTTTAAAGAAGGTGCCTGCTGAGGTAGGTAGCAATTCCCTCAAAATTCCTGCTCTTTTATTTCCTCTTCTAATTGTGAAAATTGTGTGGTCTGAAATGGAGAAACTGATTGGTCATTCACAATACTGGATGTTTTTTGAGAAGAGCTGTAGCAAATCCTAAATAGTTGAGTAGTGCTATGTTGGGTTATATTTAATTTGCTTTGAACAGGCTTCAAAATGAAAAAGAATGGTTAAAAATGGTCCGTTTAAATTTGTTACATGGAGGATGAGCTTTGCTTCCCAAACGAGGCCAGTCTGCTGGGCTCTTATTATTTTGTTCGAATAGAGGTATGTAGTTTCTTTATATTTCAAATTGAAATTGTATATTTTGATTTTGTTACTTAATTTTAATTGTAACAAAATTGCAGTAGGATGGGCAATGAGACACTGAAATTGCAATAGGATGTCATTGTGGTATGAGCATACTGGAGGAAGAGTTGAAGAACTGTTCCAAGAACCTTATACCTTGTTATTTTCTTTGATTTCTTTGTTCTTTTAATTTTTGGTGAGCAGTTTCAAGAGTGTGGGTTGAGATTGAATTTTTTGTGATTTTTTTTTTTTGCCAAATCAAAGATTGTACATACTATTGCTTTTGTATACAGGTTGTTAAATTCTCAAGCTTTCTTCTTAGTTAAATTCTTTGGCCTTGTGTTATGCTATATTTTAGTTAAATTAAAGTTATATTAAATTATATATTTCAGAATCTTACCCCCCCCAAAAATGGCGTTTTTTAAAAAAAAACGTCGCTAAATGACGTTATCATTCCGTCATACGTTATTTTGTGACGGAAATGGTAACGGGTGGAAAAGTTTCCGCGACGTTTTTTATAATGCCGCCTAATATTTTTAGCGACGTTTCTAAAACGTTGTAAAGTTATTACGGCAGCTGTATCAACGAGGAAAATATTAAACGTCGCTATAACTTATGAAGGCGTTTTTCAACCCTATAGCGGCGTTTTTAAAACGCCGCTAAAAATCAATTTTCCAGCAGTGATGATTATCATCCAAACAAGTAATAAAAAAATTTTGGTAAAAAATAAATAAATAAATGTTTAGAAGATTTATTAATTTTACATAATTTTATCAATGGTGAGTAGAAATAATTTTTAAAAATTCAAAAATATTTTTTTGACATTTATTTTTGTCAAATTAGTTTATATTTTATCAAATTGACGATTTTGCGTTTGAAATTAAGCAATGGTATCTTCAATTATCCTTATTTGGAACAAGATTTAAAATTTAGGGTCAAATGTGTGACAAATGAAAAGTTAGGGACTAAAGTGACACGAGCGCCAAACTATAGAGACTGTTAATATAATTCGTCCAAAAATAATGTTCAAAGTGACTGATGGCAACAAAAATTTCCATGGAAAATATCCATATGGCCCCAACAAAAATTTTCCGTGGAAATAAATTTCATATGGGCCATGATTCATGACTACTTTTCTGTGACATGCATGGTAGAAGCTAACGAATAATTTCATTTTAGGTTTAGAAAAATATTGTTAAATTAATGGTATTAAAAAGCTAAATTATAAAATTTTTCTCTTTGCATTAAAGGTGCTATGATTGGATAGGTATACTTTTTTATTTTTTTTATTTTTTATTTATAGATGGGATTGGATAGGTATACTTGACCTTGACATCGCAAATTAGTCTAGCCGAGTCGAGTCAATTTTGAGACATTTAAATTTAATCCATTGAAAATTAATCAATCTCGAATTCAAATTGAAGTTGCCTTCAAATTCAATTCATTAAGTATTTAAAAAATTTGAATTGATTTTATTTTTTATTTTTTGAACAGCAAAATTATTTTATTTAGATCACCTAGTAATTGTGTGTCCACGTCCACCCATTTGCACATGACCATGTCGGCTTATTTGTATAACAAAATGGCCACATAACTCTTCTATTGGACAGACATATGATCATAACGTGACCCCAACTAGAATTTTAATGGCTGGGCTTTTTGTTTGTGAAAAATAAATAAATAAATAAAAAGAAAAGATCCACTGGTTAAAGTCAATAAAAGCACACAAGTCCCTTCAACTTTCTGTAAACTTTGTTCCTTGACCGAACTGTTTCAGTCTAGCTATGAAGAAAAAATTTAGGTCTTCTAACTTCGTGACTGAACTGCTCCACTATGACTATGAGCAAAAAAGCCAATTAAGGCACACAAGTCCTTTCAACTTTGTCTCTTGACTAAACTGCTCCGGTCTGATTATGACGAAAAATTATTTAGGTATCTCAACTTTGTCTCTAGACTGAATTGCTCCACTTTGGTTATGATGAAAACAAAAATATTTGATGAAAACAAAAAACAAACTTTCAAATGTCTCTAGGTGTGGGATCATATGGGATCCATATGATATAGATCTCGTACTCATATGAGATATTTGATCAAAAAATTTAATAAAATTTTTAAAGTCTCTAACATTACTCATAATGAAAAATATTAGGTCTCTCAAGAACATTATGTGTTTTTGCTCTTAACAAATCATCAATTATCAAGTTCATTTATTGTTTTCGTATGAACTTACAAATCATCAATTATCAATTAATCCTCTCAATCAATCACAATGCTCCATCTGACCATGCTCAAGACTACTAAATAACTTCTAGGCAATGACAATCTTAAAGAGGAATCAAAACTAAAAAAATTTAGATGCACAAAATTAGACATAATATTCTTATATAAGATAGAGCTTACAAAATATGTAGGTCTCACCCAATGTAAAAGAGTTCTATTCAATTATTTTTTTCTTGAACACCTATTCAATTATGTTTTTTTTTTAGTTAACAAGTAAACTCTCCAAATCTATCCTCTGCCGACTTCGGAATCAACTACCTAATGTTGGTTTGACAGGGGTAGGACGAGGGGCAAACTTCGGGTGTGTGCACTGACTCCACAATACATATACCATTTAAGTCAGAGAGTGCAACTGTCAGGATTCAACCTCACAACCAAGCCCTGGATATGGTTTGTCTAGCATTTAGAGAATCGTCCTCGGACCGCTGCACCAAACTCCTAGGAATTAGCCCTGGGGAATGTAGAACATGAGATCTCAAGGCTTATACTCCAAAATCTGACCAAAGTATCCCAACTCCTTGGGTTCACTTCAATTATCTTGTTCTCAAGTTTCAACTGAAAAAATCATTTTGAATTTTTGTTTTACTAGTGAAACCCGTGCTATGCACGGGCAGGGCCGGCCCTGAGTTATAAGGGGCCTAAGGCGAATTTTTTAAATTAGGCCCTTCATGTATCATTACCTTAAAAAAAAAATTATTTGGATAAAACAAAAAGGATAAAAATTTATTTCTATTGCATTACAATTTAACAAAATTTAGATAACAAATACACACACACATATATATATATATAATAGTTGAATTTCAATTAGTTGAATCGAATCTTTATTTTTTAGCTTACCAATGCTATAAGAACTAAAATTAATTGGGGGTAAGGATGAGAATTTTCGACATAACTCAAGTAATATATAAAATTAGTAAGTTAGGGTTGACTATTTTTCAATATGAATCTAAGTATGACACGACTCAATAATATGAATTATTAGTTATATATTTTAATGTTCACTAAGGGATGCCATGATATTTTTTTAATCTTTTATTTAACTCCATCTAATTGAATAAAAAAGTATGTAAAATAATAATTAAGGCTAATATCTTTTTTTCATTTAAGATATGTATTTTTTTGTTACCTATTTTAGAGTCAATCTAATAAAAAATATATAGTAATAAGGTATAATTTTTTTAATTAGAAAAATGCAATTGAATTAAAATCAAACATTCTATGAATAATTTCATTTAGTAGAAATAAATTTTATAAAATTCAACTTCTGGGAAAAATTTTAATCTCTTCATACACTTGCTAAATTATTTTTAACTAAAAGTAAAAGTTTTAACATTAATTATCAATCGGACACGAATCAAAATAACACCACACAACAATATGAAAATAAATGAATTGAACTAATATTAAAGTAATTATGAAATAACATGACATGATAAACTTCCCTAATTAGGGGCCCTAAATTTTGTTCAAAATTGGGGGCCCGAAGCGACCGCCCTAGTGGCCTCGCCACAGGGCCGACCTTGTGCACGGGATGTGAAAAATTAATAAAATATGTTTATATGAAATAATATAAATAGTTATATTTTTGTATGTAAATTATGAAAATAAAAAAAAATATTGAAACTTGCAATTTAAGTTTTATAATTTTATCACAATTTATGTATTAATTTTTAATTTTTGATCTCATTCTAATTTTAGTAACATAATTTAAAAAAGAATTTAAATTTAAAATTTTATTTTATAATTTAATAAAAGATGCATAAATTAAGGAATGAATATTGATCTTATTATGATAATATAATTTAAGGAATAAACTAAATTTAAAATTTTATTTTAAAAATATAAAATTAATTTATAAATAAATCATATTGCGATACATATTAACAAAAAAATTAAGCAAAATTAAAAAAAACAAAAAATAATTGCAACTTTAAGTTTTAATAGGATGACAACGTTTTTCAATTATAATAGTAAATAAATTTTGTATGAAATTTTGAAACTCTCATAATATCTTTTTCTAAAAACATTCTTTTGTAAAATATATAAATAATTCCAACGTTACTCTTATTGCTCCTAAATACAAAAATTATGAGCTAATTATGATAATTTTAAATTTGAATTTAAAACTTATAAATCATGAGATAGATCATTATAATTTAAATTTATATTGTGCCAATATTAAATTTAAATTAATAGATTACTTTTCATATTTAGTGACCCTCAAATTTGAATTTTGAAATGAATTAATATATTTTTCATTTTTTTAAAAAATTTGATATACTTTCAATTTAAAAGTCGTAAATTAACGGATATTAATTTTTATTTATTTATTTTTACTTGAATAAGAGCTAGCCAATAGAAGATTTTTTTAATTTTTAAAAATTAAAAAATTATGAAATTTAGATTAAGAACTTAAAGCTCCTACATGACTTGTGGATTAAAAACTCCATTTTTCTTATATAATATATAGATTTTCATGGCAGTTCTCCATCTTTAGCACTCCACAACCAACTTCATTAGTGTTATAATTGTATAAGTATATGCCAAATCTCACTGGGTTATTGATAGGGTAATAGATCAATTTTTTTTTGTTTTTTTTTGGAGCAAGTAGAAAATAAAAAGGAAATTTAGTCAAAACCCCTCAATTGTACCCTTATTTGGTGAAAATGACAGCCTAATTTATTTTGCTTCATAAACCTCCTAAAGAGGAGGCACATAATTAAATAAGGGTAAAGTAAAATATCTTTTTTCTTTCTTGAATAATATTACAAGAATAATATGTTATTGTAAACTAGAGTAACATATTATTGACATGTTACTATTTATATCAATTTCGACGATAATAATAATTTTTTTCAAAGAATTTCATAGTTAACATGAATTTTGTTTGATAGATTTTGATGAGAAAATTATAAAAAATACTAATTTTATTAAAAACCCACGTTTAGATCAAAAGTTATACTATTTTAAAGTTTAATATTTTGGTAATAATGATATGTGTTGGACTTTTTAAAAAAACTTTTTATTTTTATCGCATTAAAATGTTATTATGAGGGGATTTTGACCAAATCCCAAAATAAAAGATATATTAACATAGATTCATTACAAACCTTGCAAGTTTGTGTTGGATCCACCACTAACTGATTAACTTTCGAAATAGAGTTCGTTTGGGATGTAAATTAACTTTTTGACTTAGGATTAAAAAGTTTCGTTTGAGATCGATTTTTTAACTTTTGGAGAAAAAAAAAATAATTATGATTGAAATGTGACATTTTTTAGTCTGGGATTAAAAAATTTATTTTATCTTTTTCTAACTATTTTAATCCCAACCCACTCCAATCCACTCCAACCCAACTTCCCAAACCAGTGCATCGAAATTGAAAAAAAGAGCATAACTCCTAATAGCACTAGCGACCGAGACCGAATTCTGAGGCGCAGGTACCTTTCAAAATATTAACCAAAATTTGGCAATCGGTAAAGATAAAAACACATTGAATTCACCTTTCCTTTGCCCATTGTAAAGCAGCTAAGCATGCCCATGCCATGCCTTTGCCTCCGCAGCTAGTGGCAACGGAAGGTTGGCTCTCTGAGCTCCACGGTCCACAAATTAATGGTTCTCATCATAGCACACCCAAGCATAGCCAGAGTTATACCCTTTATATAGGGAAGTAATGTTAGGAATCATGAAAAAAATATCATAAAAGATTCTCCACTTTTAGATTACACACACAACACCACACACTAATCAAAGGATGAAAATTTTTCATGATACATTTCATAATATCTTTTTCATGATCTCTAGTATTATTCTATATAGGGCCCATGTAAAATTTACACGAGTGGGCGGTTCAGATCTATTTGTGGTTCAGATCTATTTGTAGTATTACTATGCATGACATGAAATAACTTTTCTTATTAATGGGTAGATTGTCGATTCTAAACAAGATGCTAATTGGGAAAATTTATTCACAATTATGACTAGATTTTTTTTTTTACATGAGTAATAGGTCTATTAAATTAATACAGTGTGAAGGTAACAAACATATTGTGATTTCTCTAGGAATAATACTATACACTGATTATTAATTAATAAATCTTATATTATCTATTAACTAAAATATCAATATAAAAGTAATTGAGTCCCAACCCTGCATAGACTTGTTCTAACAAGACTAGATAGTTTAAAGTGAATATATTAGTTTAATTTTAACGGTGGTGTTACATATACCAATTAATGTACACACTAGTTTATCAATTAGTGTTATGCTATTATTACTGACCCTATCTATTATACAAATTACAAATATCAAAAATCTCTAAAATTATACAAAATATATCATTTGTTAGTATACTAGTTAGTACATTAATTGATACATATAATATTATTCTAGTTTTAAACATTAAAGCTAATAAAAATATTTTGTAACAGAATATGAGAAAGCACATTGACCCATTAATTAATGCCAATTAGAAAATGAATGAGAGAGAGAGACACGGCTATTTTTGTGCACTTATTTGACTCATTTTATGCTAGCTCATTATTCAATTTGTTTAGTTTCTATCAAATTCGAAAATTTAACTCTTGAGGGACTCATGGATTCACCACATAATTGGTTAAGGTTAACTAACTGAGTTGAGTAAATTTATAATTTTGTCCTTAAAAATATGACATATGACACACTTATATGCGTATTTTTCATAAAAAATGCTAAGAGTTGTAATCAATTGGACCAAATTGAGACAAAATTATAAATTTAGGATCAAAATAGAGCCAATGAAAAATACATGGACTAAAATAATTCAAGGGGTAAAGTACCAGAATTGCTGCCATAATTTGCCCTTTGATTTATAACTGAACTGAGAAATTCCAATATAAAAACAAGTTAAGTGAGAAATTGATGAGAAAGATAACTCTTATATATATATATATATTTTTTTTTGAGCACGATAACTCTTTTTATATTATATGTTTCATTTCTCACAAAAAATTGTGAGATTTGGGAGAAACAAGATAATTCATTGTATAGTTTTTTTATAAGGAAAATGTTAAAAACAATCTTAACACTTCATTTGGATCAGAGGTGATAAAAGAAAAGAAATTATTGTGATTTCTCGTTTATGTGAGAAGAGAAAAGAAATGATTATATTTTTTCACTATCTCATTTGAATGAGTAAGAAAACAGAGCATATGAAAAAGAGATATGAGTAAGATTTCTTTTTATTCCTTTGCAGTTTAAAGGGTAATCTTCGTATTATAAATATTATACAACCAATCAACTTGTTTATCACCAAATCTCACCAGTTTTGATAAGAAATGAAACAGGCTTAGTAAGAGTTTTCTTTTTTCACTATTTCTCATTCAACTTATAAGAGTAATGCTATACAAATAAAAAAAAAATTCTTACATAATTTTCATAAATAATGATGTAGCTTATTATGGACCATTCACATTCACTTCAAAACAAAACACAATGAAGATACATTTATTTACAATAATAACATTGCCGCATCATTCTTGTGAATTTTTTTTTTTGTATGAATAGAATTTTCCAACTTTAAAACCAACCATGATAAATGAGTTATCTCTCTCAAGTGAAGTGTAAAGGTTGTTATTATTCAAAAATTGTGCAAAAGTGTATTGAAATGTGTGAAAATATTTTGAGATATGTGAACAATGTATTAAAATTAGAGTAAATTACATTGATAGTCCTTGCAAGTTGTTCATTGTATCATTTTACTCCTTATAATTTCAATTAACTTTAATTTTAAATTGTGTCAATTGATAACATCAATTTGGGTTTTTAAGAAAAATGGCTGCTAAGTTGGTTAAGATTAACTCATTGAGTTGAAGAAGTTTATAATTTTCCCTATAAATTCATAATACATGTCGCTTATGTGCACATTTTCTTTCAAAAAACACTAACAATTGCAATAAATTGGACTAAAGTGAGATAATATCATAAATTCAACGTCAAAAATCGAATCAATTGAAATTACAAAAACCAAAATAACACGAGCAAAAATATAGGGACTACCGGTGTTTGTGCATCTTATTGACAACCTTTAGAACTTATGAACAATTTAGTTTGTTCGCATGAAGTTTTTGGAATTAGGTAGAAAGAGGAAAAAAAATTATGGAAAAATTACAAATCAATGGTGCCTTCACAAAATATTTACGAATTCATGAAAAAATTTATCATTTTAATTATTAAAGTTAATAAAATTTACCATTTACTTAATTTAACTTTTTTGAAAAACCAAACTGAATTGCAATTTCTCCAAAAATTATCAAATGTTCAAGTATACCACGGGATTATGTGTATACCCATTTTCAACATGAATCCATGATCATGTCGTCTCATTTATCCAACAAAGTGGTCACATACCTTTCATATGGGAGTCCGGATCCTCTAAAGTTCCTTCTTCGATCAAATGGCTGAAATTAAGAGAAATCAAAACAATGTTGTTTTGATTAAGATGAAAACAAAAAAACAAAGACAACATAGAACGAAGAGAGAGAGAGAGAGAGAGAGAGAGAGAGAGAAGAGACCCCTCATTTCTGTCGCAATCGACAGAGGGAGTCCTTTGGTGGTGCGGCAGATTGTGTGTTTTCGTTGCATTGCTATTGCAGAAATCATGCATTAGGCCTCTGGGCATTCCTAATGCAGAATTACACATGATGCTAAAAGCTATTGTGCATTGCTATTGTTATACTATAGATGCAGCTTTAGTTAAGAATCATTTCTTCTTCCATCCGAATGCTCGTCCCTTAACCCTAAGAAATACATTTCTAATCTTGTGTAGTTCTTTGAGAACATCTTTCACATACATTCTTTCACTAAGCATTTCTAGGATTGTTCAAAAATCCGTTCAAACCGATAATCCGGACCGAACCAGACCGAATCATATGGTTTGGTTCGGTTCTATTAAGAATTGGTTCGGTTTCGGATTAAGAAATATAAGAACCGTAAAAACGGTTCGGTTAATGGATTTTATGAAAAAATCGCGATTCGAACGGAACCGAACCGAACCGAACCGAATTTTAAAAGATATATATATATATAATATCAAGTTTTATTTTTATTAATTGATTTTTTATAATTTTAATAATATTAGGATGGTATAGATATGTAATATTAAGTAATGCCTTAATATTATTAGTTTTTATCATGAGTTAAATGTAATTAGTTTGAGTAATTATTTTGCTAATATTAACAATTTATTTTTGTAAATAGAAATTTTTGGAACCGTAAACCAAACCAAAACCGAACCGTTTTTTCGGTTTGGTTCTGGTTCGGTTTTACAAGTGTAACGGTCTGATCTGGTTCTTAAAATCACAGAACCGTTAGGATCGGTTTAGTTCTTGGATTTTTTTAGAACCGAACCAATCCGGACCGTGTACACCCCTAGGCATTTCAACAGAATGAAAGAATGAGTGTATTGAAATTTTTTATTTTTTTTCTAAACAATCCTTTGTCAAATGTAATTAACAGTATAGATATTTTCCCTACACATATTAGTAAACAAAAAATCAATTGTTTCAAGAGATTGAAATAGTGTACCCAAGTGCAGAAAGTAGGGTTAAAAAATGTAAATCTTAATCATGGTTAAGATATGTCAATTTGGGGGTATTTTAAAACATTTATTATTAGAATAACATAATTATATTGCCTACACACCCCTACCTGAACATAACAGAATAAATTAAAAACTAAAACAATCCCCAAATCAAAGAACATGCCTTCAAATAGGGGTGGGCGTGGATCGGTTGCGGCTACGAAACCTCCAATTCGCCATCCGTCTGCCAGATTGGCGGATTGGAAAAAATAATCCGCATCCGTCCGCCAATCCGGCGGATGCGGATTTGGCGGATTGGCGGATGGATACAAATCGGTTTGGCGGTTTGAAATTTTACAAGTTTTCAACAAAAAAAAAAAAAAACCGCCAGCCCAGCCGAACCCGAAAAATGCCATAAACTAGGTTGGTGTGCAGCATGGGAAGACTGAAGTTAATTTCCAAGGCAGTCAATATCAGAAGTATTTAAGCTCTCTGCATATTTCAAGCAAATCCTCTTCATGACTATTTTTACTACTGTGAAGTCCGAACTCATATATTTTCAAATGTCTTAAGAGTCAAATTGTGGTCAACCCGTAGGATTAACTGGAGCAATTATTCGTTACACTTATGGCACCAAAGTCATATATTTTCAAATGTCTTAAAAGTCACATGACTGAATGACTCACATCACTTTGTGGCAATGTCACTGATGGCACCAAATAATTTTTCGATTAACAGCAAAATTCAACCCCATTTACAGTACTATCTATACGCACTCAGGACTAGAACTATTTGGTAAAAACCATGTATTATTCTTTATAAAATTCCCCAAAACAAATTACAATAAGGAAACAAGAAAAACATTTCCAAACATATATTTTTTCCCTGACTAATGTTCACTAAGTAAGATTAGTTCACTGACTAATGAGATTAAGTTAAACTAAGTAAGATGAATCAGTAAGTTTAAACTGACTAATGTTCACTAAGTAAGATTAGTTCACTGACTAATGAGATTAAGTTAAACTAAGTAAGATGAATCAGTAAGTTTAAACTGACTAATGTTCACTAAGTAAGATTAGTTCACTGACTAATGAGATTTTAAACTAAGTAAGATGAATCATTAAGTTTAAACTAACTAATGTTCACTGACTAATGTTCACTGACTAATGAGATTAGTTTAAATGTTCACTAATATATTATGAATCAAATTTTATATAACAGAACAGAACTAAGTTTAATGTTCACTAATATATTATGAATCAAAGTTTAATCTTTAAACAAATTTAGTTCACTGACTAAATTACAGAACAGAACTAATATATTATCATGATTTGATTCATAATAATAATAGATTAAAGTTTAATCTTTAAACAAACTAAAAAATATATTATCATAATTTGATTCATAATAACAAATTTAGTTCACTGACTAATATATTATCATAATTTGTTATATGATAATAACAAAACAGATTGTTCAAAACAGAACAGATTAATTCCAGATTGTGAACAGATTAAAACAGATTCTGAATCAAAAAAAATAAACCAAACCTCTCTGTGGTTTTGTCTCTGTATTCCTTTCTCTGTGTGTAGAACCCTTAATAGTTAACACTGTGTCAATCAATCTAACCACGTCTCTAGTTTTAGAACCGGAACAAAACAAATAATAATAATAGATTAGACTCTAAAAGATTAGAAGTTTAGAACTGGAACAAAAAAAAAAAAAAACAGTTAAGAAGAAGAAGAAGAAGGAGAGAGAGAGAGAGAGAGAGAGAGAGAGAGGTACCTCAGTTACAGTCAGTGTAGACTAGTAGACTATAGGTCGATCAATCTAACCATCTATTTCATTTTAGAACTAGAACAAAAAAAAAAAAAAAGATTAGACTTAGATCAGAAGAAGAGAAGAAAAGAGAAGAAGAGGAAAGTAGAAGAAGATGAGAAGAAGAGGAAAGCAGAGAGAGAGAGATACCTCAGTTAGATCGATCGCTGACGCTGTGTAGATGATCGCCGACGCGTTTGACGATGGGTAGGGTAGAGAGAGAGAGAGAGAATGAGAATGTCGAAAATTAGGGAAAAATGAGAGCTATGCATATCAGAAAGGAAAATGGGGGAAAATGAGGCATATCATCCAAAAATAAATAAATACTAGTGAATTGGCCGCGTGCAAGGCACGCTAACAAATGCCAATTATTGGCGTTTATTGGTGCCCATTACAAGAAAAATTTAATTTACAGAAATCAGGAAAGATGGATGCATAGATATAAGCCTACTTGGAAAATGTAGATAGCCGAGTGTCATAGAAGAATGAACACTTGGAAAATAATTCACACAAATAGGCTAAAACTACTTGAGAAGAAGATTAAAACAAAACTTACAAAAAGAAATGCTTATCGACAATCTATAAATAGAAGTGTGCTGGATTTGTAATCTCCATTATCCACATAACACAACTTATAAACAATGCTAACGACAATGTAACCATGTACTATAGAAAATAACCAATTCATTCAAATGCACCATTTTTTCATCTACAAACTTTCCATTCTTCAAGCTTTCTTATCTAATAAGTTTAGTCTCCACTTCTTTCCAAAGGCATCAACTGCAGAAAGTAAATTAAATCCCTAAACAATATAAAGGGGTTAGACATAGGGATTGGAAATCTTCCATTACAACTATGTAATGGAGATGATCTGAATCTCACACCCAGTATAATTCAACAATCAATAGGATTAGTAATTTCAGAACTAATGATTTCAAAACTAATGATTAATCAGTAAACAAGAAATGAATATTGTTAGTTAAGCAGAAAACAAAGTAACAAGGTCAATGAAAAACTTTGAATCAAAAGGTGTTAATAAGAAAGGAGGCTCATAAATTCCCAAGCCGTGAATTTACCTGTTCATTCTTAATATATTTATGTACTAAGAACCATTCCCTTAATAACCTTGTGCTCAAACAAATTGAACAAAATGGTGAAATGAATGTTGACAATCTTTGCAAATACATAGAATCTTGTAAGGATACTCCGCATTCTTGTAGCCACATTCACAAAATTTCGTATGGTTGCCATGTAATTGTGGTTGCCATGTAATTGTGTGGCTCAACCAATTTACAAGAAAAAAACACAAAAAAGAAAAGAAAAAAAAGTGTTTTCAATTAAGATGCACCCAATCTTTGTCTATCATCATAATACCGCAATGTAGCTTGTTTCTGGTATTACCAATTCATAAAAATAATATCCAAATCAAAAAGTTTGATGGAAATATATTCAATCTCTTTTAATCCTCCACTAATGTCAATGTGATTTTTGATTTCACATTTTGGATACAACTAAGTAGTAAAGGAGCTAAAGGTTTCTGAAAACTAACATTGATATAGACTTATTAGAAGCAGCAACATTTTTATTTTAATAATAATAGTAATAATAATAATAATCATGTAATTACTAAAGCATATTCAAGTGTGGGAAGCAGACACTATCTCACTTCAAGTCAATTGCTACAATTCAAAATTCTAAAACATAAACTTCCTGATAACTTGTCATGATTAAATAGAACTCTTAAAATCTAGCAATTGAAGAATTGATAATGAAGGCCTCCAAGTGTAACAAAATCTAATTGCCAAGGTTAATAGGATGTGTACGTAGAAATGAAATAAAACAATAAATAATGAAATTTCTAATTAGAACCTACACAATTGTCAAAGAAATAGATGCACAATTCCAATGACATTTAGATTATCAAGTGTTGCCATAACATTTCATCAAAATACTCTGCAAAATTCTTTACAAAAATTTAGCATCATCAAATTAGAGCCCTAATGAATCACTTTTTTTGTAATCTAGGAAAAATAGTGGCAGTGGCATGTGGTTCACAATGATCAGCTACTTTCAATGATATTAAAACAAATTGGAGGAAATCAAACATAGTTTGCAAACATGGACCAGTGTATCTTAATACCTCATGCATAACAATATAGAAGAAATCAATATTAAGCCATAGAATACCTTCAAAAAAGGGGGAAAAAAAAATCAATTTAACATTGTAATGAAGGAGAATTGAAATGCAAGTCTTGAGAAGGAAATTTTTTCAAACATAACAACTCAAACCTAGTGAGCTGAGGATTCTCCACACAAGATAATGAAATGACCCTTCAACCATGAAATACGCAACAATATGGCAATGTTTCTTCACCAAATAGGGAGGGGGTAAACATAGAAACAACAAACAAGAGAGTAAAGGTCAATCTTGATACACGTAAATATTATATGAAAAAAAAGGCAAAAAGAATAAACAAACCTTTCAAATTGAAGAAAAACAAAAATGGAACCATAGAAGACTTGGGGAGAGCAATCCTAGCAAATCGTGAAAGATAGAGGGAGAAATATTTGAAGATTTGAAATTGACAGAGATTGTCGTGTGGGAAGAGAAGTTTTCACATTATTTTTTTAAAAACGGGAAAATATGTTGGGTTAACAGGTTAAAAAGAAAATATTTCTATTAATTATAATTTTTGATAGCTTTTGAAAAAAAATGCTATGGACGTTAATAAATTAAAGCGTTTTGGGGGAAAAATGATGTGAACACTGTTAGCATATTAAACTCACCGAAAGTGTTTGTTAACATATTAAACTCACCGAAAGTGTTAGCATTTTTTATTAAGCCGAAAGTTGCACTAGTTGCACTGTATTAGCTTTTGTATTATTCTATCTCTCTTGTAAGCCCTAAATCCTCAGTTATAAATAAGGGATGATATTCAATCATACCCTCAGCTGGTTATTCAAGCTTCATGGTATCAGAGCAGAACCTCTAGGGTTCGAAGCTTACCTCGGTTGATCGTCGATCAGTCGATTTCCAGTCGCCATCGCCACTCGGTTGCCTTCCCTTAGTCGACCTCCCTCGTCGATCTCAGTCGATCGACTCGGTTGCCTTCCTCATTGATCTCAGCAGCTCAGTCGATCTTCTTCCTCAATCACCGTTAGCCTTCGTCAATCTTCCTCAGCCTTCGTTGATATTCCTCAGTCGCCGTCGCCTCTGCATCGACCCTCCTCAGCCTTCGTCGAGCTCCTCCAGCTGCTGTCTACCTTCGCCGAGCCTTCTTCAGCCGTCGTCAGCCTCGCGCCACCACCTCTCTGGTATTCTCTCATCTCGGTGTGTTCTGTATACACAAGGTACCAATACATCTATGTAAATGAATATATATGAATACCTAAATACATAAATATATATATATAACCAAAAAAAAAAAAAAAAAAAACTTTATGATTTCTTAAATTTTGTTATGCCTTCATAGTCGTCATTTTTGCCACCATCTTCCGGGTTTGTGATTACCACTAGTTTTTGTTGCGGGTTTGGTAGTATTGTATCCATGACAGAGTCCTCCAGTGTGTCTCCTTCTTCTCAAACACCAAAGAGTGAGAGTCCCATTATACCTACTACCATGACTGAGAACCCTAACCCTAGTATGAAAATCACCACCTCTCTATTTAATGGTCAGAACTACCTAACATGGTCTCAAAGTTTGACTATGTTCTTGAAGAGCAGAGGGAAGATAGGGTATGTTGATGGCAGGATACAGGCACCAAGTACCACTGACTCAGGTTATGACCAATGGGAGATTAACAACTCTTTGATTATGAGTTGGCTTATCCATTCTATGGTTCCAGAACTTGGTGAGGGCTACTTGTCTATGGAGACTGCCCAGGAAGTTTGGGATCTTTGTGGGTCACCTATTCATAAGGGGAATTTCTCACAAGCATTTGAGTTGTGCTGCTGTATTGAGAGCTCAATTCAGGGGGAGCAGACTGTCCTGCAATATTTCACATTCCTCACCCACGGCTAGAAACGCCTTGACCACCTGGAAGACTATAAGCCCGTTTGCCCTGCTGATTCTGTCGGGTACAAGAAGTTCCTCTCACGGGAATGGGTCTTTAAATTTCTGGCCGGCCTAAATGTGGAGTATGATCTAGTTCGGGGTCGAGTTCTGAGTATGGACACTCTTTCTTCACTTCAGGAGGCATTTGCCTATGTACAGAATGAGGAGAGTCGCCGGTCTGCTATGCTGTCCCCTGTCTCTACTGACCGTTCAGCATAAATGTCTACTCCTCGAGATGGTCTCAGCCTGACTCCTATCCCTCCATCTACTACTAAGGAGTCTGTAGTCTGTGATTACTGTAAGAAGCCGCGGCACACTCGTGAGACGTGTTGGAAGCTTCATGGGCCTCCATCTGGGGGTCGAGGTTATCGGTCTGGTTCTCGAGGTGGTCGGTCAGGCCAATCTAGAGGACGTGGTTCCTATTCCCGGGCTCATCAGACTAGTGCCGTTGATTCACTCGATTCTAATTCTGCTCCTGTTGGCCAAGCTTCTAATACTGAGCTAGAGGATGCTTTGCGCCAATTGTTGGACTGCCGGTCTTCTTCTGCTCTCAGTACAGCTTCCTCGTCCTTTGCTCGCTCAGGTAACTTAGTCTCTTCTCCTTGTACTTTCCTGTGTCATAAGTCTTTGCCTTGGATCATTGATTCTGGTGCCTCAGATCATATGTCTGGCTCCTCTGACCTTTTCTCTGTCTATAAGCCCTCTTCAGGTCAGGACAAAGTTAGGATTGCCGATGGTACTGTTTCTTCCATTTCTGGAAAAGGTTTAGTCCACGTCACTCCTACCATACATCTGTCTTCTGTTCTCCATGTTCCCAATTTTTCTGTTAATCTGTTATCCTTGAGTCGTATCACCCAAGACTTGAATTATAGTGTGACATTTTTTCCGGATCATTGTCTTTTTCAGGACCTTGTCATGAGGAGGACGATTGGCAGTGGTAGTGCAGAAAATGGTCTCTACTTCCTAGATCAACCGGACAAACTTGCTTATTCTTCCACCACGTCTTCTACTACCCCCGCTGATTTATGGCTGTGGCATCGGCGTCTTGGGCATCCTTCTTTTCATTTACTTAAGCATTTATTTCCTTCTGGTTTCGCCCATCATCATGTGTCTGACTTTCTTTGTGAGTCTTGTCAACTCGGAAAACAGCACAGAGCTTCTTTTGCTCCCAGTTTGAATAAAAGTTTAATTCCTTTTTCCTTAATACATTCTGATGTTTGGGGTCCCTCTCGAGTTATGTCTGTAAAAGGTCATCAATGGTTTGTTACATTTATTGATGATTTTTCTTGTGCTACTTGGGTGTATCTCATGAAAGATAAGAGTGAGGTTTTCTCTGTGTTTTGCACTTTTCATAAGATGATTTGTACTCAGTTTGGGGCCACTGTCAAACTCTTTCGTTCTGATAATGGCGGGGAATACATAGATTCTGGGTTAGGACAATATTTCTCTACTCATGGCATTATCCATTAGACCTCTTGCACCAATACCCCTCAACAGAATGGGGTGGCGGAACGCAAAAATTGGCATCTTCTTGACATGGCTCGGTGCATGTGTTTTTCTATGAATGTGCCTCGGCCCTATTGGGGCGATGCTGTTCTCACTGCTGCCTATCTTATTAATCGTCTCCCTACCCAGGTCTTGTAACAACAGGCTCCTCTTCACATCCTCCTAGGTTCTCAGTCCTTGTTTTCTATTCCCCCCAAAATTTTTGGTTGTGTCTGTTTTGTTCATAATCACTCTCCCTTTCGTGGTAAGTTGGACCCTCGCTCCCTCAAGTGTGTTTTCCTGGGTTACTCTCCTACCCAAAAGGGGTATAAATGTTACCACCCTTCTTCTCGTAAATGGTTTGTGTCCATGGATGTTACTTTCTTTGAGTCCCAGTCCTATTTCTTGTCCTCTCCGGTGTCACCGTCCTCATTTCCGGGGGAGCCTTGGTGTGAAGTGAGTCCTGTGCTCCCTATGGTGGAACCAGTTGTTGAACCAGTTGTTCTTGCACCACCCTCTTCTACTGGGACTCTAGAACCCACTGTCACCAAGGATAAGGTCGGGCATGTTTATGTCTGAGACATAGATAGACAACACTGGATACAAGGGACCACTTCTGCTACTCCACTGCCATCTCCTGCTTCTGATGAGAATCTAGGTAACTTTGAATCTCTTGAATCCATTGATCTTGATGTTTTTATTGCCAAGAGGAAGGGTGTGAGATCTTGTACTCAACATCCTATCTCACAGTTTGTGTCATACTCTCATTTGTCATCCTCATATAGAGCATTTGTGTCCAATATTTCCTCTGTTAGCATTCTTAACCATTTTCAGGATGCTCTTGCTACCTCTGAGTGGAAACTAGCTATGATGGAGGAAATGAAAGCACTTAGGAAGAATGGCACTTGGGAATTGGCTGAGTTACCTACAGGCAAACGACCTGTGGGATGCAAATGGGTATATACTGTGAAACACAAAGCAGATGGGTCTATTGAGCATTACAAGGCAAGACTTGTGGCAAAAGGGTTTACTCAGACATATGGCATTGATTATCAGGAGACCTTCGCACCCGTGGCTAAGATGAATTCAGTCAGAGTACTTCTCTCTCTAGCAGCTAATCTTGATTGGCCGCTTTATCAGTTTGATGTCAAGAATGCCTTTCTCTATGGTGACCTCGAAGAAGAGGTATATATGGACATTCCTCCTGGTTTTGCGAATCATCAGACAGAAGGCAAAGTATGCAAGCTTCGGAAGTCATTATATGGTCTCAAACAGTTTCCAAGGGCTTGGTTTGAGAGATTCACTAAGCCTATGTTTAAATATGGCTTCAAACAAAGTCAGGCAGATCACACATTGTTTGTGAAACATTCCTCACATGGTAAGACTACAGCACTTATTGTTTATGTAGATGACATAGTTCTTACAGGCAATGATAGTGAGGAAATACCTTTGTTGAAGAAATATTTAGCTAATGAGTTTGAAATCAAAGACTTGGGAAGCTTGAAGTATTTTCTGGGAATTGAAGTTGCTCGCTCTAAGGATGGGATATTTATCTCACAGAGAAAATATATGCTTGACTTGTTAAAGGAAACTGGGATGCTTGGCTGCAAGGCATGTGCCACTCCACTGGAACCCAATTAGAAATTGGGGGATGATGAAGGAGGAGAAGTTGTTGATAGGGGGAGCTATCAGCGATTAGTGGGTAAGCTCATTTACTTATCTCACTCGATCCGATATTCTTTATTCTTTGTCAGTGTGGTTAGTCAGTTTATGCATGCTCCTCATCAGATTCACCTTGAGGCTGTCATGAGAATCTTGAGGTACTTGAAGTCTGCTCCTGGTAAGGGTCTTTATTTTTCAAAGTATGATCATCTCCGTGTGGAAGCCTATACAGATGCTGACTGGGCTGGATCAGTAAATGATAGGAGATCGACTTCAGGGTATTGCACATTTGTTGGAGGCAACCTAGTTACCTGGAGGAGTAAGAAACAGAATGTGGTTGCCAGGTCAAGCGCAGAAGCTGAGTTTAGAGCTATGGCACAAGGTGTGTGTGAACTTTTATGGCTCAAGTTATTGTTGAGTGATATAGGTATTGATCAGACGGACTCCATGCGGTTATACTGTGATAACAAGGCCGCCATCAACATTGCTCACAATCCAGTTCAACATGACAGGACAAAACATGTTGAGATTGATCGCCACTTCATTAAGGAGAAACTCACTAGTGGTACCATTTGTACTCCTTTTGTCCAGTCTGGTGAACAACTTGCTGACATTCTCACCAAAGGGGTTAGGAATAAACCATTTCATGACATATTAGGCAAGCTGAGCATGAGAGATATCTTCGCACCAGCTTGAGGGGGAGTGTTAGCATATTAAACTCACCAAAAGTGTTTGTTAACATATTAAACTCACTGAAAGTGTTAGCATTTTTTATTAAGCCAAAAGTTGCACTAGTTGCACTGTATTAGCTTTTGTATTATTCTATCTCTCTTGTAAACCCTAAATCCTCAGTTATAAATAAGGGATGATATTCAATCATACCCTAAGCTGGTTATTCAAGCTTCAAACACATGTTATTAAAAGCTGCTTCTATTGTAGTACAAATCAAATCAAATGCACTATTATTATTAAGATTTCAACCGAAGCCCAAAGGCAAACAGTAAAAGGTCAACTATAGCTTTCATGATGAAAATTTTGCCCCCATGCGATATTATACTCACCCACACCCACACCCACACTAACACTATTTCACCAGGGCCATACCCATCACCTATGTTTTAACAATGAATCTAAGAACATACAAACCAAATATAGTATTGGACACAGAATATATTAATCAACAAATTTTTTTAGGTATGGCCACACGTTGTAAAGTTATGTTAAAACATGTATTCTATGTTTGATTCTGTATTTGATTTATGGGTTCCTACACTTATTGTTATTTCTAGAGTTCCAAAAAAATAACCAAAAAAAAAAAAAAAATACTAACCTTGTGATCTACAAAGGAAATAAAAACATTAAAAATGTGTGCAAATATCATTACTTATAAGGGAATTTCTACGTACTTGATCAAGTTTTCTATTACATTTACAACCTCAAAACATGAGTACAGCCAAAAGATTATAGAATAGTAGATTTGGGTATGAATCTTGTGTATAATTTTATCTCTACCAGTGTATTGATAAAACAATATCCAAAATAAAAGAAAAAAAAAGCAGTGAGAAAAATAATAAAGAATAAATAACAAAGAAAATATACAAAGATGACACATGCTGAGCTAAATCCAACCCAACAAGGTCTCTTCTGCCCAGCAAATGTTGAAAACCAATGAGGAACAATTAAATAACGCTCCAAAAAGTAAGAGAAGAATAAAAAACAAAAACCCAAAAGTATACATGGGTATAAAAAAAATAATAAAAGAACATTTTATCTTCACATAACCAAGAACGAAGAATCAATCAAATTTTTCAAATTTTGCGTAAAATCTATTATCTTCCTTCACTTGAAGATGAATAGTAGTTCCTGCAATGGCAATAACTATGTATCCAACCATGAAGAAAAATAATAATACTAATAACAATAACAAATTTAGGATAGATTTTAACAGATCTCTTTTCATTTGAAGCATGGAAATGTATTTTTTTTTTATTTCCAAATTATGTTGTATGTTAGTTAGATCATCAGTTGAGATGTTTTTTTTCCTTTCCCAAACCAAGTCAAGAATTGTCTAATTCACGTGAGAGTGAGCTTCAAATAGAGATTCCAAATCCAATGTTTAGTAATTACTCCTAAGCATACGACAACACACCAACAAAAGGAACAACATGAGGGTTCAACTAAATAGAAATTTCTCACATGGCAACCAAAGAGAAAATAATTCTTGATTGATTTTGAATGTCATGACACAACCAAATGATAGTTAAAAAATTTGTGAAAAGTTGCAACTTAAATTTTTTTCCAAATGAATCCAAACAATAGCTAAAAAATCTGTCAAAAGTTGCAACATAAATTTTTGCGAATGAATCCAAATGATATGTACCAGACTCAAAATTATAGTTTCAACACCTAACCTAAAGAATTCCTCTATGTCAATTTCTGGATCAAAATAGCATCGCGTGTTCTACATGCCTTGCCTGCACCATAAAATCAATGAAAATACAAAAATATTATTAGTTAGTTATTCATGTCTGCAATTATGTAGTTGGGCTAGTCTGCAGATACCGAAAAACTTTACCAAGACATATTTAAGCTTTTCATGGAGTATTTGTAGATCAAAAATATAATACAAAACCATTAATGTCATGAGTATAACATATAGGCATAATTTTTATTTATTTATCTATTTATTTTTGTGTAAAAATCGATTTGGGGATGGGAAAGTGGAAGTATTTATATCAATTTACGATTGGAAAAATCAAGGTTAAGTGATGTGCTTATGGTTTAAAAAATAATAAATTCCGGAGATGGTGGGCTAGTACCTTGTACGAAAAAAATAAATAAATAAAAATAAAGAAAAGCCATAACTTTCAAGGATTTTTTTATATTTCCCCAATGTAATCAAAGTATAATCTAAAATTTTGTGAAAAACATATTATATTCAAAACTCTCTACAGGGAGGAATGATTATCATTTTTCACACATATGACTTTCTCTTTCAGGTTTAGAGAACTAAAAAAGAGAAAGCAAAGCTTGTGCATTTTTTTAACCTTTCTATAACTAATATTGCAATTGGAAGGTTTTATATTTCTATTAATATCATAAAGCATTTAATGAGTAAAATACTTAGTTTTGACTCAAATGTGTTTAGCAATAAAACTTAGTATTAATAAACATTGAATATAAATCATAAATGTCATAAATTTACCACTATAAAGTCTTAAAAAATTGATAGATTTCATAAGTAATATAGATAACATAAATGAAAAGATGAAAAAGACAACCCTTGTAAGTTAAAAATATTATACTCACCAAGAAAAGCAAAAACCAACTAAAGAAATATATCAAGCACGATAATAACCCAAAAACTAAAATCATAGATAAGTATTACAACTCTAAACATTACCTTCACATCATGAGTATTTATTATAAATACCTACAAACTAATACGAATAAATTTAAAAACATATAAAAAGGCCGAACCAGAGAAACAACAATTAACATAACAGCATAATATGAATAGAGTTTTTTGCTCCCAAAAACCTTGCAGAAGAAAAAACAACGACGAGCATCTCCAGCACTTACCCTTTACCCATATAAGATTGAATTCCAGAATAAATACAATATAAACCCTAACGATATAAATATAAAGAAACCCTAATTTTATTAGGCAAAATCCCAAAAACAATCTACACAAAAAAAAATTTTCTTTCTATTTCGAATTGCATCCTCTTTAGTCGATTTAGGTATAAAACATACCCAAAACAATAGGTAAAATTAGGGTTTGGTCCTTGCAATTTTTTTTACAACTCACAAAAAAAAATTTTTAAAAAAAATAGATTTGTATGTATGAAAACCCTAACTTCTGAAAAACGAACCTGAACAATGGAAGAGGGGAGTGTGACAACTCTGGTCTTCCTACTTCGTCTCCTTCGATTTCTTCTCTCTCTCTCTTCTCTCCTCTCTCTGTCTTCTCCAGGGAACACAAGCATTACTTGTGTCTTGTTGGTCTTGTTTTTAGGCTTTATACGTAAAGGGGCAAAATAAAGAGATCGGTGAGAGGACAATGGTGGGAGGAGGGCGAAGGAGATCGGTGGTCGGTGAGAGGAGAGAGGAGGCGGTTGAACATCGTCGTCTGTGGAGGGAGATCACCGTTGGGAAGAGCATAGAGGAGAGGAGAGGAGAGAGAGGGGAGGGGGGTTCTCTGAGACAGAGAGAGAGAGAGTGTTTATGGATCTTTTCATTTTCATAAAGAGCAAGCAAACAAATTTTGATCAAACACTGTTCCTAATCTTCCAGATTACAAACACCCATAAGTCATGATCAAACACAAAAATAAAAAGCTAAGCCAGAGATAAGAAAAATTAAATTTTGATAATAAAAAAAAAAAAAATCCAACCAAAATGCTTTTAAGTAATTAGGCCAATTCGCAAATTTTCCAAAATAATTGAATTGCATCAAATCAAAATGCAAAAGCAAGAAAGAAATTAGCTCACACAAAATTATTTCCTGCAATATCCACAAGTGAATTTCAAATGAATATATATATATGTATATTCACATAATTTATTACAATGATTACATAATAACACATTATCTACACTTTACAATGATTAATATCATAATTTAAAGACATTATAAATATATATAATTAAGAAAAATTATAAACATATATAAAATTCATCATACAAAAAAAAACTTGACAAGAATGATATGGTAATGTTATCTATACAATATATATAAAGCACCGGTGCCATGTAAATAAATCAATTTTCAATAGTGTTTTGTTTTGAAATGAAATACTCATAATGAATCACATTATTATGTATGAATTTTTTTGTTTGTATAACATTATTCATTAATTAATTATATAGTAAATTCAATCATCATATGATCATACTAATAAAAAAAAAATAGATCTATCAAAAAATATCTATCTATCTATACTATATATAAAGTGAACAACTCACTTAGCTGTTTAGTTCATTAATATAAAGTGGAATTGAATGATTATTCTATCAAAATATTCATTCACATGTTTGATTTGATTAAAAGAATAATAAAAAATATATTTCAAATGGAATCGTATTCATTTGGGAGTTTAAAGAATAACCATTCCATTGAACCAACTAAAGCATTAGTGGCCTCCTGAAATCTACTTTTTCCTTTTAAGTGGATTTTTTTTTTCTCCATCAAAAAACTCTCATTTTGCCAAGTGAATTTTTTCCTCTATAAAAAAAACATTACATGATACAATGAAGAAGAATTGAACCTAAGACATTACGTTTGGTAAACAATATCCTTATAATTCAAAATTAAAATTTATATTTTATAAATTTAACAACACATTTATTGGATGATGAGCAAACAACCTCTAGCGGTCCCTACACACAATGTGTGTACAACTTGAAAAAAAAAAGAAGTAATTCTATAAGAAGGTATATATAGTTTGTGTTACTCAAGCGATAAGGGTCTTTTTTGCCAAATTTATGATTTTGGTTTCAAGTCTTGTCCTCCACTTGATATAATTTTTACATTACATAAACACTAATTATAGGAGTATTTTGGAAAAATCCTTTTGAGACATTTTGTATCAACACCATCTCAAGGTTTCACATAGATAATAGTAGAGATAGATGTTACAATGCACTGAAAATAATGTCATAGGTGAAATAGTTTTTCACATTCGATTTTCTTACCATTATACCAAGCAATGGTAAATTGTACAAGCTGTAGGGACCAAGGCTAATTTTCTTATAAGAAAAATTCAACGTGAATATTGAAACTATAAATTAGATATTTTTGAGACATATTTTTGTCAATACCATCTCAAGATTTCACATAAATAATAATATAGATAGATATTATGATCTACTGAAAATAATGTCATAGTCGAAACAGTTTTCAAATGCTCATTGGCATCCCACAAACTCGGAGAAGGGAGGATGCTCCTCTCTTGAGAACACTCCATCAGAGCTTGAAACTCCCCAAAAGTTGGGCACAACTCCAGAGAACCCAACCAGAAGACATCTCAATAAATTCAACAATTATAAAAATTCTAAGGAAATCCACAATTTTCAAAACTAATCTTTATTTCCCACATTTAATTTCAATACATAACAAAAACTCTCAATTTCTACTTTCTAGGCTTTGAATAAAATTTAGGCTTTCTCAATTTTAATGTCAAAATCAACAGCAAATATTGAGAAACTGAAATTAGTTTTGTTTACATGTCATATGATCTACCAATCAATAAAATCTAATTAGTTTGATTCACAGTAAACATCATGCAAACAATAATAAAAAGAACAAAACCCCAACTAATTAACAGAACCAAAGAAAATTAAAACCCTTTACAAACCCTAACTGGATCAAAAGGAACCTAAAATCGAAATACCTAACATTCTTCATGTATGTCTTTACCTTAATAGAAGCTTGTATCGTATTCTTCCATCCTTGGGCTCAATTTTCGTTTGATTCGCTGCTGAACACTATGAATACCCACAAAATCAAACAAATCGGCACCACAGAGGAGACGTCATCGGCGGTCGCCAGAGGAGAAAGGAGGGAGGAGATCGGTGAGAGGAGAGAGGGGGGAGGAGATCAGTGAGAGGAGAGAGGAGGGAGGAGATCGGTGAGAGCAGGTAGATCGGTGAGATCGGTGAGAGAAGAGAGGGTTCTCTGGACAGAGTGTAGAGAAGAGAGTTATAAACACCTGTTAGTAACTTGAAGATATTTTTCCATCAATACCCTTGCATCCAAAGAAGAAAAGTTATAAAGCACAAGGTTAAAATTGACTTTTCAACTATTACAAAACACTGTTCGTATTTGGCTGAAATTACTGTTCACATGGCATCGGTGCTTTATATATATTGTATAGAAATAACCAATGGTGGTCGGGTCGAGTCTGTTGACTAAAATGGCGGATTACCGGCCACCTGACCCGAATCCGAAAAATGTTATAAACTAGGCCCGCACCCGCCCGCCACATGGCATGCATCCATCCATTGCTGGTCGGGTCGGGTCGGGTCGGGTGTGGCGGGTCGGTGAATCCACTACACAGCCCTACCTTCAAACCACAGAAATCAAATATAGGGTCTCACATACATGCATATACACATATAACTTACAAATCTACAAGAAAATACACACATGCGTGTATACATATGCGTGTATACATATACATGTGTGCTTGTTTACATATTGGATTTTCAAATGACAATGATTACCTACAAGGTTCTGGGAACTTATATAGCTTTTTACGTGAAAATTAATATATAAAAGTCCACTTTCAAAGCTCAGACATAAATTACAAGTACATATATATATATATATATAAAATACATATAGATAGGTAAAGAGTTATACCTTTTGATGTGAGAGAATAGAGCACTGCACAGAGAGAGAGAGAGAACCACCTAATTGAGGAAGAAACAAGGGATAGAGGCAAAAAAAAAAGAAGGTACATTTATGAAACATAAACCCTAAATACTACGTATTTATAAAAATTAGACCCCCAAAAGTATTACATATTATCATATTTACCTCGTTGTCCATGAAATTTGGCATCGGTATCAGTTGACATCAGAGCACATGATCCTGCTTTTTTAATACCATATTTTTATCAAAATTTTACTTCAGTCCGTCTACTTTAATCCTTTCGTTAGTTTTTGAAATGCAATTATATGATTGGAACCAATTATAATTTAACTTGAAATCTAATGAGTTGATTGGAACAATTGAAATATTAAAAAAAATTAAGAATATGAAGTATAAAGTAAAAAATGAAATTTGCTCAAAAAGTTATATTCAAAGTAACAGCTGGCAAGAAAAATTTCCGTGAAAAATATCCATATGGCCCCAACAAAAAAATTTAATCAAGTGGAAATATATTTCATATGGCCTTGATTCAAAGGACAACTTTTCATTAAGGTACTATGAAAGTTTAAGCTTGAGCTTTAATTTTTTTTAAAAAAAATTCCTAATTTAATATGCACATTAAAAAGAAGGGAAAGTCTACAATGTGCATCTTTTAAAAGGGCATATGATATACACTTATTGTGTGGTCTATATCATGCCATATCATACAAAGTGACCTGCTAAACCGGTTATCTAACAGGTTACATGAAAGAATCATAACTTTTTCAAATATCATAACAATACTACAATGAATCATAACAATGTCATAATATTCACCAAGGTGTCATAACAAAGACACTATAAATCATAACAATATGACAA
This sequence comes from Camellia lanceoleosa, assembly GCA_025200525.1. Lineage (NCBI taxonomy): Eukaryota > Viridiplantae > Streptophyta > Magnoliopsida > Ericales > Theaceae > Camellia > Camellia lanceoleosa. The sequence continues at coordinate 144,097,923 of CM045769.1, read as the reverse complement.
CTCATAACAAATATAGTTATTTCTAACTAATTATGATAACATTTGAATCGTAACATTTTTTATTATGATTCACCATGACAAATCATAACTTTTGGTAGTACAAATCATAACTTTTACTAATGAATCATAACCACAACTTTTTTCCCCACAATCATAATAAGATTAACAAAATGTCATAACTTTTACTAATGAATCGTAATATTGCATGTTGATTGTAATTTTGCAAGTGTAGCCCATTGGATATCCCACCAGCCAAAAAAATGAGCCTTACGGAGCCACATTACCCCATAATAGCTTAGAAATAGGTAGCCTAGGCCCCTGTTGTGCTTCACTGCATTTCCTAGATACTGCCATAGTGTAATGACTTGATGAAGTTGGCCCCTACCTGAGTGAATCAGGGCAATTCTGTGTCAGATTTGGAGGAGTAAGGAGCGTAATCTGCAACCTAGAAACCTCTTCCTCCTCCCAAGCAAGAAGTTGTCTTTTGGAATTGAAGTTCTAGTCCCCAGAAGTGCCCCTATTTTGTACAAACAAATGATCCCCCTTATCTATAGACAACCTGAAAAGTCTAGGAAATTCATCCACTCAAAAGAAAGATTTTGGACGTAGAAGAGAAAGCTGCACAGTTTTTCTCAGAGAATGAACTGTTGGTTGAGAGAAATACACAGCTTGAAAACAAGGGTAATAAACTTCAACAATCGCTGAACTCAGCTCATACTGAAAAGGAAGTCACTTCTGTGCAACTGATGTATCACATGAATACTATTACTGAATTAACTGATCAGCACTCGAAAGCATCTGAACTTAATTTAGAAGCTGAAGCATGGGTTTCAGAGAATGAAAGAAAGTTACATGAAACCATTCAGAAATTTAGTCAAAGAGATCTAGAAGCTAAGGACTTAACCGCAAAGGTAAATGAACTCCAAGGATAGATAAAAATGTATGAAGAACAAGCTCATGAAACAATTGGTGTCACAGAAAATCAAAAAGGTGAGCTTGAACATACCCTCTTTAAATTGAAGGGTCTGGAAGGCATCATTGAAGAGCTGCAAAACACGTCAAGCCAATTTGAAAAAGAGAGGGTGCAGCTGGCTGAGGTGAATTCAAAGCTTACTCAAGATTTGGCTATGGATGAGTCCAAACTAAATGATCTAAACCATTTGTCTAGCCAGAATTGAACCCTGTAGCCGTTCCCATTTTGAATTCTTATATTGTATACGAAGAAATCAACCAGTGCAGAATTAGAGTTTGGCAAAGACAAAACATCTTCCCAAACGAGTGACATGTTTCCTGAAGCCACCAATGATGGTAGCCATCCACCTCCTTCAGTACCATATTTGCATCTAATAATTTGTTTCCACAGTGTTCTGTCCTCCACCCCAAACCTCCACCACCATTTCATTGATGATAAACCATAATTGCTCTAGACTATGGAGAAATGTTGCTCCTCCAAAAGTGAAGTGTTTTTGTTGGGTGGCACTAAAACAGAGAATTGCGTCAAGAGATCTATTAGCTTAAAGGAGGATCCTTTCAATGGGGCTGATTTGTGTTGTTTGTTTGTTTGTTTGTTTGTTTTTTTTTTTGGTGGATGTAAGGTTTAGACAGATTCCCACATTTTGCTGCATTGCCATCGATCGTGGCTGGTGTGGTCGGCCATTCTCAATTGGTGTGGTCTAGGTTGACACCAAAAAGTGAGCTAAATCATTTGCTAGCACACCACAAGTTGAGAAACCAACAAACATGGACAACCAACAAACCTCACATGAAATAACTAAATATACACACCAACAAACCTAAAAAACACAACAACATTGAATACAATGGATTGACATCAAACAACTAAATGTACACACCATTTGCAAATGAGATCATTGTATCCAAAATGGCCCCGCATAAAAGCTTGAACAACAGCAGCATCAAGTAGAGCAATAGCAGAGAAGCACAAAAAACCTCAAGCGTACGCACAATTCGTTTGAAGCAACCTGGCCATAAGTGCTGATCCCACAAGCATATCCAGATTCCAAACAGAAACAGTGATGGTGTTTTCAAAAAATCAGACAACACCCTTTCCTCCTAAACACAATCTTACCTGGTTTAAATTTGAAATGAAGTCAATTATGGAATAGTACATCTCTTGTGAGTTGCTTTTTACTCGAAAAGCAATCCTTGTTTTGACAAGTTGACATAACTCCTCCATATCAAAATGAGATCCATTAAACATACAGTCATTCCTTTGCTTCCATATGGACCAAAGTACTGTGAATAGAATAGCTCTATAAATTTTCTTATCAAATTTCTTCCATCTATACCCTGCCCACCATTGTAGAACTCCCTTCACTGAGTTTGTCATTGCCCATTGAACTCCCTCCCCCTGTTAACATTGTAGACCATAAACATCGTACAGGTTTACAACTCAAGAATAAGTGATTCACATCTTTAGCCTAAGCACTACATACGACACAAGTGGTATTAGCATTAATATTTAGAATCCCAATTTTTTGAAGAAATACCTTAGTTTTTACTCTCCCTTTCCAAGCAATGAAACAAAAAGCACGCCAGCTAGTGCCCTGCAATAAATTAAAATCAATCAAATAAATAAGCACACCCACCAGTGCTCTGCTATCAATTCAAAGCAAATAAATTCAAAAACACACTTGCAAGTACCCTACTATAACTTAAAATATAAAAAAGCACACCCGCTAGTGCTTTGCTTTCAATTATCAACTATTAAAAGAAAATGAACAAATAAACACACCCGCCAGTGCTCTGCTATCAATTCAAAGCAAAGAAATTCAAAAACACACCTGCAAGTACCCTACTATCAATTAAAAAATAAAAAAGCACACCCGCCAGTGCTCTGCTATCAATTATCAATTGTCAAAAGAAAATATAAAAAAGCACACCCGCCAGTGCGCTTCTTTCAATTATCAATTGTTAAAAGAAAAATGAACAAATATGCACACCTGTCAATGCTCTGCTATAAATCATCATTTCTTAAAAGAAAATGAACAAATAAGCACACCCACCAGTGCTTTGCTATCAATTGAACGTAAATAATAAAAAAACACACCTGCAAGTATTCTACTATCAATTAAAATGAAACAAATTAACAAAAAAGCACACCCGCCAGTGCCTTGCTATCAAATATTAATTATTAAAATCAAATGAGTGAATAAGCACACCCGCCAGTGCCCTGCTATTAATTCAAAGAAGATAAATAAATAAAGCACACTCGCAAGTATCCTACTATCAATTAAAATAACTAAATAAATAAAAAGCACTCCTCGCAATGCCCTGTTATTAATTAAAAGTAAATAAATTAAAAAGCACACCTGCCAATGCAACTGCTAGGGAGGGAGGAGGGAGGTATAGCTTCACTTCGACGTTAAGATGTAGAAATTGAGGACCTGGGACAAACAACAACAGAACATCGAAACAGAGTTAGCAAAGAAGACAATACTTAAGGAGATTTATGATTATGGGGCGAAAAGAAAGAATCTATGCATGAAAAATATTATTTTGCACATCTTTTCACATAAACAAACTGCATAACCAATAACAGAGATGAAATTGTACTATCTTTGTTCAAAGTATCAATAACCATTACATAAACACTTAAACAAATGTACCAACACCAACCGATTAACCACTTAAAAGATAAAAAATAAAATATCTACAAAAAAAATAAAAAAATTATTTGATTGGATGGACTATTGGATTATTTGACAGATTATAACTTGGTTAATTTCGTAGTAGTTTAGCTTTTAATTGGATGGACTATTGGATTATTTTTTTGTTAACTCGGTATCCGGCCTATTCATCTATTTGACTATTGGATTTGGATTATTGTTATCAGCTTTTCTTATCTTCATAGAACCATTATGCTGTGTTTGGATCATGGATTTGAAAGAAAAAAGGAAAATACAGGTGAAATGTAAAATAAATATGACTGCATTTCACGCACTTATTCCATTTTCCTTTCCAAATCCTTAGCTAAATCCATAATCCAAACATAACATTAAAGAAATATGATGTTTTTTGCATCATAAAAGCAAAAGCACATTTCTCTCTATTTTTCTCTCTTTCTTTCTTTTTTGTCTTGTTTAATAGTACAAGTTGTAGTTTAGATTGTATAAGCATATCTGCGAAAAAGTTGTATTTTAATAGCTGTTTATGTCAAAATTTGTATTTCTTTCTTTGAAGTTTGTGCCAGTGTATTATTTTCCAAACAAATTTGAAATAAAATAAAATTGGGGGCGTGTATTTTCCAATTATTTGAGCCAACATCAGTCCATATATCATAGTTGCATGAAGTTATACATCATACAGTAAATAACTATAAATGGTAGCAACTATGGCTTTGATTATAATTCTTGCTTAACATAAATGATATGTATGTAGAAAAGTGCCTACAATTTGAATGTATGATATAAATTTAACTTCATGTAATGTGGACCACACTCTATATCAATTTGATCCACCCATTTAAAATTGTGGACATTTTTCCAAGTATTTTTCCTGATTATGTAGAATTGCTGTTTACTTAAAAATCATAACTTAGTTTAATTCCTAGTACTTTTCTCTGTCAAAGAGGAAGATGAGTTGCTTTTAACTAGGTCGACTATTTGATTCTTGTTATTGGGATTTTTGATCTTGATAAAGCCCTTTTGAAAATCTGATGTTTTCATTTGAGCGTCATAAAAATCACAATAATGATAGCTAATAAAATTGTTAAATTCTAATATTTTGCAAAATAGGTTCTAAAACAGATCCTAGTCAAGGATCCAACAGCTTGCAAGGAAAACTAATTTTCTAGGTAAAACATTTAAATTGCCTTCTTATGCATCCGTTATTAAAAAGCATATGCTATACAAACATCATTTCTTTAAATTCTAGTATCAAAAGATTATTGCAAAAAATATAATTTCGGAAATGTAGGAAGCCCTCAATAAAAGTAGTGTATACAAAGAATTGGAACACTTTTGTAAATGAAGAATGGACAAGAGTCATCCTAGACATGACTTCAAGTGTATGCTAGATAAGCAGCCGATCAAAATAAAGTGTACGCTAGATAGGTAGGTAAATATATCACTAGGGGGAATATTTAGAATTAGTGTAGTTCCAGAATTTGACAATTATTTTTTCTACAAATTTAAATTAATTAAATGCTAATTTAATTATCTCCAAAAACTCTCAATACTTTCTTGAAGAATCATCAAGCATTTCAACTATGTGTTGATCCTTCCACGGTCTCTCACATCAAGTACGGTCTACGCATCAAGGCTCACAAAGATACAACTTCAAGCTCTTATTTTAGAGATTACTTTGAAGTTTTGATTGAGATCAAGCTATTCAAGCCCTCAATGAATTCTCTTTTCCCTCAAGCTTCTCAGTTTGAAAACTTAAAGAATCCATCAATTGGTTCCATTTTTTTTGTTATTCGTTCAATTTTCTTTTCTCCAGTAATTTGATTCGACGTGTATCACTGTTCTATAAATCCTTTATCTCTTTCTCTTACTCTTCCCTTCCTCTTGGACAACATAAAGCCATTGGATTTTTTAATATTATACATTGTTTATGCTGGGCATCTGTTGGTATAATAAAGAATGATGTTTTTTTTCCCCCTAAACGTGTACAGAAAATCATTGGTTTCCCCATTCATTATGTATTACATTGAGTTGAATGTTAATAAGAACCTACTCAATCTGATGGAATTCCAAACAAATATAAAATTAATATTAAAATAATATGTGCATAGATAATGCACCAACAACATCCAATCATGAGAAGAATTGTATATCAATCAATAAAAATCGTCAAATGTAGAGGTAAAATATGCAACTATTAATCCAAAAGGGGAATATTACATTCAACCATAACCCAAAGCACCATTACCAGAAGTAAAACATAAGAAGAAATGAAGAATTAGAAACATAAACAGATTTCAATAAATAAATAATTGCAGTCTCATATTAGTTACATGAGTACAAAATTCAATTACCCACACATCTGATTTCACAAACTCAAGCAAAATTTCACGATCTATCTATATATATGGAGTCAAAAAACTACCATATCAAACAAACATGAAAAACAAAAGCTATTCATATTATATTTTCCTAAATTTAGAATCCAACCACTCCAAGTGAGTTCACAAACATGAAAGGGGCAGTTTTGAAGAATGGGAAACAAGAATCGATAAAGGAAATAGAGGTCAACAAAAGGGGATTTCAAAGAACGAAATCAAAACAACTACCAAAGCAAACAAAGATAAAAAACCTAAACCTATTCAAATCATATTTTCCTAATTTTATAAACCAACCCACTAAGTTCACAAAGGTGAAAGGGGCAGTTTCAAAGAAGGGGATTGCGATCTAGGGTTTCATAGAATGGATATGGAGAAAGGGAGAGAAAAAAGTTACAGAGAGAGAGAGAGAGAGATACCTAGGGCAGGTCGTGTTCGCGGGATAGTGTTCGAAGGATGGTCTTCGAGGGCGAATAAGAGCGTCGGAGTAGTGTCTGAAAAACGAAAGGGTTTTGGGAAAACAACGTGAAGAGCTCAGCTGGAAAGAGAACAATCGGTAAAGAAATTTATAAAAATCATAACCGGTTGAGATTAATTTGTAAATGCCAAATGATTTAAAATAAATGTGTACACGATGTGCATGACTTGTTGAGATGCACATCTTAACAGCTCCCTAAAAAAAAAAAGGTAAGATAATGAACAAATTTAAAAAAAAAAAAAAAAATCATATTATTGATAAATTCTTATCAATCAAATATGTAATTTTGCATAATAGTTTTGTTATTGCTACAAATTAATCTACTAATTTTTTTACTCGTAGATTCTGTAGACATGTAAGTAATTGGTTGAAAAAATTTGATGAATTAGTGTGTACCTCCATTTTTTTGTTGGGAAAATTACAGCATGGTGGTGGTTTGACAAAATTATTATAAATTCAGGAAATTTTTTATAATTTAATTATTAATATTTATATAGATTATTGCTAATTTGTAATTAATTTTTAAAATTCCCACTTAATTGCTATTTGCTCTTTTTTGTTTGCACAAACACCAAACACAAATAGAGAAATAAAATAAATTAATGAAACTATATTTAATATATCATTAAAAATAAAGAGTTAATTACTTAAAAATCCTATTTAAAAATATTGGTAACTCAGGTCTTGTCTAAGATTGAACCAATAAATCCTATTTAGTAAAACTGAAAATATTATCAATTTTTTTATAATTTTTAAAATTAAGAACATTATCAATTTTGCATAGTAATGTTCAAGATAATTGTTTCATTAACTGATAAATAAAACAAAGTATGAGATTAAACATTTTTCAACTTCTACTTATTGGTTTGATTCAACTATCTAATAAAACCGAGAAAATTATCAATTTTTTTTTTCAATTTTAAAACCGAGAACATTATCAGTTTTTTAATTTTTTTTTGTTTTTGTTTTTTGCACATCAATATTCCATCATTATGCTCATTTATATACACAAAATTTTTTCAGTTTTGCACAAAAAATAATTCAATTTTTTTTAAAAAAAAAAAACAATAAGTTTTTTTTTTTTGCACATAAATTTTTTTTTTAGTTTTTTCAATTTAAAAGTTGATATTTTAAAGTTTTGAAAATCAAAATAAATATCAAATCATAATGTTCCTTTATAGATAATCATAAATGATGAACAATTATTGTTTGAAGGGTAATTCCAACTATTAAAAATTTAATGGAACTTGAAAGTCCAAAAAATTTTACTTAGGACTTAATGAAGTATAAGTTTATAAATTAAGACTTATGTATAAATGCCCAAAAATAAATATATAATTATTTTCACATTGAGCTAGGACTCCAAATAAATTCTAATCCCGTGTGACGGTTATTATGTCTAAGTGGTCTATTAGTTTAGTTCCAATTTTTATGAGTTTATGTCTAAGAATAGATCGATCTCGATCTTCTTGTTGATCAAGTATGCGCTCCTCCGTACGTCGTCGCTTTACTCCCTGAAAACACAAACGTAAGCTAGCCGGCGGGTGTGTGCCGGATACCTCTCCGATGCCTAAGTCAGCAAAATAGACAAATAGACAAAAAGCTCTGTGTATTCGGGAATCAAAGTTGTGTTACCTCTTCCATAAGTTCTGTTATGAGCTTTTATAGGTTCCGTGGCACAATCCTAGTAGGACCCTTATTCTTCCATGTAGAGTCCTCCTAGGAATCACACTTCTGAAAGATAATGCTTATCCTTTAACACCCCCCTCACTGCTTAAACCAAGTGAGATGGTTTTACCTCGGTAGTATGACAAAACGATCGAGCTAACATAGCCATGCTAAAGCGGCAGAGATGACCGAGCTCCAACTAGCTCGGTTCTTTTCTTTATTGCTTGTACCGCGGTTTGGTCCGTCGAGACCGAGCTAACCACAGTAAGTTTCGACTGAGCTAACGAGAGCTAGGTCCACCATAAGAAGCCCAAATACCTTAGTTCTGAATATCATGACCGAGCTAACTATTACCATACCGACTGTGGTAACTGTATCTACAACTGGACTGAGCTAACTGCAAGGTCCTTCCTTTCGGTCTTTTTACCGCGGCCCAAAGAACGGCCCACCAACGCACCTTAGCCTAGCTCGGCCCTAGTGCATATAAAAACTCCCTCTCAATTGCCCCTTCATTCCATTTGCGTAGCATGATTGGGATTACTCTTCTACCTGCTGAGCTAAAAAGTGGCCTTCAACCGGGCTAAATTCACACCGAGCTACCAATCTGTCCAGTCAAAACGTCTTTTCAGTCGCTGCAAAACCGAATTGCTTACAATTTTCTTGGACACGTGGCAAGTCTTTATTGGTTAATCATAGCTGCCATAGCCGCCCTCGTACCTCGCAACATTTGAACAGTCCCGCCCAAACTCGTGCCCTTTTCACAAAAACCCTATTCCTTGAACCAAACGTACCACTATTCATCTTCTTCTCTCTCTACCTTCTGAGCGTTCATTTTTCCTCTACACTGCATCTGCAAAAGCTCATATTCTCCGCTGGTACTGTTTCCCTCTTCAGTTCCTTCATCTTGAACTGGTATGTAGCTCAAATCTCTATTTCTTTCCACACATTTTGTGAATATACATAATATAGATACATGTACACACATATATATCACAAAACATATTCTATATAAGCATGTTATTGGTAAGAACAGAAAAAACAACACCCCCAAACCATAGGGTCGTGTTCAAGAGCACACCCTCTGGATTCAAAAATCATACAGTTTGAATCTAGAATCGTGGTGTAACCGAGCTGAAAACCTATTTGGGCAACTCAGGGCTTAGGTTCAACCGAATTAGGGAACCTTCTAGGTATGCACCCACCCAAACTAGATAACTCTTCAAAGGACCGAGATAAAACTTCATGCCAAACCTTTAGTTTCAATAGGTCTAATCACCTTCTGTTTCATTTAGCCGAGCTAGCGAACTGTATTAGGTTTGCGCAATACCGCGCTAGAAAGCCTTAACCACTGACTGAGCTATAACTTGGGGCTAAACTAGCTCGCTGACTTAGTCAAAACCGAACTAAGAATGTTGCACCATAAGCTTCAACCGGGTTACGAACTTCTCATTTACTTAACCGGGCTAAAGTCCTTTACTCAAACCGAGCTAAGAATGGATAGTATTCCACGTAGCTGAGCTTAAGGCAACATATATTTTACCTTTGTTTCTTTTAACACGGTCTAACGATCTGTACTTAACACCTTTATTTTTCACTTTGCAGACTTAGGTTGGCCAGGCACTCCCTTGAACGCTTAACCGAGCTACGTAGCGTTATCTCACCACCGAGCTAATACTCCAGCTAAATTATACATAATTTAAGACCACATGGGTAAATATAGGTTTTTAGTAAACTCTCTAGGGGCTATGGCCGAGTTCTGAAGGGACTACCATATCCCTGATGATGTCCACCTTAGCTTAGCCGAACTAGACACCACTCCCTAGGGAAAACCGGGCTTCGTTCTCTTTACCCTTATTTCCATTGTAGAAACCGGACTTCGATTCCCCGTCCAACCACTCCTTTGTGAGTTCCTCAGACAAAAAAATCTTTTCCCTACCCAGCTTTCCACCAATTTTTACCGAATATTAAATGGCATCGCCAAGCTAAATCACTGGCTTGGCCTCAACCTCGGTTTAGCCGAGCTATTTCACCAGTACTCTCTGGCCAAAGCAAAGATGGATGGGTTTATTATTTAAGAATAAGACGCCATTGACAGAAAATAATAAAAAATATCCTGGACAAAGATGTAAACGATGACGATTTTTTCTGGGTCTCGGGTAACTTCGAAGACCAGGAGGCCCAGATCCCGGGCGACCGGATTAACTGGAACAAAGGAGTCGTTGGTATAAATACCTCAGCTTAGTGTTGTGCTTTCTTTACTTCGTTGTTCTTATTTTCGACTGTACTAACCGTTTGTCTTTTTTCTTCATGCAAACTTGAACCATTTAAAGTCACTGTACAGTTACCCAAACCTTGACGCCCTCCACGCCGCACTAAGATATCCCAATCGAAGTTGGGCCGAGCTACTCAACTTCGAGCTGACCTACAGATACAGCAGCAGGAGGAAGACTAGGGTGACAGACTTCCTCTTGGAGCCCTCTCCTGAACCTGATCCAACCCTCCCACAAATCAATCTTATCCCATTGACTGCAGAACAAGAGATGGCCAAAAAGAGAGCAATAAGAGCTCTTATCACCGAAACAAACTAGGTGAGAGATGCGACAAGCCCCGGCCATAAGCGAGGCCGTAGTAACGCTTCCCACCTCTCAGCCGTCATTATCTTGGCCAGGCAAGCGTGCTCGGACTTCCACAACTGAGCCACGCCTTGTCGATGAAGATGAAACCATCCTTCCCCAGACCACACCATCGAGCCCACAACCGGAGCGCTCTGACTGAGCTACCTCCTCTAAATGGGTGCCAAAAATTACCTACAAGAACCGCGCTATCACTGACTCCGACTCAGTAGTCGTAGAAAAAGACCATTTGTTGGCCTTTAATCTTGCCAAGAGCGTCTGCCTTCCAGCCGATATGGAGCACCATGATCACCTTACCGAGCTGAAGGCCATTCTCTCGGCAACAAAATCAATGGTGCTGGTAAGTTTCTCATTTTTCTTGTTTCTCCTTTTTCATTTGTTTGATCAGTTCAGCTAAAAATTATTCCTCTATTTGTAGGCCCTACAGAAGAACCACGTTGCTCACAAGCGCGTGTTGGAGCTTCGAAAAACCACAAGGCAGTCCATGGTAGAGGCCGATGCTAAATCAGTCGAGCTAAAAGAGGCCAAGAAGAGAATGACCGAGTTACAAACCGAGGTGGCTCGTCTGACCGGTCTTGTCAGCTCGGTTGAAGCAGACAAGCTAAAGGCTGCAGTCGAGTTGAAGGACAAATATTTGTGCGAGCTGGCCAAGCTCGAGAAAAAGAAGAACGATGAAATCGCCCGGTTGGAGAAGAGCGTTGAAGACGCTGAAGACCGGGTTTACAAGGAGGGTGAAGCCACCTCAGTAGTGTGAGGCTGCCAAGGATATATTTTTTAAGTGTGGGTGGAAGGCGGCTTTGGCGCAGCTCGATCATAGCCAAGAGACCGAGGTCTTCCTGAACCCTCCCCCACACTTTGTACCGAGCTACATGATAGAGTATGCAAATGCCATTCAACAAAAATTTCTTCAAGCTGAGGACGAAGAAGAGTCTCCAGAACCGAGCAATGTGCCGGTCATCGTCAATGACCCCGTGGTTCAGTCATCTCGGGTGGAGCCACCGGTGGAAGACTTGGTTGAAATGTGACCGAGCTGCCTGCGGAAACCGGGCTTCGAGTTGATCTGGATGCAGATCTTGACGACCTCTTCGCTTGATGCTGTATTTTCTTCTTTTTACTTTTGGAAGGAATATGTAACTGGGCTGAAGTCCCACTCCTTTGTAGCTCTTACATCTTGAATGAAATCTTTTTCTTTTTCTTTAACTATTTGTGTGGTCGACTCTATGCTTGCGCTTATTTTCTTACCATGAATGCATGAAGTATAACACTACCTAGCCGAGATACCTATCTCGGTCTTAACCTTGTAATCTGTTCATACTTGCCAACCTCTTTAGCCTAGATCCTTATCTCGGCTGAAGAACAGTAAATGTTGGTTTATTCCAGCCAACCTCTTCAGCCTAGATCCTTATCTCGGCTGAAGAACAGTAAATGTTGGTTTATTCCAGCCAACCTCTTCAGCCTAGATCCTTATCTTGGCTAAAGAGCAATAAGTGTTGGTTTTTCCAACCAACCTCTTCAGCCTAGATCCTTATCTCAGCTGAAGAGCAATAAATGTTGGTTTTTCCAGCCAACCTCTTCAGCCTAGATCCTTATCTTGGCTGAAGAGAACTAGAAGTTGGTTATTCCTGCCAACCTAGAGTGAAGTGTTTGGTTATTCCTACCAAACGTCCTGCAGCCTAGATCCTTATCTTTGGCTTAGGAGAAGTGTTGGTTTTTCCAACCAACCTCTTCAGCCCAGATCCTGATCTTAGTTGAAGAGAGTTCAAAGTTGGTTATTCCTGCCAACCTAGAGCAAAGTGTTTGGTTATTCTTGCCAAACGTCCTGTAGCCTAGATCCTTATCTTCGGCTTAGGAGAAGTAAGTGTTGGTTTTTTCAGCCAACCTCTTCAGCCCAAATCCTGATCTTAGCTGAAGAGAGTGCAAAGTTGGTTATTCCGGCCAACTCTGCTTTCAATGCCCCTAGCTCACTAAAACAACTTTTACAGAATAAAAGCTTATCTTTGAAAAGGAAACTACTTGTTTTATTGAGGAAAAGAAAAATTACAAGTATTTTAAAGAAAAGCTAAAAATAAAATAGTTTGAGATTGGCAGTGTTCCATGGCCTGGGAATGGTCTTGCTATCTCCATCTTCCAAGTGGTATGCCCCTTTTCCTATTAATCCAACCACTTTGTATGGTCCTTCCCAATTAGGCCCTAACTTGCCATCTCCGGGTACCAGGGTGTTTCCCATCACTTTGCGCAGCACCCAATCTCCAATCTTGAATTGCCTCGGATGTATTATTTTGTTATATTTCCTGGATAAATCTTGCTGGTATGAGGCAATGTGAACCAGTGCTCTTTCTCTTCTTTCTTCCACAAGGTCAAGTTCTAAGGTTATGGCCTCTCCATTCAAGTCTGGATCAAAATTTTCACTTCTAATTGTGAGGAGGCCAACTTCCAGTGGGATTACTGCTTTCATGCCATAAGCCAAGGAAAAAGGTGTTTCTCCAGTTAAGCGCCGAGGTGTGGTACGGTAAGCCCATAAAATATGAGGAAGCTCCTCAGCCCACTTTCATTTTGCTTTTTCTAATCTTTTCTTCAATCCATCTAAGACGACTTTGTTTGATGCTTCCACCTGGCCATTTGCTTGGGGGTATGCCGGTGTAGAGTTGTAGAATTCTATCTTGTACTCCTCACAAAAGCCTCTAAAAATTTTGCCATCGAACTGAATGCCGTTGTCAGATATTAGAGCTTTTGGTATGCCAAACCGAGTGATGATATTCTACCAGATAAACTTTTTCACATCTTTCTCCTTTATTGATGCTAGTGCTTCTGCCTCCACCCACTTTGTGAAGTAGTCTGTTGCTGTAAGAAAGAACTTTCCGTTGCCGGGTGCCGTTGGAAGTGGTCCTACTATGTCCAAACCCCACATTGCGAAGGGCTATGGGCTAGTTAACGGTAGAAGCTCTCTGGCTGGTTGATGTATTTGGTGTGCGAACTTCTGACATTTCTTGCACTTCTTGACATACTTCTTTGAATCTGCTTGCATGTAAGGCCACCAATATCCTTGCAAAATCGCTCTGTAAGCCAATGATCTTCCCCCTTGGTGGCTTCCGCATACGCCTTCGTGTATCTCGAACAAGAATGCCTCGACCTTGCTAGGATGGACACATTTTAGGTAGGGTCCTGTGAAGGATTTCTTGTACAAGGCCATTGATGGGGAGAGCCAAAATCACTGTGACTTTGCTCTTATTTTGTTGGCCTCTTTCTTCTCTTCGGGTAAGATGCCATCTTTTAAGAATAGTGCGATGTGATCCATCCATGAGGGGCCTAGTTCGGCATAACATACCTCAGCTACTTCAGGCTCTTCAATGCTTGGTCTTGGTAAGAAGTCGATCAGTAATGGATGTGGGATGGATGTATCTGCCATCGAAGCAAAGCCTGCTAGTTCGTCTGTTCTACTGTTTTCTTCCCCGCCGATCTGCTCTATCCGTACTACTTCAAATTTCATGATCTCTTTTTTGACTAACTCTTGGTATTTAGCCATCCATTCATCCTTTGCCTCGTAGTCGCCTGAAATTTGGTTTACCACCAGCTGTGAGTCACTGTAAACCATTAGCTTGGTGGTCTTCATGTACAGTGCTGATTTTAGGCCTGCCATAAGCGCTTCATACTCCGCTTCGTTGTTTGATGCTGGAAAGCCAAGGTTGACTGCTTGTTCCACTATTAGGCCATCTGGTGAGATAAGGACTATGCCAAGTCCTGCATTGTGCCTGTTGGACGCTCCATCCACGAAAAGCTTCCACATCTCTCCAACGAATAGCTTCCAGCAAGTGGAGGGGTCAGATGATGCCTTGGGGTCAGATGATGCCTTGGGGTCATGAGTGTTGCTGGTGTTTTCTTCAAAGTCCACACTTACTGTTTGCCTCTCACTATCTGATTGTACCAAGTTTTTACTTGTTGATAAGTCTTTACTTGGTGTAGCATGGTTTGCTTCTTCCTCCATTTCTTCACTCTGGTCTGTTTTGGGATGTGGCTGGGCATCTTGTAGCAGGGGTTGCGCATTTCCTGCAGTGCTTTCCATCCCCATTTCGGTTGTACCAGTCAAGTCAACTGGGTAGATGTGATGACTTCCTGGTGTGAACTCTGCGACAAAGTCTGCCAAAGCTTGGGCTTTTATTGCGGTTCTGGGTTGAAACTTGATGTCAAACTGTCCCAACTCTACTGCCCGCTTCAAGATTCGCCCAGAAAAGTTTGCCCTCTCAAACAAAGCTTTTAATGGAAAAGCTATGAGGACGATTATGGTGTGGGCGTGGAAGTAATGTGATAACTTCCTTGATGCCATCATCAAGGCTAAGGCCAGTTTTTCCAATGGTAAGTACCTAGTTTCTGCGCCCATCAATGTCTTGTTGACATAAAAGATGGGCAGGTGTTGGATTCCTTCTGCTCTGACCAACACCGCGCTTACTGTGTGTTGTGAAACTGTCAGGTACAAAAAGAGCTCTTCTTCAGGTATTAGGGTTATTAGCAATAGTGGATAAGACATGTATTCTTTCAGGCTTTCTAGGGCGTGATCGCATTCTTCATCCTACTCAAATTTGGCCTTTAATGCTTGGAAAAATGGTCGACATCTATCTGACGACCGACTTATGACCCGGTTGAGCGCAGCTGCCATGCCAGTGAGATGCTGCACTTCTTTGACTGAGTTGGGCCTCTCTAGATCCTGGATTGCTTTGATCTGAGAGTGGTCTGCCTCTATACCTCAGTTGGTCACCAGGAAGCCTAGGAATTTGCCTGATCCAACGCCGAACGCACACTTAGATGCATTAAGGCGCAACTTGTGCTTCTTCAAGATCTGAAACATTTCACCTAGGTCCCTCAGATGGTCCTTCTTATTCTTGCTTTTGACCACAATATCATCTATGTAAGACTCCATTGTTCTGCCTAACAATGGTTCAAACATCTTAGTGACCATCCACTGGAATGTTGCCCCTGCGTTTTTTAGGCCAAAGAGCATGACCTTGTAGCAATACAGTTCTCTTGGTGTTGTAAAGGATGTGACCTCCTGGTCTGGTTCATACATAGCGATCTGATGGTAACCTCTATACGCATCAAGAAAGCTAAGTCGATTGTGTCCAGTCGTTAGGTCTACCAGTTGGTCTATCCTCGGTAAGGGAAAGCTATCTTTTGGGCATGCCTTGTTGACTGTTTTGGAGTCCATGCAAACATGCCATTTTTCATTCTTTTTTGGCACCACTACTGTATTTGATATCCACTTGGGATAGTGCACTTCTCTGATAGCTCCTGCCTCCAGAAGGTTTCCTATTTCTACCGCCACTATCTCGGCGTGGTGGAGCGCTGATCTGCGAGTGCGCTGTATAATTGGTCTGGCAGTTGGGTCGACATTCAATTGGTGACAGATGAAGTTTGGGTCAATGCTAGGCATGTCATATGGCGTCTAGGCGAACACTTCGATGTTAGACTTTAAGAATTCCATGACCTCTATTCTCTCAGTGCTGGACATAGATGAACCAAGCAAGAAGAACTTCTCTGGGTTCTTTTCATCTATTCTTACATGTACCAAGTCTTCCACTACCTTCTGTTCAGCAGCTTTGCCAACATCCACAAACAATCCATTGCTCTCAGGTTCTTCCACCATCTGCACATACCCTTTGGCAGCGCGGCTGCCGTTTACTGTGACGAAGCATTGTTTGGACATAATTTGGTCTCCAAAGACCTCTTCAATTACTCTGGCTTCGTTGGGGAACCGTAATACTTGATGATAGGTTGAAGTTACTGATCGCATGGCGTGCAACCATGTCCTTCCCAAGATTATGTTGTAAGTGGAAGGGACTTTCAACATCCAGAATTCCACTTGTTTCGTCATGCTTCCTACTATGACTGGGAGGATTATCTTGCCCACTGGCCACTCTGGCATTGAGTTGAATCCGATTAGGGGAGATGTTGCTGGTACCAAGTCTTTGTTTTCCAATTTCAGTTGTTTGAAGGTTTTGTAATACATTATCTCACACGAGCTTCCTTGATCAATCAAAATCCGCTTGATGTCGAAATCCTTGACGCGTAGAGTAACAACCAGTGCATCATTGTGAG
Source organism: Camellia lanceoleosa (assembly GCA_025200525.1). Lineage (NCBI taxonomy): Eukaryota > Viridiplantae > Streptophyta > Magnoliopsida > Ericales > Theaceae > Camellia > Camellia lanceoleosa. The sequence continues at coordinate 144,081,032 of CM045769.1, read as the reverse complement.
GGCAATATATCCTTGCCAAGTCTCTGTCTGAAAAGATATGATATTCGTGGCCTCTGTTCTCCCTTTTTTGATGGCAGGTTGTGCACTTAATACCTCCCTTAAGTGCTCAGCCTTCTTGATCATTCCCTTGAGTTCACATACCCGCTCAGGTTTGAATACCCCATGTATTACGTTAATCACGCCTTGAGGTGGGGTGTCGATCGACATTCCATTTGGGTTGTCGTGGTTTTGGGGGGCTGGCTATGTCCCTCATTCTATGTACTGGTCCAGGTGCCCAGTTGCCACTAACTCCTCTAAATGCTGTCTCAACGGCGTGCAATTCTCTATGCGGTGCCCCTTTTCATTATGGAAGGTGCACCGGGATCCTTCGTCATAATCTTTTTGTGCTTCTTCCAACTTAGCTGGCCATCGAACGAAAGGTTCATCGCGCATCTCACTGAGAATTCGGTAGATCAATTTTTTGAACACCGTGGTAATGGCAGTGCGAACTTTTAGCCACCTTTTGTCTGGATCCTCTTTGTTGGCCCGTCTGCCTCGCCCATTCCTGCTTGGTCGTTCTACCATGTTGACTTTTGCCGAAGTCTTTTTATCTGGTATTTCTGTTGTGCCAGATTTCGCTTTAACATAGGCACCATCCTCTTCCACCCGAATATGTTGGTGCACTCTCTCCATTAAGGCTTCCATCGTGAGGAGTGGTGTCATAGTAATTGAATCCCTCAATTTGTTACTGACTGGCAGGCCCCATTTGTATTGTGCGATGGCGAGGTTTGTAGGACAATCTCCTATCTGTTTGAAAGTTTCCCAGTAGCGACTGTTGTAAGACCTCAATGTTTCTTTGTCGCCCATGTCAATGGAGAGTAGCTGATCAATCTCCACTGGCGTCTTGGTGTTCGTTCTAAACCTAGTCACGTACGCCTCTGCCAACTATGCCCAGGAGGCGATGTTGCCTTCTGGTAGCCTTTCGAACCAGGTTAAACCTAGGTCGCAAAGGCTAGATGGGAATAGGATGCACATCAAAGCCTCATTCCGCCGGTATACTGCCATAACCTGGCGAAAGTGGCTTAGGTGCATGTAGGGATCTGTCTTTCCTTCGTACATGATGAATTTGGGCTGGTGGAAGCCTGAAGGTAAGGGCGCATTCTCAATTACCGGAACGAACGGCGAGGTCTGCAGCCTTGCTAATGCTTTGTCTGTTGGTTCGTAAGCAAGGCGCGGTATTGGCATTCCTACCTCGACGCTCCCATGTGTCCGAGGAGCCAATCGCTGAAAGGCTGAGACTCTGCGTGGGTCGCGTGCCCTGGTATCCTCCTTCCATCGTGCCCTTTCTTCAAGCACAATTCGCAAGTCGGACGATCTGGGCAACTCCGTCTGCCTGGATAACGTTTGGTGCGTGCGCGAGGGCCGATAGGTGCTTCCCTCAATACATGGCCTCTTAGTTCTCGTTCTCTCAGACCTGGAGTAACGAGTCCTGGTAGTCCTTGATTGAGTGTCGCCTGTTCTAAGGCTCCTACTCTCTGCTTACAAAGGTGTGGTATGCCTACCACGATCTTCCGAGTGGCGAGGGGGCGTGTTGCTTTTGCGCCCATCTCCTGTCGCCACCCCTTTTCCTTTTATCTGGCTCTTCATCGATTCCATGTCTACTGCCGTCTTCCATATTAACTCGTTCTGTTCCTTTACTCGATCCTCCAGAACTTGGGGATCCATCCTCCGCCTCTATCTTTCAGGAGTTTGAGAGCGACGGGGGCAGTTAGCTCGCCTCCCCTTGGCATCCCTCCGGGGGTTCTGTCGTTGGGGCTCTAAATCCACCATGGGAGGGATAGAAGGCAAACCTTCGCGCCTCCCACCCCCCTCTGGGGTTTGTCCGTTGATAGCGGACTGCGGTAAATCTTCATTGTGCGCCATTACTTCCAATTTAGAGAGGAAAAACTTGATCAAGAGGTTTTGGTCTTTCTGGAGTTCCCACAGGCGGCGCCAATTGTACGAGCACGAAATAATCTACTCGTATGATCCTGTTGATCAAGTATGCGCTCCTCCGTACGTCGTTGCTTTACTTCCTGAAAACGCAAATGTGAGCTAGCCGGCGGGTGTGCGCCGGATATCTCTCCGATGCCTAAGTCAGCAAAAATAGACAAATAGACAAAAAGCTCTATGTATTCGGGAATCAAAGTTGTGTTACCTCTTCCATAGGTTCTGTTATGAGCTTTTATAGGTTCCGTGGCACAATCCTAGTAGGACTCTTATTCCTCCATGTAGAATCCTCCTAGGAATCACACTCCTAGAAGATAATGCTTATCCTTCAACACCCCCTTCACTGCTTAAACCAAGTGAGATGGTTTTACCTCGGTAGTATGACAAAACGACCAAGCTAACATAGCCATGCTAAAGCGGCATAAATGATCGAGCTCCAACTAGCTTGGTTCTTCCCTTCATTGCTTGTACCTTGGTTTGGTCCGTTGAGACCGAGCTAACCGTAGTAAGTTTCAACCGAGCTAACGAGAGCTAGGTCCACCATAAGAAGCCTAAATACCTTGGTTCTGAATATCATGACCGAGCTAACTATTACCATACCGATCGTGGTAACTGTATCTACAACTGGGCCGAGCTAATTGCAAGGTCCTTCCTCTCGGCCTTTTTTACCGGCCCACCAATGCACCTTAGCCTAGCTCAGTCCTAGTGCATATAAAAACTCCCTCTCAAGTTCATAAATTAAGACTTCTGTGTAAATGCCCAAAAATAAATATATAATTATTTTCACATTGAGCTAGGACTCCAAATAAATTCTAATCCCGTGTGACGGATATTATGTCTAAGTGGTCTATTAGTTTAGTTCCAATTTTTATGAGTTTATATCTAAGAATAGATCGATCTCGATCTTCTTGTTGGGATGAATTAAGAAAAATTGGCAAGCCATGAGTGATCTTGGTCTTTGTATTTGTCAATTTTTGTTTTCCTCATTATAGGACCATACATTAGACTTAATAAGGTTGTGTTACTATTACCATGACATCATTAGACCAGAACTGGGTGGAAATAATTTTTGACGAGAGTGAAATAAACTTTTCTTCTTGTTCTTGTTCTTGTTCTTGTTCTTTTTCTTCTTCTTCTTCTTCTTCTTCTTCTTCTCTCTCTCTCTCTCTCTCTCTCTCTCTCTCTTTGTGTGTGTGTATGCCCTTTTAGTTCTTACAATACCCATTTTTCTTTTGGGTTAACAATAGAACTATGTGAGAGTAGAAAACAAAAATATAGAAACGAAAAAATGGGATGGAGAAGGCATATATAACATAGAGCAATCAGAAATAGTTATGAATGTTGGTGACAACACCACACTAAACCTATTTCACATATTTCCAATTACAAAATTCAGAAAACAAAAGGGGGAGGGAGATTTCTACAACACCAAATTAATTAAGCTACACATGTGGGGCTTTATAGTTAAGCATCATTCCCTGTTCCATTATGATACCCTTGTCCCCCTAACTCTGCAGAAATACATTACTAATCTTGTGTAGTTCCATAAGAACATCTTTAGCATTCATTCTCTCACTTGGTAGTTCAATAGAACATGTAACTCCAATTTGAAGGACTTGTACAAGGCAAGTTTCCAACTTAGAAATGTTGGTCATACTACTTCGCCTGCTCCTACTTGGCTCCTCTTCCATTTCCAATATGATATGGGAATCAACGATCTACATTACTTACTCTGGATGACACATTTTTATGTAGCTATGGAGATTTACATTGCCCGTAAAAATGTTACTAGTTGATCTTTTTCCTGTGAACATTTCCAGTAGTAACACTCCATAGCTATACATATCACCTTGTTGGATACCTCTCCACCCATTCCATACTCTGCAATATGAAACAACGAAAGAAGTGCCCAAATTTTTAAATTTTGGTTTGATATTTGAACTAGTCAATTGTATATGTTGGGATGGCACAAGTATATGACAAGTGTTGATTTAGTTTGCCATGGTAGCAAAAAACACAAGAGGAATCATCTATATTTTTAGGTTTTTATTCTTGGCAATCCCGTTTGACTAAACTCCTTTCAGTTGTAATTGTATTAGATTTTTTTATTTTAGTGAGGCTATGAGTTTCAGAAGTTTGACTTGTCTGCAAAAGTACTGGAAGTTCGGATTTTATGATCGAGCAAACTTTCCTACACTCGAGCGAGGTCCGCTCGAGTGGAGGTCACGGTTCTATTTTCTATAAATATGCAGTTCAGTCAGATTTTAGGGTTACAGCTTCCAAATCTTCTTCTTGGATATTAGGGTTTATATTTGGAGCTTCTTTTCTAGTTTCTTTGATTTTTGTTTGAGTTTAAATCTGGTTTGAAAAGTATACATCAAGGGATTGTTTGTTTCGTTCAATATAAAAGAGTGTTGTTCTTCGGTGGATTCCGTGGAATTCGGGCCTGAAGCTTTGGTGGATTCCGGAGTGGCTCATCGTCGTGATTCGACATCGGCGTTGTGGATTCAACGTTGGGCAAGACAAGTCCGAGGTAAAGATGGGGCTAGAAGAGGCACATAGGGGTGGGTTCGATTCGGGTGTGGATTCGGTAGGTAATTGAGAGTACACTTGTGTAATTCCTTTATATCTTCTTAATAGATTGTGTTGTGGCTTTTGCCTGTGATTTTTTTTATCACAATTGGAGGCGCTCCAATTGTGGTTTTCCGTAAATCGTTGTGTTGATTTGTCTTTGATTGTTTGATTGGGATTACTATTACTCATTAAAATTGATACATAATCACAAATCAATATCTAGGGATTTCTAGATTTTTCATATATCATCAGCGATATATGACCATTTCTATGTAAACTCATACTTGGTTTTAGTTTGCCACAAAGGAACACTAATAAATAAACTTAAATAACATTTGTTGACCAATTTCAATGCAAAGAACAATAATTATAAACAATTACCTGGGGCAACATACCAATTGTTCCTCTGATCCCAATTGAACTTGATTGTTGATGATTAGATATTCTGGTGGTTTCTAAAAAAATCTTGGCCAAGCCAAAATCACTAACATGGGCACACAAATCACCACCAAGAAGAATATTACTTGACTTCAAATCATAATGAATGAACGTCATTTCACAATGGTTGTGAAGATAATCCATAGCAGAGGCCACATCAATGGCAATGTTTAGCCTTTGAACAAAGTTCAATTTCTTAGGTTCCTATTGTTTTAAAAGACTTGAGTGTAACCAGCTCTCTAAACTCCTATTTTCCATGAACTCGAAGACCAATGCCTTGAAATCATTGCCTCTAAAATCAATGGTTGAGCAAGATGTGATTATCTTGACAAGATTTCGGTGGTGAATGTCCTTCAGTGCTTCACATTCAGCTATGAAACTCTTGGTTGCTCCATGCTCATGAAGGTTGAGTACCTTCACAGCAACAATTTGTTCACCAGAGTTGAGAAAACCTTTATAAACAGAACAATATCCTCCCTTGCCTATTAAGTTGGCTGCGGAGAACCCATTGGTTGCTTGAAAAAGTTCTCTATAAGAGAGTTGTAAAAATTGATTTTGGAAGGCCAAAGTTGAAGAGGCTTGTTGTCTGGACCTTCTTGTTCGATAAAGAATAGCTAAAAAGCACACTAACAATAAAACAACACTGAGAGTGGCTACTAAAGCTATTACTCTAGGGGTGAATGTTCGTTTCCTTTCCTTTGAGACTTTTGTTGGACATGCTGGCAATTGCAATGCTTTAATTCCTCCACAAAGTTTGTTATTTCCAACAATTGAGAAGGCACTAATATTTTTGAAAACTCCTCCATTTGGAACTTCACTATCAAACATATTGAAAGATAGATTGTGTTGGAAATTGGGCCAGGTATTGGACCCGAATTTGGGCGCCCATATGGCATGACCCATGACCCATTCATATTAGCCATGTAATTTGAATTTGATTTCCTGATTATCTTATTTGTTAGGATAACCCTCTATCTATCTACATCTATCCTATCCTTAGGAGATATGGATATATATATATATATATATGGTTATATATTTGATTATATATTTGGATGATATACATCATCAGATACGTTATGTGGTTTTTACCCATAACATTTTCCTATACTCTCTCTCTAACTCTCTCCCATATCAAAGAACGATCCAGCCCTTGCACTGTGATTAGAGTGGGTGATACTCATACTGTGGTATCACTCCATTGCTGGGTGTTCTTAGCTCGTGATTAAAGAAGCACATGATTTACCCATGAGGTTCATCGTTTCGGATTCCATCATCTAAAGTATGGCTTGAATTCTTTTTCCTGATGTGTTTGATATATCTTACATTGGTATCAGAGCTTCAAATGGGTATTTTCGTGCTTATTTTTTATGCATTAAAATGTGTGTGTATATATATATATATGATATATGCATGAAAAATTAATATTTTTTTTGAACTTTCTCCGATCAACCTGAAATTTATATATGTTGTAGTATATTTCATGTAGAATATATCTGCCAAGTTTCATAAAAATCCAACGGTCGGATTTTGAGAAAAATGGAGATTCATATTTAATTTTTCGTAACTTTGATTTGCATCTTTGGTTTTACATACTTTGTTTTTATGTTATGAAAATTACATATTTGGAATCCTTGTTTTGACACCTTCGAAACGGTATATTACGGGCCTGATTCTGACTCACGGTTGATGAGAAAAAGCAAACCCTAATTTGGGTTCGTTTTGTATTTTTCGGTAACTTAAGGAAGAAGATGAAGTGCAGAGTTTCTACACTTCCACTCTCATTTGAGAGAGAGTGTAATACACCCTATTATTTGGGTTTGTTAAATGTCATTTTTGATACCACCGTTGGTTTTATTTTGAAAAATGGAGTGTGGCAGTACCAAAATTAGACCAGAAATGTAACGCCCTAAAAAATAAACCCATAATATCATACATTCACGATACAGAAAAAAGATTTCATCATTACAATCATCAGAGTATTCTTACAAATGGTATTACATGTTGAAAACAAAGTAAATGCCCTACGGGCTTACAACTTTTCAAGTCAACACTTGGTCACAAAAAGGAGAGTACTAACTCTACACAAAATAAGCCCTTAGCTTGATATACATGTAATACAAAAAGGAAATCACAAAAAGATCTAACAGCCTCAAGCCTCCCAAGCTACGTCCTTGGAGGTGGCATGTCACCTGCACCTGAAAATAATGTCCTATATAGGGTGAGCCAACACCCAGTAAAGATATGCTAAACATAATATGAGCAATAACTAAAACATTAGCATTTAATAAATGTTTAATTCATATAAACCAACATACAACACAACCCAGTTCCATGACAAATAATCTATTTGTCATTCCACTTTTCTTTACTTATACAATTTTCGATTTATCAACATGGCTCAGAACCTGGCCAGACAATTTAAATGAGAGTACTTCTCATATTAAAACATTTCCTTTTTAAATGAGATAACAACTCATATCAAAACACTTTCATAATTCACAATAGATACACATATTTGTTGTATCAATACCACATTAAGACACTTCCATACTTCATAAATGATACATAGATTCGTTGTATCAATATCACATTAAAACATTTCCATACTTCATAAATGATACATAGATTTGCTGTATCAATGAAGTCCATCCCATATCTCCTCCCAAATGAAATTTGGTTTAGGAGTCCATCCCCTATCTTCCCCTAAACCGTGGAGTACATCCCCTATTTCCTCCCATACAATACAATGTATATAAACACATATCATAAACATGAGCAATCAATACATAAATTTGATGTATTATTCCAACTGTCATATTCGATGTCATATTCAATTGATTAGTTTTAATTCGCCTAATCATCATGCATTGTCTACAACAATCAAGACTATCCTATACCGATAGCCCAAAGCATCTATTTCTAAACAGATAATAAATGCATCAACAGATATATTATCAATATTTTCAAAAGTGAGCGATTAATAAATCCAACTCTATCATTTATTCTCATCTTAAGACAATTTCATCATTTCCATCCCAACTTCATATGCCCATAATTAATTTCATTAATTATGCCAATAACAATTTTACCCAACATAGGCATTTTTTCCATTTTCTCAATATTTGACTCAAAGGCTCAAATATTATCAACAACATCACTAATTTCATATTAATACCCAAAACACATATCTATGGGTTAAAATAACAAAACCTTTCTTTTCAATATTCCAAAACTCAAACCCTAACACCTAAATCAAACCATTTATCTGAGAATGCTCAAAATCTATGTCAAAGCTCATAAAGATGAGTAGTTATCCCTACCTCAAGAGATGAAACCCAATGGAGAAGATGAAGAAAATCGAAAGTGCTCCAAATCCCAAGATTTTCGGATTGATAGATAGCCCAAGCCAAGCTCTACACTTTTTACAAAGACACTAAGGTAGTAGATCACTCAAACTAGATCAAACCCTAGAGAGAAGTTGAAGTTTTAGAGTGAGGTGCTCTCCAATGGAGGTTTTGAAAAGTTAGAGAGAGAAGGAATGTTGAAAAGTGATCCAAAAAGTGAAATCCCGAAGTGATATAAAAGTCGCCCCGCTCGAGCGTGGAAACCCCCGCTCGAGCATCAGACACAGACTCACGCTCGAGTGTCAAAACGCCCGCTCGAGCGTCGGATGCACGCTCTTAGAAGTTTTGCAGCCGATGGTCCCCGCTCGAGCGTCAAACTCCCTGCTCGAGCGGAGGAACAAAATCAAAGGGTCACGCTCGAGCGTCAAAACTCCCGCTTGAGCGTCCGAAGACCTGCAGAGAAAAATACTGGGAGAAGAAAAATCATGCTTGAGCGTCAAAATTCCCGTTCGAGCGGAGAAGCAAAAACAAAGGGCCCGCTCGAGCGTCAAAAGCCCCGCTCGAGCGTGAAGGCCAAAATCTGGCATCAACTCTTGGTTCCCAAGCATAACCAACCTGTTTCAAACTTGCCCAACACAACCCAAGACTCAAAATACAAGAGTAAAGGATAGGAATGAGAATGAGACAACAATGCAACCACGGAACCAAGTCTGGGTATAATAAACAAGGAAAGGGAAAACTGGGATCGCTATAAGAAAACACCTTGGAAGGCAATGCGTGAGCCGCACGAGCCATCTAATGACGTCAATGCCGCCATGCTCTGCGTCATCATGCGCCAGGAGCGCTTTCCACGTGTTTCAGCGCGCTATCACGCGCGCGTCAGCCGCGTTGTCCATGCACGCGTCTTGCGCCGTCCACGCACGCTCCTGCGTTACACCGCGTGCCGAGTTGAGCCGCGCCGCGCCGTTTTTTTTTCCGAACATTGGTTTGGCAGCTGGGTATAAGGCTCTATTTGTTTGTTTTAAAAAATTCAGAATTACTTTGAATGGTCATAAGTAATTCGTTATAGCTTTGTTTTAAGTGTGGTTGGTATTGTTAGATTCAGAATTAAATTTTTTATCTTCTGTAAAATTTTCAAAATTTTATGAAAATAAAAAATATTTTTCCTGAAATAATAATTCATTATTTTTGCTTTAAAATGCATCTAGTGTTGCATGATTAAGTTTCTGGAGCTGAAATTTTTACTATAGACTACTGTAATGGTTTACTATTTATTGGTATGGTTGTTGCATTTTCCCAAATTCTAGAATATTTATTTATGATTTTAAATGTGTTTATTAATTATTTAAAATTCTAGAAATTACCAGAAAATTCCAGAAATGATATACTTTCTGTTATGGCATAATCTGAATATTAAACACAACATATTGTTATTTTTTTCCTAGAGTTTCTAATATGTTTTGATTAGAATAGCATGATTAATTTTTATTTATTTATTTAAATTCCATTATTAAATGTAACATAGCAATAGTTGATTGTGAATCTATATTAAGATGTTGTTGCATGAAATTAGAATATTTTATCATGCTTTTAGACATGCCATAGTCAGTGGGAGGTTGTTCGGTTGAGAGAAATCTTTGTAGATTTACTCCAGAAAACTAATATTTTGCACATGAATTAAATTAAATTTTGGATAATTGTCACATGTGGCGCAAGAGATGATTATGAGCATAGCGAATTTTCGATCTTGTGACTTGTGTAATATTATCACTATTTAATTTAGATTTTTGCAGCAAAATTATATTATGCTAATCAAATTAATCCCAATGCGAATTTCTCTCTAAACTGACTTAGTTTATGGAAGTTAATTTGGTTGACCTAGACTTAGTAGAGATGTTCAAATGTGAACAATGTAATCCTATTCTTTAGATGAGTAAAAAGTCTTGGAGACTTTAGGTCAGACCTTAATTGAGCCAAAGTAAGGAAACATGACTCATAGTCGCCGTGGTTTTGTTGCTTTGTTTTGGCACAATAAAAAAACTGATGTGTGCGCTATGGTTAGCGACATGCTACGTAGTTTTGATTGGCGAGTTTTGGAGTTGTGAAATTAGTAAGCCCTCAATAGATCTGTATATGATCTTGACTATTGAGCTGAGCGGATTGATTTTGTAATTTGACTTGTAATAATGTTACATCATTGGATGAAGTAACATTCAAGAGTCACATCATCCAAGAAATGTGAGCTTAAATGAATTAGTTATTAAGTGTAAGATGAGTAGCCAGTATGAGCAGTGTTTTTCTCCCTATCCAACTGTTGGGAGTGGATGGAGCAAAATTTCACGCACTATTACAGTGTGCATTAAAGTATTACTTGAAGTTAAAAGATTAGCGCTTAGTAGCAGCAAAATCTATTAACACTAAGTGAAAAGATTAGCGCCAAGTGGCTGCAAAATCTATTAGCATTGCCAACTTGTCTAAATCTGGACACTTACTGTTTCTACACTTGAGTGTGAGACATGAGGAGGTGCTTCTTTGTATGATTCCTTAGCTAGGATAACGTTTTTTGAATAACGTTTACCATTAAGCGCAAACGTTGCAGCATAGTAATGAAAAGGTCAAGGCCGACAAGGCTGTTATGACTCTAAGAATTGGACGCATCGCTTGTGAGAGCATTGTGTTGAATTAGACTCTTTAGCCTAATTGATAGCTTGATAGCTTATTCTCTCCTTTTTGTGGATAGTAGAATTAATTGCAATTAACTATGAAGCGAGAAACAGGGATGGCAAGAGGAGCATCGTCATCTTTTAACTAGATGTAGTAAAGTGTATGGAGAATAAAATTGACTTGAAGGTACAGAGGATTAGCACTTACTAGTTAAATTTGCGACTTAGGCACACTTGATATCTCCATGACATCCTTTTATAATCTAGTGAACATGAATTAGTCGTGAGTCATTACCTAGTTGGGCCTAAGCCTATTTTAAACTTGTCTTTGAGAACTCACACATTAGAATGATTGGAATTAGTTTATGTCATTGGATATAAATCAGTGGCTTATTATACTTAATCACATTAATGAGAAGATGACATGGATGGTTTGAGTAGGCCCTCTCGGGCCCACTCGCTTAAGACATCCTGCTCTCATATGAATGTGTAACTTTGTTCGCAATGGTTACGCACAAAGTAAGTAGGAAAGTCGCAGAAGGGCATTTGTATTGGCGTATTTAGTGCACTACGACTTTTGTGACTGGATATGTGTAAGGGTATGATAGCTAGCCCCAAATCTCGACACATTTATAGATTATGATATGCATCTTAGTCAAGACTATTTGATCTCTCATAAGTCAAAGTTTTGAGATGATTTTTGACATTGCACATAAAAGGTTGAGATCAATTAGATAACAACTTTCGTGCTTTTAGTTTTGACCAAGGTGGCGAGTATCTATTTGAGTTATTTTAGAAAGCTCTGTGAAGAGAAATGGATGTTTAGAAAATTGATTATTCCTAGTACTCAGTAACACAATGGTGTAATAGAGATAAGGAATTAAGTATTGTTTATGTTAGGTAGATGATGGCGCAAAATGTTTCCCAATTGGGAATTGCACTAGTTTGTTACCTATATCCCTAACTAAGTGCCCTCCATATCTGATTTTACACTCCATTTGAGTAATGGGTTAGCGGAGAGCCATCTATGGGCGATCTGTAACCGTTAAGCAGCTTATCTTTATTTTACTTCTCATAAGGTTGCGAAATTAAGACCTAGGGTTCTATAGTGCATTATTGTATGTTGTCATGTAAACCCTCAAGGTCATGTGCATATAGGTAAACAGTTTTGTGGGAGTGTAACTAAGTCATATAAAGTTTTCTTAGTAAAGGTGACATGAATAGAGTTTTGGAACTCTATAAGATAGAGAATTCTATGCATAGCGCTCTATGTAGCCTAGTTGAGAATGGAAAGAAATTTCCAATATCCTAGGGACAGTGGGGGCGATGTGCCTACTAACGGATAACTCCATTAGAGAAGAATACTCTACATTCTTAGTTGCGTGGTGGCGAATGTGAAAATTTTCCATGTCATCCTTTGGGTGATTGAGAGGAAATATTCATGATTACTCATAAGATGATAATGAGCCTAGGATAATGCCAAAGGCTCTAGTTCCCTGTTTTTAGAAAGTGGATCAATGTTGCGCAGTTTAAGACAAAGTTTTTAAGGATTAACCATTTCTATAATTTGGTTGACTTTCCATTATGACTTGGCTTGTTCTAAAGTTATCTTAATTTGGATAGTCATTGTTGAGGCATAAGACTCGCTAGATACCAAAAATTCGCACCATTGAGGAAGGTGTAGACCATGAGAAGACTTCCTCTTGGGGGAGTGAGGTTATTTTGACTTAGGATAATGCCAAAGGCTCTAGTTCCCTGTTTTTAGAAAGTGGAACAATGTTGCGCAGTTTAAGACAAAGTTTTTAAGGATTAACCATTTCTATAATTTGGTTGACTTTCCATTATGACGCGAAACTGTTCTAAAGTTATGCGTAATTTGGATAGTCATTGTTGAGGCATAAGGCTCGCTAGATACCAAAAATTCGCACCATTGAGGAAGGTGTAGACCATGAGAAGACTTTCTCTTGGGGAGTGAGGTTATTTTGACTTAGGCTATGATTGACATAAGTTCGGAACATTAATTTATGGACATTGTGACCCAACTTTTCGTTGGAGGATTGGATAAGTAGATCCGTGAGGATTTACCTTACCTTTTATGGTGAAAAGTTAGGAGCGCAAAAAGGTTGCTAGTTCCAATAAATTTTTTACAGCCTAAAGCAATTATCCAAATAGTGGTTGTTAGATTTCATCGAGCCATGATAGGCCAACGATGATCGATGAAGACCATTGAGGCATGATCAATAGTCCAAAAGAAGTTTTTTCCTTACTTAGTCATTATGAGCCAGGAATTTATACGGTTGTCGTCACCTAGGGTTGGCAGTCCTTTATTTAGACATGATGGACATGGATGATGTAATTTATATGCTCGGATGTAAGATCCTTAGGGATTGTTTTGGGAGAATTCCCGATTTGTCTTTGATGACTTACATAAGGAATATCCTAGAATGATTCTAGATGCAAAAATTACAAACCCATTGACTTGCCTATCGGTAAAATCCAGAACCTTAGCTATTGAGTGAATCCTCGGATTGTCTTTGGAAGAAACAGATGACCTATATTTCTTGATCTTTTTTGTTGTGGGAGCTTGAAGTACGCTATGTGGGCATATTCAGCATGATGAGTGTTATATTTGGTAAATGGTCAATTGAGTAGTTTAGACATTGACCTTGCTCATTAGACTGTGGACAGAATGCTTTACTAGTAGTATATTAATTTGCCCCTTGTAAGATTCAATGCACTAGTTGGGCACATCTTGAATGAATGCAGATTGGTCACCAAAATATCTTTATGGAGGTAATTACGCAAAAGGTAGTGATCTTGAACTACTTTATGTGAGGCGCACATGGTGAATTCCGTTGTATATGCTTATCGCAAGAGGTACTGATAAGGCTTATGCTTGGAATCTAGAATTCTATGACTGTGGTTGAGCTTTTTTTATTATTTTAAATTAATCACTTATTTGTTATGAGATGATGGGATGTTGACACTATTATGATTTGTGTCATAATGATTAGTAGATGATGATGTCGTGAGCAAGATTGGCTCACTCACACGAGCAATACCCTTGGCGCTTGGGAGCGAGCAAGGATGAGACTAGTGGTTTATTTTTATGTGGAGCCAAGAGAGGCCATTATGTATGTCGCCTTGTATAGACACCCCATTTTGGTATCCTCAAGACTTGGGCGTCATCATTTGAACACTCGATGATCATCCATGTTTGTGTTTGTTTTGAGTTCGAAAGGTCTCGGCTACGCCTTGCCTTAGGATCTCTCGACTTGGCCCATTTTGTGCTTGGTTGGACCAAACACTTGTTGGTTTTGTTTTGGAGGGTAGAGAGTGGCTTGTTTGCCATTCCCTAAACCCACAAGCCATGGCTTGAGGCCACCGCCTGTTTCCTTGCCACCGACCATTGGTGATGGCGGCCGCCACCTTGTTGGTCAATTGGCCATTTTGGTGGTCGACCCCTTTCTATCTTCTTTTTAGCAGATATTTTGTGCCGGTGCACAGTGGCATCACATTGCACCCCTCCATACACATGTATGGAGGGATTTGCCTTGTTTAGCTTGTTTTGGAAGCTTTACAAGAGTTGGAATGCAAGCTTCTCCTCCTCCTCAAGGGTTCAGGTCGAAATTAGGGTTAGAGAGTGAGATACAACTTTGTATCTATATTCCCCTATTTGATCCCATTTTGTGACCTAAAGTGAGTTTTGTCTTAGTTTTGCACTAGAACACCTAGTATTACACCACCCTTGGGTTCTTTGAGGCATTAGAGGGTTGTTGTTGGGGTTCTTGGATTGGTTTTGATCAAAAGAACTTGCTTGGAGTGGTGTTCTTGAAGATGGTCTACAAGGGTAAGTGTTCTTGCTCTTTATTTTCCATTTTACATAAGCTTTTGACCTATCTTGCATCTATTTTTAAGCTTAGTGTATAACTAATAAAATTTCTATTTTACTTGCTTTTGATCTTTGTTTAAGGTCCTTTGAGGTTTGGGGTTGTTTCCCCTCCAAGGCCTTGTTAGACCTTGTTTTAGGCCATACCTCTTGGCCATTGTTTTGGTCTTTGCATGACCTCTCTACCACTGAAATCTAGAGGATTTTCAGTGGTGGAAAATGTTTTGAGTCCTAAATGGGAGAGGGTCATCCTCTCCATGTTGTCTTTAATGCTTGCACAAATGGCTTGTGTTGTAGCTTGTATGCCTAGCTTGCTTTAGCTTCATTTCAATGCATATTAGGCTTTGTTTTCCATGATATAGCATTGTTTTAAGTTGGTTTAGACATGCCATGTATGCTCCATACACTTGTCTTGTAATCCCATATTTTGGCCTTAACATGCATCATGTTGTAACATGTGTTTCTAGCATGATTTTGGTTTAGCTCCATGAAGCTTTTATGCATGTTTTAGTATGTAAGGTCTGATTTTGGTTGCTTGGGTCATCCATGACTTGCTTTGTATAGCTACCATGCAATCTAGCTTGTAGGCTTTGAGTATTGGATCCTCTTGCATGCATTACTTGCATCATTTCAGTGGTTTGGCATCACTTATAATGATATTTCAGTCCATGTAGTATGCTCAAATACTTGCATTTATCACCTATTCCATGCTTTGGATAGTTTGTGTTTTATGCTCCATGTTTGGACCATCGTGTGTACCACCATGCTTAGGCATTTGGGATGCCATCTAAGTGTGTCTTTGGCCTTGTTTTGGTCTGCCTTGGGACTGTTTTGAGTCCTTTGGCCCTTGAGGCTTGGTTGACATGGTCATGGCTTGAGCCCCTTGGCTAGCCTTGAGTTTTGGACTTTATGGCATGCCTTACTTGCATGGTTTGGTTAGTTTGGCACCATCCTTAACATGATTTGAGTTTATCATGCTTTCCATATGCCCATGTTTGTCCCTTTTGGATGTCCTTAAAAGTTGCCTCTTTATGCTTAAGTATTGGACCATGTTTGCATGCATGTTTGTATGTGCATTTGTCTCTTATTCTTTGGCATTTTGGCCCTTTGTTTTGGGATGGTGAGGTCTTCCCATTTCGGTTTAAGTCCATCTTTGTATATAATTGCATGTTTGACATGTTGCATTACATTAGTTGCATGCTTGCATTACATCATGTTTGCATGTTGTTTAGCTAGTTACATTACATAACCCTGTTGCATACTTGGCATATTAATGTGACATTGGTTTAGCTTGCATGATAGGTTGCATTGCATTTGGCGTGCTTTGCTAACAGCCTCATATTGCATACTTGAGCCAATTTGCATATTTGAGCCATATTGCATCATTTTATAACATTGTGTTTGGTTTGGGGTGTCAAACCAAACATGAGGATAATGGCGTTCTTACTTAAAGTGGCGAAACACGTCTCAATTCTCGATTCGCCGAAGCATTGATCTCAACATGATAGGGCGTGAAGCATTCATTTATTGTGTTGCATTCATTTACATTGATTTGCAAACTTGGTACCTTTGGCCATCATGCATCGAAATGCGTGATTGGTGGCCCAGTGCGAGGCCATGCCCCAGAGTTCATTGCATGATAGAGAGTGGCTATGCACACCTTTGTCTTGAAAATTCCATGCCATGCCTTGTTTGTCCTCTCTTTATCAAGCGGGATTGAGAAGAGATGGCGGTCGGCCATCTTGATCTTGACGCTATCCATTTTGGCCGATAGCTATACAACTGGTCAATGACCACTTTTCCATGGCGATGACCATTTCTCTTGGCCGGTGGCATCCCACGGTGTTAGAGTGTTCGAACCAACCTTGGGACTTGTGCAATTTTAAGGCATAAGCGGTGTAGAGGCAAGCGTGGCATGGCAATGGATTTCGGAGTCGGCGTCGTGCATTTGACCCTCTACCGAGGCATTTTTATTGCTTTCTTAACAATTAATTTGTTTAATTAGTTAAGTCATTTTGTAATATTTAATTAGCTAGAGTAGTTAATTATTTATTTAGTTTGTATTATTCTTTTGGTCCCTCCGAGAGAGGGCAAATTGTGTAATAAGCGTGCGTGTGTGTGATGTATGTCTTCCAACCCCACATCTTTCTTCCTTTTATTTAACGCTTACAATGGTTAGTTTTAGGAGCACGCGTTTCAATTAGCATACTTATGATAGCATGTTTGCACACATTCATTTGTATTGCACGCACTGGGCTCGGCGCATCATGCTAACTGCATTCTATTTCAATTCCAATTTGAATACATGTATCAAGTAATGAACTGATGCTTGTAATGAACTGATGATAAGTCGTTGATATTATCATGTTGTTGCTACACTTGCTGCATCAGAAGAAAGCTTCGCAAGATACTTAACATCACGGTATCTCTCGTCTTTTTTTTACTCTTTAATTTAAGTTTTGTAATTTGAATTATATTTTTTATAATAGCCAATCCGCCCAAAGCGCCAAGGCAAATCTACCATTATTTACCAACCGAACGCCATTTTTGATAAGGAAAATAGCAAATTCTAATGTTTACTTTTATCAATCCGCTACCGTCACGGTTTCTATTTTTCTCTCAAACCGCAAGACCACTTTCCGCACACCCCTAATCAAGTTGCATTTCACATGACATCTTAGAATAGCGAACCTATTTCTAGTTGCATTTTGCATGTGTTGCATTAGCCATCTTAACATGAACTAGGATCATGCATTTGATTACTAATTAGTTTCTATTTTGGCTTGGAGTACTAGGTAAGCATTCGTTTTAGCATCCTTGCATGTGTGTGAGTGTTGCCATGACATGCTTACCATGAGGCTATTTCGTATGTGATATAAGCTTGCCTAAAAGCTTGTGGGTAAGGTTGGATTGCTTGAATTGAGATAATTCATTGAAATCCGTATTTTAGCCTACTTGCGAGTAGCAAAACTCAAACCATTTTCCAAACAAGCGGATATGCAATGCTTTGTTAAATTAGGCGATCTAGTCTATACTTGTGTGTTATGCGCATCACATAGTAATTCTAGACTAATTAACGAATAAGAGCACATAATGTTTTCAAAACTCGATATCATTGTTAGTAGAGGCCGATTTTGGATAGAGGCGAGTGGGGGGTGCTCATAGTGACCTTCAATCGTGCCCAAGTTTCCGAAACGAGGCAACTTTGGTGATAGCGGACTTTATTAACGTGGCCTTGGAAACAGCGAGTCGGGGTTTCTAAATTTTTCCAAAATAAAATATTTAGGTGGCGACTACAGTATCTAGCAAAGCAGCCCATGTTTGTACTTCTTTCTAAATCAGTTTTCAAAAGCGATTTGCGGATTTGGACTCTTTGGTGATTGCTCGGTCTTGCATTGCACTTTGCGAGATTAGATTGAACGTGATATTTTGTCACGACCCCAAACCCGCCCCTATGGGTTTGAAATCTTAGTCATCATAAACCCGATAATGTCACGAAGGATTCTGAGAGGCTTCAACTTAACAATAGAAACATGTCTATCTGATCTGCAATTTGGTGGAGGCTATCTGATAATTAAATAACGTCAGAGTAGGCTTGTGACGATGCAGTATGCAAAGACTTTTCATCACGTATATCGCGGAAATTCATTGTTGACAAATACATTTATGCACAATATTCTACAATCATTGAGCGAGGGACCTAATCCCTATGAAACAATCTGATGCTTGATCTATCCCAGATTTACCAAAAGCAGTCTGACGAATGACCGGGAGAAATTAAAACACACCTAAGCCATAGCTTGATAGGCTTAGAACCTGTGATGAGGCATAGTGGTTGGCTTGGAAAAAGAAGTCTACCTGGAACTACTTAACCTTAGATCGATCCGGAATTACTTTTGTACTACGCTTCATATATATATATGACGTTGAGGTTAAAGCCCGGTGAATAACATAATGCGTAAAGAGGTTAAGAATGAATGTCGCTTCGGTATGAAAATAGTCAGGTTGAGTTCGGTTATATCGGTCATTCGGTCATACTTGTTGATATATGGTACATCAATAGTACTATGATACGATACGATATGATTGGAGTCTTGAAAAGACCCGAGTCTTAATAGACCAAGCGCGGTGAATGAATTAGGCCATCATAACGATGCTTGATAGTGGTTCCAAAACATAGGAGCCGAGCAGAGATCTCTGTAACCGATGGCGATTAACGATCAGCAGTGAATTTACTTTATGGATGCCGCAATGTCTGATTTAGAATAGAGGACATACATTCATTCGATACTTGATGTCATTCCGTGAGGTAAAATTCCGATAGTACGATTCGACCGACTGATATTCATATTTGAACATATCTTTACACAATTGTTACTCCGCGACGAGTTACGGGCTTTCTGATGGCCTAAGCGTCTCTGTTGCCAACTCTACACTGGATTTAAGGGGCCGAACACACACACTAAGTTTCATATTAAAGGGAAACAGAGCTTAGTCTCTACTTAGACTCATGTGGTTCTACATCAAGATCTTCATTAAGATGCTCTTAAACTAGGCCTAAGAATGCCTGGGAATGAAATGAGGATGAAAAAGATGCACTTTGAAAACACTTGCTCAGATTTTTCAGAAACAGAAGTCACGCTTCGTAGCATGGATTTCCCCCCTGACTCGAAAGTGGACATGCAGAACAAGGTTCCTCGCTTCTTCGAAAGCGTCACTTTCCTTGCTCGAAGCGGTCAGTAAAATCTTGGATGCTAGTAAAAATCTGCCTTTCGATGAATATTTCGACGCTGACTTTCGTCGTGTGACACAAGCCTCCACCCAAGCGGCGCACATTCTTTCCGCTCAAAGCGGATCTGTTAAATAAGTGCAAGATCTTGGGACCTCCCGAATTCCAGCTGAAGGCATACTTTCCCCAGCTCGGCGATGAAGACCAAAATACGGAAAATCCAGACATTTGAGTCCCAAGCTCAAACTCAAGTTTCAAACACCAAATTCGATCCTCTTTGGGCCAATTCTTCCTGAAAACTCTTGTAAACTCATAATATAATATGATTTCAAAAGCTCAATTTGTAAAATCAAAGCCCAAGGGAGTAGTTCAAGCAAACTCAATTTCAAAACCAATTTTTAAGAACATGATCTCAAATGAACATGCATGAACTTAAACAACTTTCCAAGCCTCAAATACATGCTCCTAATGAGCTAATATCTTCAAAGACAAAGATGAATCCATGAACCTTAGCTAGAACTTGAACATGTATGTACCAATTTTCCATGAAATCAACTCAAAATTCAAT